>MU106031.1:0-45692 GCA_012274485.2 Sinapis alba
ACAATGATCGAGATAAACCAACATCTCTGTTCTCCTTTTCATCCGAGCTACTTCACTTGATTGTTTATAGATTTTAAGAGTGAGATTTAAACTCGTGGAGAAGGGATGAGAGCATAACCCAAGATGAAGAGAACTCAAATTAAAACAACGCGGGATGAAGAGGTTTTGCGAAAAAGGGGATTATGTCTGGACAAACCGGGTAACTCCTCAACGGAAAAAGATATGATAAACCAAAGTTTTATTATCCGCAAACGGAAAATAAGATCCGCTAAACGGAAGATGAACCCAAAACTATACTTTAGAACATAATCGGAATTCATCACAACAAAAAGTAAAAAATAAAAGAGAGGTGACCGGCGGTGATGAAACCACCGGCCACCGAACACTATTTTGGTTTTTGAAAGCTTTCTAGAGAGAGGTAAGAGAAAAACTAGAGAGAAGTTTAATAGTTTTAAATTATATGTTTTCAAATTCAAATTTTTATTAAAAATGATTTTTTCAAAATTTTCTTTTTAAATTAGAAAATGCATTTTGAAATTGTTTTTAAAAATTTTATTTTAAATTTTTTAATATTTATTTATTTTTCAAAATTTTAAACCACATCTTCATACTGATCTTTAATTCACTAGGAGAAAACTTTCATATATATATATGATAGTATCGTATACTTGATTCATACTGATCTTTAATATTATGTTTGATATCATAATACCCTTACAAATATTTTGCTATTTCTTTTTTTTTTTTAGAAAAAAAGGATATAGATATAATGATAACTAGAAATTGATCCGCACATACTTGCAAATACTTTTTATCTTATAAATGTATAACTTTTATTTTATCATAAACGTTTTAAATATATAGTTTACGTTTAGAATTATATATTGTATAATTCTATAATATTATTATTTATAGTTATTATTCGTCATGATTATATATACTGATTTGTTTTATAAATTTTACTTTCTTATTAATGTATTTATTAATATATTTTCGAGTTCATCACAATAAATTCACAATATGAAATAATCAAATACAAAATCTCCTTTAATATAATTTAGTTTATAGAGTTAACTACTGGCCTTGCATCACGGAGCCGGGAGCCATATGATTATGAATGTGGATTAAGTATAAAGGGAAGACAAAATGGAACATTTCGTAGTCTATCTTAAGTATGATCAAAGACATATTTATTAATTTGCACATGGTGCATGCATCATGGAAACAAATTTATTAATTTGTACGCTAAACCAAACAACTTGATATAAACAGTTCGTAGTCTATCTTAAGTATGATCAAGACATATTAACTACAGACGTGGGACATAAATTCGAACGGCTATTCAAACATTAGATCATATAACTTGGATAGTATTCAGGTGTAGAAATAGTACTGGGGAATTCAAAACTTACTACAAATTGACCATAATCATTTTATAAATATATTAAGTTTGTAGTAAATATAATTAAACTAACATTTATAAATCATTTATAAATATTTAATAATTATTTATAAAAGTTTATGAATCCAACACTACCCCTAAATACTAAATCTTAAACAATAATCACTCAAATGTTATGGTATTTTTCAAAAGTAATTTCTAACTATGGTATTTCAATTAATTTCTCTAATAGTATTTTTTTAGTACAATATTATAAATTGTCATTGATATTTGACTATTGCCTTCAGATTTTTTTTCCCACTGCATGATAGTCGTATTAAATATTTGTACAGATGCTTTTTATTTCTACATGGGTCCCAAATTTTAACAGAAAAAATATAGTTGATATAGCAGAAGCCCAAATTTCACAGCTGAGGAAAAAGAAACGTAAAAATTTGTCTTTTGTTAATATTAACGATCTGACACTAATATTGCAAGCCATTTTTGAAAATTATAATCCTTAATTTATAGCTTGTTTTTAATAACAGGAATGGTTCGATTTTCTTAACACCCCCATTAATCTTTAATCCTTAGCTTATTGACATCCTAAGACGTAATTTATTTCTCAAAGTTTGAGAATCTATCCACCATTATAGTAGATGGAAACTGGGATATTTAGGACTATATATTTTTGGAAATTTGAGAATAATCTTTAAATTTAAAAGTGTGGTCAGTTTGACCCCTAATCACTATGTCAATTAAACATTGAATTATGATAAAATATCATCTACTAACATTTCCAAAAAAAACTTTATAATTTTAAATTTAAAGTTTATTAATATTTTCCAAAAAACAATTTAACTTTAAAATCTTATAATTTACAGTATAGTCTTTAATATTGATGAAATTACCAAAAATCATGAAATTTATTTGAATCTGATAAACATACTGATTAACAAAACATTACATTACAATAAACAAAATTAACGAAAATAAAAATTAAATAATAAATTATAAGTAAAATTCCAAATTAAATAATATTTTTTAAAAAAAATATGATCAATTAGTAAAATTTAAGATGATATATTAATATATTTGTTAGTTATAAGTAATTTATAGATTAAAAATTATTGGTACTTTAGATGTGAAATACAGATAATATATAAAATTATAAAAACTAAAATGATAATTATAAAAGTTACTAAAATTATTTGAAATATATAGTTATAATGATTTAAAAATATGAAACTTTAAATTTAAAATTTTGAAGTTTTGTTCTTGTTTTTGAAGTACGAACAATTTTATATTTGTAATTGTGAAGTTGATTTGACATATGTTTTAAGCAAAAAAAATGTAATTGTTTTAATACGTATAAAATAAGGATGACTCCATTTAAGAAGCAAAAAGTCTTATACTCCCTCTGTTTTCTAATTTATGATGATTTAGGATTTTTCATATAAATTAAGAAAATATTTAATTTTTTATATTTTCAAAACAAAAAAAAATAATTAACTATCTATCTTACCACAATTCAACAATTATAAAATACAAAAAATTACCAAAACCAACCTAAAACTTGAATTCAAATGTAAAAGTGTACTCAAACATCAATCAAATGAAAAAATAACCTAAAAGGATAGTGAAATTACCACAGACCCCTTGTGACAAAAAAATTATATGCGTTTTTACCTTCATAGCCTATTTAAGTCTTCCGTCCTTTTAAGTCTTCTGCGATTTTGTAAGTCTTCTGAGAAGACTTACATGTAACTCTTCTCGTTTAGTAAATCTTAAAAATAATTTATAAATTACATAAAAAATATTTTGATGGAGGAAAATCTAAATCATGTAATAATAAATATTTATAAATGATATAAAATAAAATCTAGTAAAATTGAATTGTTTTCAACATAGATGAGTGAATGTATCATCTCATGATATTCTTTGTTCTAGGGTTTGGAAACATATGTTATAGTATTGTATGTATCTTTAGGGTTAGATTGTGGAAGCTTAACTAATTATTTTGAAAATTTGTTTTTACATATATTTGTTTAGTTTTGTGTATATTAAACAGTTTTGGAGTTGATTTTAAGTTTAGTGTAGTGTTTACTGATATTTAGTTTGTCTTTTTGTTTAGGGTATTAGAAGACTTAAGTCTCTAAAACATATTACGTTAGAAGACTTAAATGTAAGTCTTCTCGACGTATTAGGGTGTAAGAGACTTCCCCGTAAATCTTCTCGCTTGTTTTTTGCCAGAAGACTTTTCCATAAGTCTTCTATGCCGAACCGATTGTGAATTTTACCAATTTACAATTAACCTAACTGATGTTTTACCGGACATATAAATAGTTATTTTTAACTTTTTTATTAATTCACTATTTGCTGGTAAACCATGAAACCCTAGCCGTTTCTCTCTAAAGGCGATACCGAAGACGATTTCCGATGTTTCTCGTTTTCCTTCGTTTTTCACCACCGCTAATCTCTTTCTTTCATCGAATCTCCTTTATCTTTCATGTTGGAATAGTATTTCTAGAGATTAAACTAACTCGCTTCCTTTTTCAGATCCGAAACCGTTCGTGTTCCGTTATTGTTATCGTTGAGCTCCGACGCCGGTAAGTTCTTCCTCTTTGGTGTCGAGTCCAGATTTTGACTAAATGCGAACCTTTACGAATTTTCGCCGTTGTTAAACCCTAAATGTGATAGCCTGAATTCTTATTTTATTTCGAGCTTTGCAGATATGTTAACCGTTGTTGTCGTTGCCGACCATAACTTCACCGATGTTGTCGTTGCCGACCCTAACGTCACCGCTTTCGCTTCCGACTGGAAGTTCTTCAATATGTTCGTTTAGACTTTGTGGAAGTCTTCGAGGAAGTCTTCGATGAAGACTTTGCTCAAGCTTGAAGAAAAAAGATGATGAAATTGCTCAACTTCCATATTTCATAAAACTCCATTAATACTACTATCTAAGTGATTTTTTGGAGATGCATACATATATATGATAAATGTGTTTCCTGTGGCTATTTGTTGTGGATGTACATTGTGCATATTTAGAACTGTTGTACCATAAGTACTATGGTTTTGGTGTTTATTTGAAACTTGATTATGAAACTGGAGATGTATAAATGCTTTTCATTTTATATAATCTCTACTCTACATTTGGATAGTGTACATGTGGATAACAAGACCAATGTACATTATTCATATCTATAGAACTATAATGTACATGAGAATATCGTAAACGTGGATATGAGCATTTATGTACATAAATCATTTATCCAATTTATAACATACGCACAAATCCACATCGATACAAGTTATCCACACAAACAAAATGTATAAAATAGGTTGTTTTTAGAGACTAACCGTTGAAATAGAGCAAAACCTACATGTATTTTTATGCATGTGATTTAAAACAATGTACATGTGGATAGTGGTAATTGTGTGTGCATAGATACTATTTAGCAGTATGTATGTTGAACAATGCAAATGGTTCAAGAGATAACATAGCAATATAAAATCGTTGATAAAAATGGTTCTTAAGGATATTACATAGCTATAGTAAAGATAAGCAAAAACATAAAATCTTAGTGATTAAGGGCAGAGGCTGCAACATCAAACTCATATCTTGGGTCAGCAGCACACATCATGTTTTTGGAGTCTCACATTTGCTGAGTGAGTTCAACAACTGTGAGGGAACAATAATGTTGAGATTCTCTAGAGGTGGGAGGAACAACCCACCATGAAGAAGTGAAGACAATAATTGACACCAAAGTCAGAGGTAAGCTGACCATGGAATCTTAGTCAGAATTGTGGCAGATATCAAATGGTTAAAATCACCAACTGCATAAGGAGAGAGAACACATGTATGAATGACCTCCTAGTCATTTTAAAACAAACATGCACAACAATAACACAACAAAATAGTTTAAAGAAATCATTATATTAAAAAGCAGGATATACACTCAACTAGACAATATAAGAGGTATACACATACACAAGAAAACACCAATGAAGAGCGGGGTGTACACTAAACCAGAAATTAACAAGTTATTTCCTACTTTTAGGCAAATAAAAAATTATCAAGCAATGGTATCAGATTGTGTATATCTTTAAAGTTCAGTTGGGCATTTTAGCGAACACATGATCTGCAGTCTAAAAAATTAAGATTTGCAAGAAATTACAGAAAATTATAAGGAGAAAAATCTAACATAATTTTGTGGCTTGAAAACTCTATGTTGTTAAAATCTTGGAAAAAGGAAAATAGACAAAAGGTTAACTCAAGTAAAACCAGAAAGAACATTCAAACACATGATCTGGAATTTCATAAACAAGTGTTCTAATTGATGGGAAGCGGAAAAACAGAAGGGAAGAGAGCAGATGTAGTAGGCGGTGGAGATGGCGTACGAGGTGTAGTTGGTGATCTCACTTTTTTCAAAAACTCTTTCACTGCCATTGAAAAGTCTTCTTCCGACTTTCACTCTTGGCTCTCTCTCTCTTTCCCTTTACTATCCATCGCGTCATCATCTTCTTGGCACTGTCTGGTGTAAGTTTCTCAAGTTTCCTCTTTTCTTTTTCACTTAGATCACTGTAAATAATAATTTCGAATAATAATATATTATTTTATGTGGAAAATTAAGTAAGCTGGTAAATAATTCAACTCAGTTTAGTTTTGCCTCTTGTCCATCAATTTCAAATAAGATTCAAAATTCAAAATCAAAAAAAAAAGGAACAAAATAGAAAGTCTCTAGTTTCATTTTATTAAAAATACCTAAGTAGTACAATATATGATCTGCAATGTAATAAAAAATCAAATATGGTCCATATTGTCTGTACACTACTAAAATAATTACTCCTTCCGTTTCATATTACTTGTCGTTCTAGGTTTATTCACACATATTAAGAAAACATATGATTTTGTATATTTTCAAAATAAAAACACAATTACCTATACACCTAACCATATTTCAACCAATAGAAAAATAAAAACACAATTACCTATGAATCTTATTAATGAATTTTGCATTGAAACTCTAAAACGACACTTATTTTGAAACGAATTTTTTCCCTACAACGACAAGTAATATGAAACGGAGGGAGTAATAAATTATCCATTTACTTTAGAGAAATTCCTTTAGATAGTTTTTTTAGTTTGTTCTTCACAAAAATAGTTCTTAAGGAAGAAAATGACTAAAATAGGTTCTTTTAGAAGCTAATTTTTTTATTTATATGCATTTATATCCCTAGGGTTAACTAATTTAGACTTTAGGGTTTAGAGTAAAGAGGTGAGTTTGGGGATAGGGTTTCAAATTTCAAAAAAAAAAAAAAATGAAAATTTCAAAAAAAAAGAATTTTATTTTGGTCATTTTATTTTTTTAGAGCTATTTTGTGACAAAAATTAAAAAAAAACTATTTAAGAAAATTATCCTTTACTTTAATACAGTTAGTTTTACTCACGCGCCGTCGTGGAAGGTGAGCAAAAACAAACCCATCTTCGAAGAAAGGAAAGTAGAATAGTGAGACACACATTCAGTGATGAATGACACAGAAATGGATCTGAGTTGAGGAGATAATTGAGTGCGTCATCACGTGCGAGGACACACGTCGTCGTCATCAGTTTTACCAATGGGACCCACTGTTTAAAGTCGGAACTACGAAGTTCTTACAAACTGATCTAAGCCATCCATTGTAGTTAGTGTTCATGTGATTGTCTGTGCCCAAGTACTATTATGATCCCAAGAATCTTATCCTTTTCCTTCTTATACGACGTTTGACTTTTGAGAGAGTTTTGTTATGTACAATTACTGTCACCGTCAACGCTTGTAAGCTAAACTCAATCGGGGATATTTCCAACCCAAAGAATATTGAGAACGGTCTTCAGAAACGGTGTCGTGACGGCTCTGAAACGCACCACCGTACATCCCCGTAAACGCACGTCTTCTTCATGAGATACATCATGGTCACACGAATAGATAGAGCTTACAAATGCGCATACGATTTAGTTGTGTTACAGAAAAGTAATTAGTATCAAATTTTGCCACAGCAGAATATTAGAGCAGCATTATCGGTAGTGGTGCCAGTTTTTTTGTTTTTTTGTTTTTTTTTGTTTAAAAAAAAAATTGAAAAATGACTAATTACGAACTGCCACATTCGTGAATAATATATGAATCCTTGCTTATTTTAACTCTTTTGTAACCGGTTCTAACATTTAAGTGGGGCTCACACGTCCTTTTGTTTAAAAACTCTATGAAAACCCCTGCGATAATGAGATAATGCTGCTCTTAAGATAATTATTTTTATTTTTACTAAATTATAAATATCATTTAAAATAAATGTTGGTTACATCAGATCAGATTCTGTTTCGAAAGCTAGTCTCTTTCTTTGACAAAAAAGGCTAATCTCTTTTTTAGAAGCCGCAAAAAAGATTAAGAACTTCTAAAAAGTTGAAGCAGTTAAACTCAAAGCAGTCACAAAAGATAGTTTTGAAGTTAACTAAAGCTCAGCACAAGTGACAACAATAACAACAATCTTAATGGTAAGAAATTCACTAAATATCTTACTAATATAATATTTATTAATTTAAGAGTTTAAAGTGTAGGTGTTTTTATTTTGCTAATAGTAATCTTGGTCAACTACAAAACAACATATGTCATTTTCATAAGGTTCTAAAGACTTTTAAAAACACTTGCAGTTGTCATTTTTAGGAATGGTTTCTCACTACAAATATAAATAAAAAAGAATAGTAGGAGAGAGGAATAGAAAAAGAAGAGAATTGATTGTTCTTACATAGTCCTTCTACATGGTTTAAAGAGACTAATGGTCAGATGTCAATTTTTTTTTTGCCACACTTCTATTTTTCACTTTAAATTTTAATTAATTAACAAAATTAGTTTAAACAAATTATATAATAATGCCAGAGAAACTATGTTTGAGAAATTTATCACTAATGGTGCTTTGAACCTATCTTCTGCAAGGATCAATTCTAATAATATTTTTTTCATTTTTATTTTTTTCATTTATTTTAATTAAAATAATTTTTAAAAACGATCTTACATCCCATGTTTGGGTTTTAGATTAATCAAAGCGCTCTTTTTATGATTTTTCACTTTTTTTGATGTTCATTTAAGTTTGACGTGTAAATTTGTGATTTGTTCATATTCGGATATTGTTTCACTTTAAACACATTACAAGATTTGTTTATTTACATATGGTCAAAGTGCAATGTTTTTAATCGATCTATAATCTTTGGATTACAAATAGCAAATGTATTTCATTAGAGCAACCCAATGGTAAGTTTTTACCATGGAGTTCTCAATTTATATATTGGTATATGTATATAAAAGTATATTAAGTTTTTGGAAACTCAACCAATAGTATCTTATTTCACATATTATTGTTTGGATTTCCAAGAATTTTATTATACTCTTAACTAAATAGTTATTATTATATATACATACACTAATATGTAACTTAAGAACTGGTAAAAAATACCATTGGAGATGCTCTTAGAAACATATACATGCTTCCCAGACAAATTTATAACATTTCATAGCATCATTTTACAGCATCCACACACACAAATAAATGCAGCAACATTCTTCTTCTATCAAAACATAGTCTTATGTTTAAAAAAAAAAAAAAAAAACATAAAGTTATGTATCTTTGAACTTTGAATCATTATAGATATTAAAATCTTATTTTCTTTCACAGGTTAATGGAATAGCAAAAACAAATATTATTTTAAAACATTCATAACATACAGTAACAGCCCTATGGAGAAGTCATGGAATCATGTGTTTTTGGTACTATTTAATATAAGTAAAATTTGGGTCTTTATTTAACATGATCTCTTATAGTTCAGTTGGTTAATGACTACATTATATATTTAGAGAGGTAAAGGGTTTGAATCCCTTATGTTACTTTCTCCATATTTTATTATTTTCATAGTTATTAGGCTTCCGACCCAAAATATTTCAAGACCGGGCTTGATAACATATAATACATTGGCTATGAATAGAAATAGCAAATGGGCTCTCTCGTCCTGTCCCATCCCGGTCCACGTGGGACGCGGTCTCTGGAATGGCTGACCAAACCCGCCTTGAAATATATATAGACCTTTGCGAAACGGCCCGCGGGATGATGGTTTTGTAGTTATTTTGTGTTCAAAAGAGATCATTTCCTGCACACGCCAAATATTAAAATGAGACATCAAAAAGAAGTCAATTTGTTATACTTAACATTAATGAAGAAGAACCGAGACTGTAACACTTTGATCTACCAACAATCTTAACAATTAACATCAATGTACTAGAAACCAAAACTGTAATATGATCAAACAACAAGCAAAACATTAATTAACAAGCAACCAAGACATTATGATCAAGCAACAAGAAATAATCTTAACAATGAAACATGAATTTAATGACAAGAAAAATTGAGCACAAAATACCATTTTCACTTTTCCATTTGAGCAAGAAAAGCAGCAGCTTCAAAATACACTGGACTACAAGCATGCAAAATAGCGAGAAAACCACCAAAGATAAATCATGTGAATTTGATAATCCAAGATCTTTCTAAACTGCTATCAAGTGCCTTAACGATTCGATCAAAGACTCTTGTTCAGTATGTTGGGAATAAGTAGAAACACAAAGCAAAAATATTGGTATCTACCAGTTGAACACCAAGCACAAGAACTTCTATTACTTCTTGTTAGTACAAATAAATGAATACACTGGACTACAAGCATGCAAAATAGCGAGAAAACCACCAAAGATAAATCATGTGAATTTGATAATCCAAGATCTTTCTAAACTGCTATCAAGTGCCTTAACGATTCGATCAAAGACTCTTGNGAAAAAAAGGCCGGGGGGGGGGGGGATCACAAATATGAAGTCCTGATACAGTTTACAAATACCAATCTAGTTCTAACCAAGTCTCTGGCAACCACAATGTAAGCATCCACTAGAATCTTAACAACGCAGCTGAAATTTCTGTTGTCATGAATAGCCTCAAAAACTTAGTACTTGGTCTATGAGCATTCATCATAGTATTTTTCAGTCATAAATACTTAATTTCGAGTTCTTCTATGGGATATACTTAACGCAGTGCATAACCAATCTGAACATTGGCACTATTTCGTGACGATACAAGCAACAAAGGGAAGCCATTAATGATATCAATCCTCGCAAACCAACGTTCAAAAAAAAAAGAGTAGCTATGGTGGTGGATCGAAGAAGAATAGAAGTTACGGTGGTTGATCATATCCATAATCGCCATTTTCTCAGACTTTCGTCAGTGAGTAGTCTAAGAGACAAAAGTGAAACTTTGTCGCGGGATTACGCCTGTCCTCCGGTAACACCAAGGCCCATTCTGCTTTTAGTCCAGTCCCCTTTTAACCTGTTCCACAAGACCCACTTTTTATAAGCTTAAAAATATCAGCCTAAACCTATCTTGCAGTAGTCCTTCCTTTTTGGGTCAAGCATGCGGTAAAAAAGTAGGAGAAATACATGAGAAATATATTGCAATACTATCTGCATTATTTGTCCATTCATCATTAATAGACAGAATTAAAAAAAATAATAGAATATTTAGTGAACTGCTTACAAAATATTTTGTATGAAAAAAAATTGTCCTCCAAACATAGCCAAAAAAGAAGGTGGCAAAAGACATAGGTCCAATAGATAATTTTAGTTTTTTTTTCTATTTTCTATAAATACTACACCCAACTTCGTTTCTATTATTTATAAACCAAAATATTCTATTATATTTTCATAAACATTTATATTTATTTATTTGACATATTCATAAATTTAACATAATTTATGTAAAAAGTATTTATAAACATTACTTTTGTATGCTGTAAAATATATAACAATACTAAATAATCTTTTATAAGATTTAGATAAATAGAAAAACAGATATAGTTGATATTATTTTTATTATTGATAATAATTAACATAAATAGATTAACTAACAATCAAATACAAAAATTAGATTTCATCTTATAGTCTTTTATAGAAATCAGTTAAATGAATTCATGCATTTTATTATTGTTTATATTTACAATGAAATATAAAATATAATTTTCTTTTTTATTCATATATATATATATATATATATATATATATTACAAGACATTTATGTTTTTTATCTTGTGTTTAACTGGTTTTTCATATTTCAGGTCATTCAATATATCTATATCCACAAAAAAAAAAAAAAAATCATTTCTAATTTGTTTTTTGAGTGAATTATAAGAAAATTAATATGTTAAAATAACATATTTGGAGTTTAGACAAAGAAAACTTATGACAAATATTAGAAAAAAGTATTGGAAATACGTTATGCACAGACATAAAACTCTATATTAACTTTTTATTTTAGTTGTATGTTGTAATTGTCTTTGTTTTTATATATTGTTTACATATTCATTGTATTTAATAAAATAATAATACTTATTGTTTTTCAACATTCATATAATAATATTATTATTCATATGTAATAATTTGTATTTTTTTATATATATTTAACTTATATATTTATTTTTCAATATTCAATTAAAATGATAATTTAGTAAATTAGTTTAACCAGTTATATTTGAATTTGTTCTGCATATTTATTTGATTTGCATTTGTTTTTCTTTTTCTTGATATGCATTAACTTTGTAACTTTGTAAGTGGACTTGACATACTGATTTTCAATCAAACTTAAAATTTCATATTCTTTAATTTCTCTTTTTCATATAGATGGTCAAGACTCAAGATCAACAAGCAATGGTCGGCCATGGTTTCCGACATCTCAAGATCAACAAGCAATGGACCTTTTTGTTGATGAGCCGAAAACGCTCTTTAGTAAGTCTTCGCGCAATTGGACTGAGCCAATTCCAGGGGAACGTAAGTTCCATCCCCAACAGTGTTGTGATGTTGTCAAAATGACCATGCTGATTTTCTTACCGGTGCTATACATTTATCTCCCTTCAATTTCTTTTTATCATATAGATATAGATTTAATATTATTCACTTGCATTATCATTTGATTTTAATTATTTATTATTTTAGCATTTTCAAATATAATTTCTTTTACAGTTTACTAATGAAAACAAGAAGCCAGCCGAGACAACCATTAACTTGAAAAAGAAAAAAAGAAACTAAACACATCCTGACACATGATGAATGATCGTCGTCCAAATGTATCTTTTGCTTTAATTTTTAGAACAAGAAAAAACATCAGGTGATTCTCAATTTGACAATTAGAGTGGAAGACACTTAATTAAAATCTGTATTCTGTAAAGTGTGAGGTATATTCGAAATGAAAGAAATAAACACAATAACAATCCTAAAAAGAAGGGCATGAAAATAAAGAGATTGTAGAACTCGTTAAGTCATTGGACAGGAGCAAGGGAGACTTTGATTTTTCTAAGCCTCTCTCTCTCTTATCTCCTTCATATCTTTCAGAGAGAGAGAGTGCGATCGGTTCTCTCGTCGGCTTTGCTCCGACATTTTTCCGGTTTCGGTGTTATCCGACCGGCTCGACTCCGGCGTCGCACCTTACTTCTGGTGGTCGTCCAGCTTTTGTTTCCGGCGTCCTAACCATCTTCTCCGGTGATGGACGGCTGGCTTTTGTCTCCGCATCACACCTTTATCTAGTGTTTTGGCAGCTTTTCTCTGGGATTTTCCCGGATTAAAGTTTCTACGCTTCTAGTGGTTACTTTGTTCAATCGTTTCTCCTTCTTCACCTTTGACAATTTTTTCCTTTTCCTGGTTTGGGTTGTTTCATCTTCGTGCTATTTCTCATTTATAAAGATGACAGTTGCTCTTTAAGGAAGTTGAAGGTTGTTAGATCGATTGATGATGATTGATAAATGGTTTTTGAAGCGTAGATTAAGATTGAGTTCTGGGTTTCTATGAAGACTGCTCTGGATGAGCCTTTTCTTCGACGATTCATCTCCGCTGACGGCGGAGTTCCGGCACTCTCTCTCTCTCTCTCTCTCTCTCACTCTCCGTTTAAGTTTGCCATCAGAAAGTAGGAAATAACAATAATGTCAGGTTTCGACGGCGTTGAAAATCAAATCAACGGTCCAGATTTAGCAGCTAATCACCCTCAAGATCCTCGTGAGCCTCGCTCATTATTACCAATCACCCTCAAGGTATAACACAAAACACTCACTGAGTTCTTCATGTCGTTGACTCGCTTTTGACTCTGGTCTTAACTCGTACTTTTGTTTAGTTCATTGATGTATGTTACCGAGTGAAACTCCACGGCGACTCAAGTAAGATCAAGAAGTTCTTGGGACTTGATCACAAACCGTCCGATGAGACTAGAACAACGGAGAGGACGATACTTAGCGGAGTCACCGGAATGGTGACACCCGGAGAGTTTACGGCCGTTCTTGGACCATCAGGAAGCGGTAAATCAACGTTGCTTAACGCGGTCGCAGGGAGACTCCATGGACCAGGCCTCACCGGAAAAATACTCGTAAACGACGCTAAACCAACGAAGCAGACGTTAAAACGTACCGGGTTCGTGGCTCAGGACGATCTACTCTACCCTCACTTAACCGTACGTGAGACCTTAGTTTTCGTGGCCTTGCTCCGTCTCCCTCGGAGTCTAACCAGAGACGATAAAATAAAAGCCGCTGAGTCGGTAATAACGGAGTTAGGGCTCGAGAAATGTGAGAACACAGTGGTCGGGAACGCTTTCATTAGAGGGATCTCGGGTGGTGAGAGGAAACGTGTGAGCATCGCTCACGAGTTACTCATCAACCCGAGCCTTTTGGTTCTTGATGAGCCGACGTCGGGGCTTGACGCGACGGCGGCTCTTCGGCTGGTTCAGACGCTCGCCGGGATGGCTCATGGGAAAGGGAAGACGGTGGTGACGTCGATTCACCAGCCGTCGAGCCGTGTGTTTCAGATGTTTGATACGGTGCTTCTTCTGAGTGAAGGGAGGTGTTTGTTCTTCGGTAAAGGACGTGACGCCATGGCTTACTTTGACTCCGTCGGATTCTCGCCGGCGTTTCCGATGAATCCGGCGGACTTCCTTCTCGATCTTGCTAACGGTACGTTTCCATTTTTAAATTCAGTTTTTTAATTATTTAACATCATGACTTTTCGTGTATATAGTGTAACACTAACACGCATTACTACTTATTAACACATATATTATGATTAATTCTTTGATTGAATATAGTGAATATTATGATTAGAGATATAGTATGTGTATAATCTTTACATGAATTGACTGATGATAAGACAAAAAGAACATTTAAATATGACATCATTTGGAGTTTTGGGTGGTCCTATACGTGTGTATGTAATACGTATTTGGATCCTTGATCTCGTAACCATGCATAAATACTCATGTGAGGAGGTTAGATATATTGTATTGAAAAATACTACTCCATGAAAATAACAGCTTGACCCCAAAACAAGAAAGTAATTAAGGCCATATTTATTATCGTTATCGCCGACGTACTATGAGAAGAGTTTTTCTTTTGTTCACCACAAAGGATGAACATGTGCCTTCACAGATAATCAATAAAAATTTGTCAAATTATATTTTATTTATGATTTTTTAAAAAAAAAGATTAATTATCAAAAAAGAAATTTGACATCAAAAATCTAAATAATAAATCCTATAAACACTAAACACTAAATTTTAAATACTAAACCTTAAACCTCTAGATTTAACTTCTAGATTAAGAATTTAAGTTCAAGGTTTATATTTTAAAATCTAAAATTTAAAATTAGTGTTTAGAATTTTGTTAACAATGTTAACATTGTCACAAAGAAATTCTTTTTACAACAGTTAATAATATTTTTGATTGTTTTTTATTTTTTCCATAAACAAAATATAATTAGGTGTATAGATAATTGTATTTTTATTTTAAAAATATATATAATTTTATATTTTTTTAATATGTGTGCATAAAACCAGAACGATAATTAAAATGAAATGGAAAAATACTAATTACTCCCTCCGTTTCATATTAGTTGTCGTTCTAGGTTTATTCACACATATTAAGAAAACATATGATTTTGTATATTTTCAAAATAAAAACACAGTTACCTATACACTTAACCATATTTCAACCAATAGAAAAATAAAAACACAATTACCTATGAATTTTATTAATGAATTTTGCATTGAAACTCTAAAACGACACTTATTTTGAAACGAAAATTTTTCCCAACAACCACAAATAATATGAAACGGTGGGAGTACTTGGTAATAGTTTTGTTATTTGAACCTTAAACAAAACGCTAATGTACTAGTATTACATTAGTCCACCGTTATATTTGTAGTAAATGTTGTTTTCAAAAAGATATAATATACTTAAATACCTATTCTCTTATGAAGAGGGAACTTATCTAGCATCTTTTTCTAATAATTGTTTATTCTAAAGTTTATACTAGTTTTTAAAGTAGAGTTGATAATTGAAGGGTGGCTTTTTGATGTTATGGGCAATTGGTATACGTGTTGTCTTTCTTTTCCCCTTTTCGTGTGTGCCACAGATTTTTGGGTTTCAACTTTGGCATACTATACCATCTGAATAATTGTTATTCCTTACCTTTATATAAAAATCTTATCGTATTACACATTTAGACAGCTAAACCGGTGCTTTTCCATTATTATTTTTCGGGAACATGCTTTATATAAGAAACGGATTAGTAAGAAACCACCACGTGTCTTATGTGTGTTTATAAGATGACGTATGGGTTAGTTTTAAAACCCTTGCTATTGTGTTTTTTATGTTTCCACTTTATCCAACTTTTTAAAATAACACATTTCTTCCTTTTTCTGCACTAACCGATTTTTTATTTTATACTTTCTCTATTTCACCAAAAATATATCTAATTATTTTACAAACATTAAAATTATTAAAAATTAGAATCTACCATCTATTCATACTTTAAATATCATTTAAAAGGTTTTTCAAACTCTTTTCATTTAAAATTGTATACTATCATGTAAAGTTTTATTACATTGATTTAAAATTTAATTAAATGTTTCGTTTTACTTTTATTTAATTATTAAAATTATATTACATTTATTATTTTAAATTTAGTTAGATGCAAAAAGTTAAATTATGTAAAGTTACATAAAAGTCAAATTTTATTTTACATCAACACTTAATTTGAAGCGGATGATATCTTATAAGTATATTTTCTGTTTTCCCAATAATGTGTATTCTCTTTTTTTTCAAGAAACTATTAAAGTTTCCTTCTTGTCCAGTGTTTCAATCAAAGTAGACTTCTCACTCTATCTCTCTCTCTTTAATTTTCTGGCTTTTGAAGCGCGTAGTTTTGAATTGTCTGCAGTTCCGTGTTTCCATGCATCCTTGATTTAGGAAACTTTAGCTTTATGGTTAACCGCCTAAAAGAACCGCATCGAAGCATTAAATACCAGTTCCTTGGGAATTGGATATTCTTATTCTTAACTCACTTTCAATGTTTTTTTGAGTCTTATCGTGATTACAAGAAAATTGAAAATGAAATCAGTCCTTAACGTAAGGAACCATGTCCTTAGATCACCTTAATATATTCCAATTTGTCTTTGCTTTATCCAAAACAACTTAAGTAAGTACCAAGAAATGGTACCAAAAAAAGAACAAACAAATGGTACGAATGTTTTGACGTTGTAGACTGAAAATGTATATCAAAAATGTAGACCGAACCTAGGTTCGTTTAATAATTCAGCAATTGATACTCGTGACAATTATTCATACATGGTCCATATATATAGCGAGCTAGCTAGGACATGTGTCACACATACACACGATTGATTTTTCTGGGAATTGCTACAGTGGAATTAGAGTTTGAATGGGAGATAAAATAAAAAGTAGTTTCTATACTAATATGGAATATCCACCTAAAGTTTGTCATTCAAGAAAATAAAATAAAATTGTGTGTACCACTTTCTGATCCATAAGTGATTCATTTTGTGAAGAAAAACCAAGAACCATTAGTAATATAACCATTAGTTATAAAATATTTATTAAAATAATTAATTTTATATAAAACATCATAATATTTTAATGTTGCATAAGGTTTTATATTTAAACTATTCACTATCTATTTTTATTATTTTAATTAATAAAAACAAACACATAAAATATTTCTTATACATAGTGGTTTGCTATACAATATTTCATAATTTATTAAATGTATTTATGTTTGTATTCAGTTTATGTATTGAAATGTACACAAAAACTAAATAATAAATGAATTCTTAATTTAATACAATTTATAATAATACTTATATAAATTATAATAATACATATATAAATTTTATATTTGTTACATTTATAAATTATTAAAAATACTTTTAGTTATAAAAATAATTAATAATATAACATAATATATATTTAATATATATTTAATATATATTAAATTTATATACTCCCTCCGTTCCTCAAATTAAGATTTTTTTTAGAGTTTTCACGTTTATTAAGAATATAATAAATATTTATAGTTTAATTTGTTATTTATTTTTTATACACTTTCTAATAACTATCCACTAATAAAATTTAATCAATTCAAATATTCATAATTAATATTTTTTTAAAGTATAAAAAGTATCTTAAAAATATAAAAAATTTATTTTTATGAACAAAAATAAGATTTAGAAAATCTTCCTTTCAAAAACGAAGGTAGTAATATTTTAGATCACTTTTTATTCACTTTACCATTCAACATATATTTTATACTGCTAAATCGGTTTAAACCACACTTGTATGGTAGATCCACTTGATTCATTGAGAGCCTTAATGACTAACTGTGTAACCCAAGACCAATTAAAACTAGGCTACATTGGTCGTCGACGTTGACTTCCATTTCTGTTTGGTGTTATTAATGATGACAAACAATTGTACGTTACATTTGTATGTGTATATATATGCACGCACATGGTATGTATAATGTATACTATAGTACGCCATAGGTAGGGTAAGAACACAATAATGGTAAGGGATAAGAAAATGGCACATAGAAATAGTTTGTGGCGCACGATGGCATATTATTTAGTTATTATTAATTTGGTGGGCAGTAATTTCTCTGTCTCTACTAACCATATGCTTGACATTCAAACTTTCTTCGTATTATTTTCTTCGTGACAAGTCCCATTTATTTGACCAATCGTCCACATGACCATTCGATTTATTACATGTATATATGCATATATATATATATAATATAATGTGTGTGTGTTTGCAAGTATGTGATTTTCCATGGCTGGAAAGTTTTTTTTTCTGGAACTTATGGCTGGAAAGTTGATAGTCACATGATCTACTAAGCAAGAATATTGTTTGACTAGTTAATTGCTACTCCCTCCATTTCGCAAAGAGTGTCGTTTTAAAATTTTATTTTTGTTTCACAAAGAGTGTCGTTTTCAATTTTCAATGCAAGTTATTAATATTTTTAGCTTAATATTTATTGTAAAATGTATTGGTTTTATAAATATTTATATTTATCTAAAACACTATTGGTTAAATAACTATTATTATTAAAAATATTAATGCATTATAATCATTTTTTTAATATGTGTGAAAATATCAAAATGACACTCTTTAAGAAACCGAGGGAGTATTTAAAAGCATTTGTTATATTTTCATCAGAAAATGTTAGATATTGCTTTCTACGTCAAAATACAACAGGAAAATCCACTTGCACGAACTTATTGATCAATTTGAAAGAACAGAACAACATAAATTAAATTTTCCGTTCCAACATCATTTCCTTTCCAAAAGCTGTCTGTGACATTTGATGATTACACTTGTTGAGTACTTAGCTTGACTATGCATTGTTCATTTATCAACGACTTTCTCTGACTTTTCTTCCCCAAAATTCAATTTTATTTTCTTGATAATGCTGTTGATAAGTTAAAAAAGTAAAGGTTAATTAACACGTGTTAGTAATCAAAACCTATTCGGTTTATTTTGTATAAGCTTATCGTATAAAAATTTAAATTCAAATACTATATTTCCTTGATTCTCAAGCTTTTCCATTTTTTTTAAAAGTAGGTAACATTAAGAACCGTAGTGGCCACCTTGTGCTTTTCTTGGGTGGAGTCTTTCGCCTCTCCACCTTGGTTGGGTCAGCTTTTCTGAAAATCCGACCTCCATTACCTATTATTTAGTCAATTTATTAATTTAAAGATATTTACTTTAGTTAGATTAATAAAGAAATGGGTCCAAGTATAGTTTCAAAACCTGTTTAAATATATTTGTTTGGTCGGTCCAAAGAAGAGGATTGGTTGAATCGCACCTCACCTCTATTCAGTTCAGTGCCACATTGAATTGTCTTCTCCTTTTTATATTTAGGATATTTAATTAATCATTCCATCGGCCAATTAACTTTCCCCTATTTGAATGATAACTTGAGTAGTCCAATTTCATTACTATATAGTTTAAAAGATAAAAGTTAGATATTGATTTTGATTAATTAATTAACCACCCTGAATCTTTTGAAATGTTAATTTATTATCCGACTAGCGAATCAGATATTTGCAATGCACTAGTGGTTAGACACGAAACTATCCAAAAAAATTTATTGATTATTAATTTATTATACGCATTTTATCTAAGCTGATTGGGATTTTATAACTTGCATGTACAGGTGTTTGTCAGATTGACGGTGTAACGGAAAGGGAAAAACCAAACGTGAAACAAACGTTGGCAGTTGCCTACGATACATTGCTATCCCCAAACGTTAAAAACTACATGGACGCGACACCTTCTCCTCGAGAGAACGTGCGTTTTGTGAAAACGCAGAAAAACGTTCATGGAATAATGTCTGGCTTCACTGCATGGTTTAACCAGCTTTGCATTCTCCTCCACAGACTTATAAAAGAACGACGCCATGAATCCTTCGACGCACTTCGTGTTTTCCAAGTCGTCGCGGCTTCACTACTCGCTGGTCTCATGTGGTGGCACTCCGATTATCGAGAAGTACACGTAAGTATATAAACATTATCAAAACCCGACATAACAAACAACACAAACATTATTGTTTTTCTTTTTTTTAAATGATGTTGTAATTACAGGACCGACTAGGACTACTCTTCTTCATATCAATTTTCTGGGGGGTACTTCCGTCATTTAACGCGGTTTTCACGTTTCCACAAGAACGAGCGATATTCACTCGAGAACGTGCGTCCGGTATGTACACGCTCTCATCCTACTTCATGGCTCACGTCATCGGATCGCTCTCCATGGAACTCGTTCTCCCGGCAGCGTTCTTGACACTAACTTACTGGATGGTCGGTCTACGTCCAGGGATAGTCCCTTTCCTTCTCACCCTTTCCGTGTTATTGCTCTACGTTTTAGCTTCCCAAGGACTCGGACTTGCCTTGGGCGCAGCCATTATGGATGCTAAAAGGGCGTCCACGATCGTGACGGTGACGATGCTAGCGTTTGTTTTAACCGGTGGTTTCTACGTGAACAAAGTGCCGTCCGGAATGGTGTGGATGAAATATGTTTCGACGACGTTTTATTGTTACCGTCTACTGATCGCGATCCAGTATGGAAATGGTGAGGAGATATTGGGGATGTATGGATGTGAGTTAAAGGGGACGCAAGGAGCGGCTACGACTGATGGCTGCAGATTTATGGAGGAGGAAGTGGTCGGAGATATTGGACTATGGACCAGCGTTACCGTTTTGTTTTTCATGTTTGTTGGTTATAGAATGTTAGCGTACTTGGCTTTAAGGCGTATTAAACTTTAAAATAAGATGAGAGGGAAAATTTTAAATAAACAAATGAGTAGGGGGTTTAGTTTGTTCGATTCTCCAGTTTTTGTTTGTTTTTAAATGTGAAACTAAAATGACAAAAAGTCTTTTAGTTGATTTATAATGAAATGTATATTTCCATCTATTACATGGTTTTCACTAATTGTGTGTATATCAAAGGATAAATGTTTCTTATCGCTAAGTACAATGAAGAAGCTGCAAAGGAAGCTATGGTTTACAGCTACAAGGAAGCTCACGCATGACCAAATCGCCAAGATATCCAGTGCGTCCTTTTCTTTTCTTTTCATACTTGTCCAATACTTGTAACTTAGAAAGCTTTTGAACTGATAAATGCACAAGAAGAATCTTAGCCTCTAACAATATACTTACCAATGTTTTATTTTTCTTGCTATGTTTTATCTCATATGATTTTTTTTTTTTTTGGGTGTTGCAGAACAACCAGGTGTGATTCAAGTTGTACTTGACCTAAGTTTGACTTTGCGTATCCAACTTCTGCTGAACTTAATCTGGTGATTTACAGAGAGTAGCTGCTTGTTGTACTGCTCTGGCTATGATAACTAGTATCTAACTAAAACAATGTCGTCAGTTGTTGAGCATCCAGTTGATTCAATATATTATTCTAAGATAATTTTTATTTTCTAGTTCATGTTTCATATGCATTTACTCTGACGAAAAGATATAGCAAGAAATGATAATGATCTGGAATCAAAAATTTGTATAAGCAAGATTGACTCTCATCTTGTGAAATGGGTAACAAAAATGTATTGATTCTGTAGTATCTCTCTCAATTATACTCACCAAAAAAAAGAAGAAAACTATAAACGAATCAACATTGTTGTGTCCTGTAATCAGTAAGAAATGTACTCTTGTCCTCTGTAAGGCTTTTATGGCATCCAAAAGTTAAGCCAAGCCTGTGTATTGTAAAGATACTTCTCCTTGGGTTTATTCATATATCTTCTTTCTTTTCAGTATTGTTGGAAGTATGGAGATAAAACCAATGAGGAAAAGCACTGACAATGTCTTGAAATCATACAGATCCTTCACCGATTTGAGATCTCCAATAGCAAGGCCAGCCTGCAACAATAAGACCAAAATTTCAAGCTAAACTTAGATATACCAAAAGGAAAGCCAAGGAGAGAGATGGGAGAAGGAGCAAAAGAGCTTTACCCTGACGGTTATATAAGCGGCGGGAATGAGACCGACCAATGTCGCCAAAAAGAAGACATGGAAAGGTACATCGACTATCGGAGAAGCCAGATTGATGAATAGATTCGGCAGTGTTGGTGTTATCCTCAGAAACAACATATAGTTCAGAAGCTTATCTCTACGCTTACCAATCTGAAAAACACACAAGAAATCATCACAAGCCCCAAATGAAGAGTTTCGCACATAGGTTATCGAGTTCTCTACCTCAGCCTGAAAGAATCTTAATTTGTCCGGCCATAGCCAAGTAATCAACGGCCTGCCGATCAACTTAGAGAGAAAGAAACAAGAAGTGGCTCCAGCTGTTGCGTTGAAAACAACCAAGATGACACCTTTGATAACCCCAAAGAGAGCTCCAGCTAAAAGTGACATGAAGATGGTCCCAGGAATCATGAAGGTCTGCATGAAAATGTAGGTGGCACAGTACCCTAAAACGAACTGCGCTGGGTACTCATTTGCGTAGTTTGCTAGATTGTCTCTGAAACCAAAACAAGATTACAACTTTATCAATACCCTTATCAAGTTTTGACATCGACACTATCAAGAAGCTCAGCATCTTCAAAATATCGATTATCCAATAACAAAGTTAGAGTCTTTATCACTTCTGAAACCAAAACAAGATTACAACTTTATCAACTCTGAAGTGATACCCTTAGCAAGTTTTGACATTGACACTATCAAGAAGCTCAACATAGATTTATCCTATAAAAAAGTTTGAGTCTTTATGAGTTACTTGAGCAAGCGGAGATCAGAGATGCTTCTTGGGAGCTTGAGCTTGCCGAATTCTGCAGCAGGCATGGTGATGTAGATGCAGAAGAGACCAGAGGAGAAGACGAGGAAAACGCCGAGAGACACCGCCAGTTCCCATCGGCTAAGAGGGAATCGATCGAGTTTTGATCGCTTTCCAGAGGGCGAATCGTCGTCGTCTGATACAGCTCCGAGCTCTTCGTCTCTGATTAGGTTCCGTGTTGGAGCCATCACCGAATGCAACATCGGAAGTTTCACGGCGGGCTTAATCCATCTTCAACGATCTGAGATATTCGATTTCGAGGATTCAGAGAGGGTTAGATTCAGATTTCAAAAGAAATCAATCAGCTTTTTCTTTTTGTTCTTTAGATTAATGTAGACGGAGACTAGAAGATTGCTCTTTAGACTTTCTGTGTGATTAAGAAGGTTCTGACTACTTCGGGATCGACACCTCTGTATCCATAAGAGGGTACGGGGAAACGGTTGATCTCCCCCTCTTTTTTATTTATGTTATTATATTAGTTACACCTGGGCATTCAGATATCCGTTCGGGTTTAGGTCGGGTATTTCAGATTCTCGGGTATTTTGGTATAGAGGTTTCAAACCCGTTCGGGTATTTTTATATTTCAGATTTTCGGGTATTTATAGTTCAGGTTTGGTTATTTCAGATTGGTTATTCTTGTTAATGCATGAAACAAGAAGCTTAACATGCATTTTAAGTGAATATCAAATTATTTTCTCCACAACCATATGTAGATTATTTGATTTTGAACCATGTATAACATCAATATAAATATTTTGAATAAAATGAAAGAAGTAAACTAGAAATATAAGGTTTAGTGTACATATGTTCAAATATCTTCGGATATCCATTCGAGTTTGGGTATTATCTGTTCGGGTTCAGATATTCAATCTCTCTTAGTTTAATATCCGTTCGGGTATTTTGCTATTTCGGTTCAGATTTTGGTTCGAGTTTTTCGGATCGGGTTCGGTTCGAATATCGAGTAAAATGTCGACCCCTAATATTAGTTCTTGATCAAAATTTCATTCTCTTTCTAAACATTATAATAGTTTTAACTTTTAGATCATGATTCTAAACTAACATCAACTTAAGAGGTAGAAAGTCAAGTGAGTAAAAACCTCTCCCTTCTCTCTTTTATCTTTCAAATAGAGGTTTTGTTTTGCTCGCCGGTTTGTTTCCGGCGACTTCCTCCCCGGTGATGGGGTCTCAGTTCCGTCATCGGGTGTTTGCCTTAGCATTGTTGGCCGGATTTTGGCTATGATAGCTCGCATTCTTCCTTAGGCGGAGCAATCCGACTTTTGGCTCTGGTGAAGCATCTTTCTCTTTGATGTTCACTGGCTTTTGTTCCCGACGATTTACCTTCTTCTCTGGTGGAATTATTGGTTTATCTCTAGGGTTTTCTCGGATCTGGTTTGATCTCTGCTTCTTCGTGTATCATATGTTTCAGTCGTTTCCAATGCTCGATTGGTTTGAGATCAGTGGTCACGGATTGGAATTCCTAGTTTTGAAGCAAGACCGTTTGGCTTTAGCTCCAATGTGTGATTGGTGGCTTTCAAATGAGGATCGTCGTTTCGTCTTGTTGATCTAAAATCCTCGAATGATTAGAGGTCCATTTGTTGTCGACAACAAGTTTCTTTGAACGAGATCTTGTTCCAGTTTGGTTCTGGTGGATCAGCCGATTAGAAACTCGCCAAAGATACATCATGGTGAAAGCTCAGTTCTATGGGCACGTGTCCCACCCTTGCTATTATTCTAACACGTGGTGGTGCTAAGTTGTTCCTTAGTCTGGGCTTTCTTTTTGGTTGGGCTCGCGTTTGGACCTTTGTCTTTACTTGGCTTGCTAGGCTTTTGGACTTTTTGTAATTATTTATCTTTTCTTATATAATAATAGATAACAAAAAACTAACATCGATGATGAAGACTTAGTTTGGAATTTTCTCACCCTTGTTTCTTGGTATCATAGTGTTTTTTGTTAAATTTAATGTTTATGTTGTTATGAAGCTAGTTGGATGTTGTGGATTTGGTTTGTCCCTTTGGAGTATCTAACTAGATTACTCTATTTCAGAAAAATATCAATTTCTTGAGTTACATTGATGAGGCTAATTCTTTACGAAGGATGTCATGTCTAATTTCTCGAATCATTAGTGAGGACTAAAACCTGTTTTTGTTTGTTAAAGTTGTGCAGAAAAGCCCTCTGGAAAACTAAAATAAATTTTAACTAAAATTTATGAACCTTTTCTGCATGATATCTTTCGCGGAAGAATAAAAAATATTAATGGTCGTATGAAAAGGTTGAGATCAAAGTTGTATACAGTATTATTATTGATCATCATCAGGCATATGCCTCTTTGTAGGTCAGAATTGGTGTTTGATCCGGCCTCTGTCCTTAGCATCCTGGAGAGGTTCCTCTTGTGCTACCGACCAGGAAAGGCACTGTTGGTCTCCTTCTTCCAATAGTGGTGCTAACAGAGAGTGGTGGGTTCATATATCTCCTTCTTCTCCTCTACTTTTCAAGCGTGTTGACTGTGGGCTGGTCCCGTCTCTTGGCGGCATCTATAGTGTTGTTGATGGCCTCTCCTCATGTCGACCCTTTTCTTGCTCTGCTCTGACATTTCTCCTGATTTTGTTATAATCCCAACCTCTCTCAGATTTGGTATTTCCTAGCCATGTAAACGATTGTAGATCATAGTTTTTAGCATTAAGACTTATTGCAGTTTTAATCCTAATGAGTTTTCTTAAAGGTATTTTATATTTTTGGATTTCAAATAACTTGTATCACTTTCACTATCACTAAATGAACATTTACAATTTAAGAAAAAAAAAAGTTATTGCAAATATCTCACCAAGTGAAATTAGGTTGGTTTAAACGGTTATTTAAGAGTTAAGAGCACATGCAGTGAGAGTTCTCGTCGAGAGTCTCTCACCAAAAATAATAATATTTTAATAGAATAGTCTCTTAAAACTTGAGACATTCGTACAAAAGTCTCTTTACGAAGAGACTTTTATATGAGTCTCTTAAAACTTGAGAGACTCTTTCAAAAATGAGAGACTCTCGATGAGAAACCCCACTAATGATGCTCTAAGAGTATTTCAGTTTTTGGTTCACCCAAGAATCAATTTGGTTTAATTAGTTCGGTTTATAAAAAAATTCTGTCAAATTTAAATAAAGTTTTTGGACTGAAACACTGAATCCAACAAAGTGAAAAACAGACAAAAACAGAAGAGGAAGAAACTAATAAAGTATTTTGTTGAGTTTCAATGAATTCTAAACAAATGAGGAAGTCAATAAAAGTGCTTAAGACAGGCCATCAGAGCATCGGCGTGTTCAGGCTTTCCAGTAGAAACTCGTACAAAACCTGTAAGCTCTTGATTGTTGTAATGGCACACCATGACATACACAGGTTTGGAGAAAGCGTTTGGAAAGACCGATATCTTATCATATAACCGTCTCGCCTCTTTCAGCTTCTTTGCATCCATTCCAAATGTAAACTCACAGAGAATTGACTCGGATAGGGAAAATATCAAATCAACACAAATGGAATGTTTCAATTTTTTCTGGCGGTAGAATGATAAATAACTACTTCACTATCCTATTTTACCCTTCTTCCATTTTTCACCAAATAAATTCATACATACTCAGATCAACTCCTCCTAAGGAGCAGAAGAAACAAGATGAACAAAAAAACTCCAAAATCCAAATATGTTAGTAAAACTCAGGTCTCGAAAATTAATTGTTGTGAACCATCCAAACTACAAATGTAAGTTTTTTTTTGTGTGTTTCAGACTATTATTTTTTTTTGTTTCTCAACAAAAGCCCGTAATTTATGAATTCTACATAAAACCCCTCAATCTAAAGTTATCACGGTGAGATCACCGTGGATGAGTTTTCGCCGGTGATCTCAGAGACAAACTCCGCATAACAAGAATCTTCTTCAAAGCCCTCATCAACTCCAACACGTTCGTACCGATCTTCTTCTTCTTCCTCTGAGATGTCTTCTTTGCTAACTTCATACCGCACTCCACGGCGAAGTTCTCGTCGGGAAACAAAGACGATTTCTTCTCTCCTCCTCCTGGCTTGATCCTAAGACTCTGGCTTCTCGGTGGCAGTTCTTCGTTGAGATATTCCCACAACATATCCATTTTCTCTTCTGCATTAACGTTCCAAAGACTTCTCCTTTCCACATAAGAGAAGCTCTTCCTCTGATCGTCATCATCGTAACTTCCGATGATTAATCTCCCGAAACCTCTCTCGTGATCCCCCCGGTGTACATTCTCCGGCGAGCGTTTCCACAGTGGAGGTGAATCGGTGCCGGAAATTTGGGAAGAATCTTGGGAAGCAAGCAATGGAAAACTAAATTCATCGAAAGACACAGTACTGTTCAGAGCCATTTTATAAGATAAAAATAAGAGCCGAAGAGAGGATCAATAAGACAAGAAGACACACCGTTTGTGTTTTTGTTGGTGAAGTTGGATTGTCGCTCTGTATTTTACACAATATTAACTCTCAATCAGGCAACTGTATTTTCCAGTTTATGTAGTTTATATTTATAGTCCTCCATTACCATTAGTAATTGCAATTCGGATTACATATACATAAATGTGAAAGTTGAAATTTTTTTACATTGATTTATTATCTAATTACAGATTATAAAAAACTTTACAAAACTGGCTCTGACAATTATATTTCTTATGGAGATTTACATCTAACATTTTTACTTTCACCATTTATAACAGTTTAATAAAAATCCACTTCTAACGATTCTTCTTACACTATGCTATTTTTTTTTTTCGTTATTAATTTGACATCATTTTTTATTGCGCTCAAAATCTAGTCTTTCTGATCTAAAATGTTTTTTTTTTTTAAACTAAATTAATTTAAAATATTCAAAACTACTTGAAAGTATCTTGATATTTTTATCTGAAATATCCAAAGTAATATGAAATATCTAAATTTTTTTTATCTGGATCATTCTAATTTTTTGATATTTTATCCAAACTACATAATATTTAACATGAATTACCCGAAATATCTGAAATAACCGAACTATAACCAGAACATAATTAGAACCAAATTGATTTTCTTGGTTTCTAGTTTTACTATCCGAACCGAACCAAATCCGAAACTACATGAACTGAACCCGAACTGAAAATAATCAAATAGTAAATAGATTCTCTAGTCCTCTATCCAAACTATCTGATACAATGAAATAAGGCAATATCCAAAATGCCCATACATACCTACTAGAAACTGTTATACTGTTATATAGTTAAATTGATGATTAACTCTCGAAGTTATGAAACGTATAAAAAGAGTTATGAGAGGGACCTAAAGCAGTTTCAATTTGACATCTCATCAACCAGCGGAGTGATTGATTGAGGAAAATACGAACACAAAACGTGGTCTCTATCTATTATCAACTCATGAAAAATAGTCTTTCTTCAACAATTGACTAAACATGTGCTTTATAACTATCAGTCTCTATCTTATTTATTTTTCAAATGGTGTTAACCAACCAAGGAGAAAATACTGTAGAAGGCTAAATAAATAAAAACATCGGAGATGCAAATCTTGAATTGAAAACCTTCAGTTATATGCTTGTAAGAAGACAATTTTAAGCAAAACCCTTCTCTGTTTAGAAAATATTAAGAGGTCACACAAGGGTTTATGCGTGGGTGTGTGCTAATGCCGTATGTTTGATGAAATCAACATCATATGTACCAAGAAGAAGATGATCTGAACTGAGATTTCATCCTCTTTGCTCCATTTTTACTTTCCTTGATCTTCTAGAACCATCTGCATTTGATAGTACAGAAGAACCATGGTTCCACGTACTTAGTAGATCGAGAGAAGGGAAAAAACCTCGAGGTTCTCTGGCTTGCAGTTGTTAGAGTAGGCCAGAAAACAAATCAATAACGCTTTTATGGTGACCTCGTCTAAGTGGAATTCCTTCTGATTCAAACCCACCCTCATTTGTGTGCTTGCTTATACACAATGGTAATATTACCGATGAACGTGCAATAACATAGCCATAACAATCAGTTTCAAACTCTAAGAAACCTCAGAGGGATGCACACACTTGGTATAATAATATATGTACACAACAAATAGCAATCATGAATAGCTAGGTTCCTGAAATTCTAGCTAGTACTGTGTATATACATCAATATATATTATGCATATCACCGTTCCTCATAGGTGAGAGAGAATTGAAGGTAAACAGAGAGCTATGAAGAGAAGAAGATAGAGCTGAATAAAGATGAAGTTTATTAATGATTCAAACTTGCCATTACAGAGATGATTCTATCTTCTTTTATACACATGAGTAGAACAATCTAGAGAACCGACAGCTGTCTCAGACAGCTCAGTCATCCTGATCCTCAAGAGCGTCGTATCTGTTGCTGAGCTGCACCAAAGCAACCGTACGGTTGCTGTCTCTATCTTTCTCCTTGACTGCCTCTGTTACCATTGAAGCTGTTTGTCTTGTAGCAGACTTGGCTGTGGGCTTGGTCTGAGTGAAGCCCAACATTGTCTTTGAGAATCCAGCAGATGCTGGGCCGTTGGCCATAATATCCCCTCGCAAACTCGAGGTGGGTGGAAGAGCCACACCGAGTTTGAAACGAAGATCAATGAAGCTTTGCTGAGGTAAGGACTTCGTGAAAATGTCTGCCAACTGCTGAGCTGCGGGAATGTGTTTCACTATGAGTGTCCCTGCTGCTACTCTCTCCCTTGCGAAGTGGTAGTGAGTTGCAAAGTGTTTAGATTTCTTGTGAAGAACCGGATTTGCAGTCAAGTGCACAGCTGATAAGTTGTCACAATATATCTCTGCTGGTTCAGTTTGTGGAACTCCAACACTCTTGAGAATCGAACTGATCCATGATAACTCCGCTGCAGTATCAGACAAGGTTCTGTACTCAGCTTCTGTTGAAGAACGAGAAACAGAGTCTTGTCGAGTAGCTGACCACGATATGATGTTTGTCCCAAGGAATGTACAGAAACCCCCTGTTGATCTTCTTGTATCTCTGCAACCTGCAGTCAGTATCACAGTATGCTCTCACTTGCGTGTTTGTATCAGACTCAAGGTATAAACACATCTCTATTGTACCTTTGAGATACCGTAGTACACGCTTGAGCAAATGAAAGTCAAACATTGTTGGTTTATGCATCTTTTGACATACCAGATTGATAGCGAATTGGACATCCGGTCTTGTGAGAGTGAGATATTGAAGCTTGCCTGCTAGGCTCCGGAAGTATCTTGGATTTTCAAAGTATTCTTCTTGATGTGGAACCCTGTCCAATTGCAGAGGTAGAGGCGTCGGCATTGGTGAGCAATCCAGCATTCCAGCAGCCGCAAGAAGATCTGTAGCATATTTAGCTTGATTTAGAAACAGACCTGTTGCTGTGAACTGTGCTTGTATGCCTAGGAAGTAGCTGAGAGACCCCATGTCTTTCATACGAAATTGTTTGCTCAGAGCCTTGAGAAGTTGTTGTATCAGAAGCTGATTATTTCCCGTAAGCACCATGTCGTCTACATAGAGTAGCAGGAACACGACGTCATTGCTTTTCTGATACACAAACAAAGATGGATCCCAAGTGTTGCAAACAAAACCGAATTCAATCAAATAGGAACTGAATTTATCAAGCCATGCTCTAGGAGCCTGTTTAAGCCCATATATCGCTTTGTGGAGCAAGCACACAAATTCTGGATGTTCCTTGTCTTCAAAACCAGGCGGCTGTTTCATATACACAATCTCTGATAAATCACCATGCAAGAAGGCATTCTTGACATCTAGTTGCTTAATATCCCATCGTTCAACCACTGCCAAGTGAAGAACCAATCTAACAGTAGCTGTACGAACCACAGGACTATAAGTTTCCAAGAAATCCACTCCTTCTTCTTGTTCATTCCCTCTAGCAACCAGTCTTGATCTGAGCTTGTCTACTGAGCCGTCTGCTTTTAATTTTGTTTTGTGTATCCATCCACATCCAATAGGGATCACGTTTGCAGGAAGTGGAACCAAACTCCATGTATTAGTCTCTTTGCACGTTCCTATTTCCTCTCCCATGGCATCATTCCAACCAGGATGCTTTAGTGCTTCAGTTATTGTTCGTGGTGGTGAGATAACTCCCTTGACTGTGACAAGAGCATACCTCGGATTTGGTTTCATGGTACCAACCTTGGCTCTTGTTGTCATTCGATGAGTATTTGCTAAAGGTTGAGCTGCTTCCTGTATTTCAGGTTCTACTTGAGGCTGTGTGTGGTGTGATGAACTTGATGCAGAAGAATGAGCAGGCGATGAACTTGGAGCAGGAGACACATCTTCTGTAATGTTTTCTGAGACATTCCCATGAGGAACTTGAGCTCCTGGAGGAAGACATGGCATAATTTCAACTGCTTGCCCAACATCCTCTTCAATTGTTTGCTGCAGATTCTCTTCTTCACTCTCTGTTTGTCTGTTATACTGAAGATGCCATGCTTTAGTAAGCACTGTTGTCGGAGAAGGAAGAAGATGTTGATAGGCATCTTGGTATGGCAATCTATCTTCATCAAACAACACATGTCTGTTGATAAAGACACGACCCGTGGGTGGATGATAACATCTGTACCCTTTGTATCTTTCATTATAGCCAACAAACACGCACAGTAATGACTTTGGATCGAATTTATTGGTAGCATAAGGACGCAGATACGGGTAACAGGCGCAGCCAAAAACTCTTAATGCTGTGTAGACTGGAGGTTTTCCGTTCAGCAACTCAAAAGGACTGACCATCTTTCCATTGACTGTTGAAGGCAGCAGATTACTCAGAAACGCAGATGTGAAGAAAGCTTCGACCCACAGAGTTAACGGAAGATGACTCTGATAGATCATGGATAATCCTAGTTCTGTAATGTGCCTGTGTCGTCGTTCAGCAAGACCATTTTTTTCTGGAGTGTGAGGACATGAAACAAAATGTCTGATTCCTGCAGCCGTGAAGTGATCAAACAGACTTTTGTTGACAAACTCTCCACCACCATCTGATTGAAACACTGATATTTTCTGCTGATACTGATTTTCGACTTGATTTTGAAAGGCTTTGAAGACACTAAACACATCAGACTTCATTTTAAGTGGATAAAGCCAACAAAATCTTGAGTAATTGTCGACGAAAATTACATAGAATCTGAAGCCTTGAGTAGATACAATAGGAGCAGGACCCCATACATCACAATGTATCCTCTCAAGAGGCCTACTTGCTCGAAAATCAGAACTAGAAAAAGGAAGTCTACATGTCTTGCCAAGTTGACATGGTTCACACAATGACTGAGAAGTCTTATTAAACGAAATGGCTTTTATTGCTGAAAGATTCTTCAAGACTTGATCATTTGGATGCCCCAACCTTTTGTGCCACACTCTATCACTCGTCACTTGCTGTCTGAAAGAGTAGAATGTCATGAAAGACAGAACATCCAGCCGGTAAAGCCCTTTAATTTTGTTGCCCTGACTGAGAACCCTGTTGGTTGCCTTGTCCTTTACACAGACAGTAGTTGAATCAAATGTAAATTCACAGGGAAAATCATCTGTGAGTTTGGAGACTGACAACAGTGATTTGGTGATATCAGGACAGATTAGAACATCAGAAAGAGGAATAGTACCTGACTGAGTTGAAATTGATGCAGACCCAACATGAGTGATGGGAAGAAAATCACCATTTCCGACCATCACTTGATCCAACCCACTGTATTGATGAGCAGTATCAAGATGATCAACCGAGTTAGTGACATGATGAGACGATCCACTATCAGGTACCACTCAGCTCCTGAAGACAAAGATGGGTTTCGGTTTGAGGAAGTAGTCAGAACATTTGCCTGAGGTGAAGACTCATTAACCACAAAGTGCACATCGAATCTCTTGTAACATTTGTAAGCTGGATGACCGTATTTCCCACATATCTGACATGTTAGCCGTTGATCATTAGAGGAAGATCGTTGTGCGCTTTGACCAAACTGTTGAGGAAAGCCTCTTCCTTGTGTAGAGTAAGAGCCTTGTCCTCGATATCCTCCTTTGTTCTGTCCTCTACCACGGCCTGAATATCCACCTCTGTTGGTGTAGAAAGCTTGATGTGGAGAAACATCAGTCGGTTGAACGTAGGACTGAAGCTTGTCATCAAACCCAGTGAGTTTATGAACCACATCTTCAAAGCATGGACCTGGATATCCATCCATAGAATGTTCAATAACAGTGCTGACAACTTCATATTCTCGTCCTAACCCGTTTAAGACTCCATAGATCTTCTCATGTTCGGTGATGGGTGAGCCGATGGAGTCAAGTTGGTCGCAGAGAGACTTGATTTCAGAGAGATAGGCAGACATGGTCTTGTTTCCTTTGACAGTTGTTTGCACTCTTCATTGCAGATCCAGACGGCGAGTCGCAGAAACCCTATTGTACTTCTTTCCCAAGGAAAACCACACCTCTTGTGAAGAATGAAGACCATAGATAGATTTGAGAGCATCTTCGGACAGAATTCCATATATCCACGCAAGAATGAGTCTGTCTTTTTGCATCCATTTAAGAAACTCCGGGTTAGGCGTTTCAACAACCTGTTCCTCGTTGCGTATGGAGACAGTTTCAGGCGGACATGGGTGAGCTCCTGTTACATAACCGAGAAGCATCTGGCTTGAAAGAAATTGCTCAAACTGAAGCTTCCACAAGAGATAATTTCCTTCATTTAGCTTCAAAGTGACGACTTGAGAGATGGTAAGTGAAGTGACAGAAACAGGATCTGGGTTTCCATCCATGGCTCTGATACCATGAAGGTAAACAGAGAGCTATGAAGAGAAGAAGATAGAGCTGAATAAAGATGAAGTTTATTAATGATTCAAACTTGCCATTACAGAGATGATTCTATCTTCCTTTATACACATGAGTAGAACAATCTAGAGAACCGACAGCTGTCTCAGACAGCTCAGTCATCCTGATCCTCAAGAGCGTCGTATCTGTTGCTGAGCTGCACCAAAGCAACCGTACGGTTGCTGTCTCTATCTTTCTCCTTGACTGCCTCTGTTACCGTTGAAGCTGTTTGTCTTGTAGCAGACTTGGCTGTGGGTTTGGTCTGAGTGAAGCCCAACATTGTCTTTGAGAATCCAACAGATGCTGGGCCGTTGGCCATAATAAGAATATCGAAATAAAGTAGCGCATCCTCGACCATATCCTTTGTTCTATGATAATACTGGCCAATATAGTTAGTGATGAGAACATTACATGGTATATATGAGATACTATAGCTATAGCTGTATTGAATGTATCAAGAGTCTGAAGCGGAGAGCAGAAAACACAATTGACTTAGTCACCAAGAATGACATCTTACTACAAAATGATTATCTTAAAGAAAATTTAACTAACACTTACTTTGTTCAAGTAGTTCGACTGATTCGTTCCTGAAATAACTGATTCACTCCTGAAAATTTCATCTCTAGTGCTATTCCAAGTGCTTTTACGTTCATTACTTGTTCACATGTTTGAAAATGTTGCTCAGGATTTTATTTTATAAAGCAAACAAGTATTTACTAACTTATTTTACCAAAAAGAAGTGTTTACAAACATGAAAATCAAAAAACCACATACCGATAATGATCCCACAAGCGAACATATAATAATATAGACCGTTACGTTTGTCTCACCATATTGGGGCACTAAACGTATAATTAGAAATACAGCAGCCCCAATGATCAGGCTCGCATAGCACATGAAATGCTGCAACAAACTTAGAAAGTCAGAAAATTGAAATCATGAGATGGTTCAAGTCACTATCTCCCTTCCAGAAGAGCATCACAGTCTCATTCGTACAACGCACCTGGTTCTGTTGCAAGTTTCCAAACATCAATTTCTTGGGGGACATGTAGGACAATTGTAGTGGAACCCACAAAACATAAGGCGCAGCCAAGAACTCTAAAGATGTGTAGTTTCTCCCGTAATATTATATGAGCTGCTAAAACAACACTGATATCCAAAGAAAGAAAAAAGTGTATAAGAAAAAAGCAAAACATGTGAAGATTCAGCGAAATTGGCAATCTCACCAAGTAACATTGGAAGTAGCACCAAATTTAAGCAAAAGAAAAAACATTGGAAGTAGCAGAAAACAAAGAGTAAAGGGCTCACTTGTTGTCATGCCGATCAACCAAAGAGGCTCGTAATTTTGATTTAATGTATTTCCGGCGCCACCGTTCTTTTATTGCATTATGTATATTTAGCTTGTAACAATTAAAGGTTTGGTCTACGTCGGATCTGAAATTGTAGTCCACAACACACACACACAAATAGCAAAACTAAAAAAAAAGTATGGTTTGATGTCAAGTTTATATGATTTACTCTGGCAAAATGTCTTGATGTAAAAATGCTACATAAACGCTCTTAGCAGAAAACTTTTCGCCGTTTTGATGAGTTAACGATTATAGTGTCGTGGATAAAAAGTATAACTTTTTAAAAAGTTGGTATTTGTAATTTTGAAATTTTTAAGCAGCCTATGACCATTATTAACTCCGGGTTCTTAAGTGGAGTTCTTAGCGTAATTTAAGAACTGGTTCTTAAATTACGATAAGAACCCCACTTAAGAACCCGGGGTTAATCATGCTCTTAAAGGCCTGGTTGAGTATTGGCAGTTCAGGTTAATAGATTTACATGCATTTCCTGGGCTCCGGCTCATGCTATTCAATACATGTCCATAAATTTCTTTGGGTCCAGACATAAATAGTCCGAGGGGAAAATGATAAGCAATATGTAAATTTAATTTCAACAATTGGCTATACTCTTTTTTGGGTGTGTATACTGTATAGATATGGTTGTATCTATAAGCTATACTGCATTGGATTTATACTTGAAGAAAGTATACAACTAATATAATTTGTGTAGAATATGATGTACACGCATACGCTTGAGTGCCAGCAATATTTTTATCTGTTGTGGTATTGTCAATGTTAGGTGAACATGAAATAGACAAAACATGTCATGTTAGACTAGTTTGTTGATAAGAATATTTAAGGTTTAAGGTTTATTATTTAATACTACTGCATATTTTCAGTGTATTTGACGTACTTTTTCAGAAGAGTATGAATAAAATTTTGATAAATATTATAATAACATTAATTAATTTTACTTAATGGCTTAAAAAAATTCAGGAAGACACATATTAACCAGTTACCTAGATCATGCAAAATAGTCCAAGCAGTCAACTCTTTTTCATGTATTAAATCATAAAATGTCAGAAGGATTCATTTTTAATTTCGGAGATCATTTCAGAAGTTAAATCATTATTTTATCAAAGTCACAGGCACAATAGTTATTGACGGCCAAAAAAAAAAAAATCTATTTCAAATAGATAATCGGTAACAAAAACAACAAACTAAAGGAAAGGGTGAGATACAGACAACCCAAGGTTATTAGATTTTATCACTTTAACCATTGTTTTTGGTTATAAAGGTTTGCAGATTTGCACAATAGTACTGTATTTGATGAGTTTTACAAGAAAATTAAACATAAGAGTAGACTAATGGAAGCCCATGGCTCCTGACTTCAAGGCAGGTGCATCTGGTGGTGGTGAAGGTAAAACGGTTAACGCTATTACTCCACTAATGGCAGCTGCGATTGCTCCGACCACAAATACCGGTAGGTTTCCACCACCGAAGAGGGCGTCAAAAGATCCTCCTCCAAGTGATACTATCATTTGTGGTATCACAATCGCCAAATTTAAAACTCCTATAGAAAGTCCTGTAAACAAAAGAAAAAAAAGTATTTATGTTATAAAGGGAAACCATTTTGTGTTATAGTAAACTGGATGAAATGAAACCTACGAATTATTAAAAAAATCTCATCCAACTACTGCTATGGATAAACTTATCGATATTGTCCACATAAGATTTTGAAAAAGTAACAAAGGAAAGATTTACTCCTTTCTTTCTTGACAAAAAAGGAAAAAAATATCTTTAACTAATTATGAATTTAACTGGAAAAAAATCTCTCTCACTCATTAATGTATTCAAATCAAACATTTGAATTTATTACACGGTAATTTAATTGGTCCCAAATTGTCAGACTATTAGATTTCTAAATTAACAGGAGAAGATAATATATCTTATAAGTACTTTAAATTACAACAAAAGTTACCTTGGCCGGCGCCGGAGCTATTTGAAAATATGGAGGCTAGTGCAAATGGAATACTGAAAGTAATCTGTAAAAGAAATAAAAATCAGTTTATTATAATTAGCTAAAAAATATAAAAATGTAATAAAACTCAAATGAAGACAAAAGCTGAAATACTTACAGCTAATGGAATACCAAGAACAGCAAAGAGACTCAACGCTCCAGCTCTCACACCAGACGACGGTCCGGCAAACTGACCGGCAGTTTTGCGGTGTTCCGCCGCCAGTTTGGAAACTAGAACCGTCATGGCCAAACCTATGGCAAGGATGAAGTTCACAATCCCCCAAAGCCGTTTAGCTCCTCCCACTTTCCGACCAATCCACTCAACACCAAGTGACATAAACAAAAGAACTATCGAGTTAAGCATCAATCCCAATGCACCAGCGTGCACTCCCTGGTTGTATAGTTTCAACATTCTATCGTCTCCTCCTGAGTCTCCACCGTACACTTCACGACCCATCCAGTCAGTATCAAACAAAAGAAACGGGAACCACGCAATCCAGTTTAGGGCCGTCACGATAAGTAGCATCCACATGGGACGTTGCATGACTTTAAAAGCACCAAAGATTTCTCCAAAGAATGGAACACTACTCGATGACTTCTCGTCGCCGGAGTTTACAGCCGGAGACCATTGTTTGTCTTTAACGTACCAGAGAGACGAGACGGTGACTATGAGGAGGAGTGTGATGGACAAGAAGAAACAGGACTTGAGATTCGCGCAGTAGATATCGCAAGCTTTGGTCATTGCGAACGGGAACATCTTGTGTAGGTTCGTGTAAGAACCTGCCACGTAAGAATTTTACTGTGGTTTTAGTTTTTTTGCACAAAAATTAAAAAATAATAATTTTACATATTTTTTAATATAAAAACATTATTATCTATACACCTAATCATATTGCAATCAATAAATTTTACATTAAAATGCTAAAACGATATTTATTTTGCAACAGAATTTTTTTCTAAAACGACACTTAATATGAAACTAAGAGAGTATATTTTCAAATTTTACTTTAATACTAGAAGAATTTTTTCTGAATTGAATAAATTTAATATTCATTAAAAAAGTAAACCTGCTGCATATCCCAAAACGTTTCCAACCGCCATAAAGAAGGAGAAAAACCCGTTTGCGACTCGAGTTCTTTTAGCGTCTCCGGCGGATAGGTCGGCGAGGAAAGCGCGGCAAGGTCCTTGGAGAGTGTTGTTAGCGACGTCGAGGATCCAGAACCCGAAGGCGAAGATCCCGATGGCTCGGACCCTCGGAGTTTTCTGCTCGAGTTTGTCTCCCATTTTATGGCCGATATCCGCCGCGTATCCGATCAAGAACACGGCGACGGCGACCAGGGCGGCTCCGGAGGCGATGAAAGGACGACGGCGACCGAATCTTGAGGTGCATCTGTCACTGTGGTAACCGACGATTGGTTGAACAATCATGCCGGAGACGGGACCACAGAGCCAGATGAGAGAGGACCATTTGTGAGGGATACCCAGAAGCTGAACGTAAGGAGTTAGCAGAGAGAGTTGTAGGGCCCACCCGAACTGTAAACCGGCGGCGATGGAAGCGACGGAGATGATTTTACGGAGAGGAGATGGCTGGTCGAAATCTTCCGAAGGTGACTGTGTCTCTACAACCGCCGCATCTTTTGCGGTTTTTTCTGTTTCAAAAGCTCCCATTCTCTAATAAACACGAATAAGAAGAAAAAAAACTTTTTTTTTGTATTTCTTTTCTTCTTTTTTTTCTGTCTCTCGTTTTTTTTTTTAATACTGAAGATTGTATTTTCTTGTGATGTAAGAGATGAGAGAATGGTGCTGTATTTATAGTGAAACGGGAAGGAGTGATTATTTTCTAAAAATTAATTTCATTCTGGAGATGATAATTTTTTTGGTGAGTGTATGGTAATAAGGTGGAGTCACGAGGACACTGTTTGACGGGAGTTCATTCTTTTCACCTACAAGTGACTTGGACGTGATTCATTCACTATTAATATGTTTCATTTGACTAATAATGCATTTATGATGTATATGCAGTATTTTGAACAGCGTAGTCTGTGTTGTATAAAATTATCTGAAAATAAAACAATGTAGTTAAGTTTTCTCTTAACAATGTAATCAACTGTAGACTGTGTTGTACTCCCTCCGTTTCAAAATAATCCATGTTTTAGAAAAGAAATTTATTTCTAAAATATTTATATTTTATATTTTCAATATATGTAATAATGACAAATTGTAAATTTCAAAGATATTTATTATGTTTTCTGAATTTTGATTGGTTAAAAATTATAGAAAATTGTTAAACACAGAAAACAATACATTTATTGTTAAATTTTTACGTGTTTTCTTAATAAGTGTGAAAACTCTAGAATATACTCTCTCCGTTTCATATTACTTGTCGTTGTAGGAAAAAAATTTTGTTTCAAAATAAATGTCGTTTTAGAGTTTCAATGCAAAATTCATTAATAAGATTCATAGGTAATTGTGTTTTTATTTTTCTATTGGTTGAAATATGGTTAGGTGTATAGATAATTGTGTTTTTATTTTGAAACTAAACAAAATCATATGTTATATGTTTTCTTAATATGTGTGAATAAACTTAGAACGACAAGTAATATGAAACGGAGGGAGTACATCTTTTTGAAACAGAGAGAGTATAAAATTATATGAAACTAAAACAATCTAGTTAGTTTTTTTCTTAACAATCTAATGGTGTTAAAAAAACATTCGTTTCTCATTATTCTTCTCTAGTATATAATATGTTCCAAATCAGTTTCTATAAAACAATGTTAAAAACAATATATGGAATAAATGGAATTGGAATCAATGGAATAAAATGGAATGAAATAGTGATAATTTGAAGAATTAAAGGAATGATATATATATATATATATATATATATATATATATATATCTGTTTTTAAATTATATTTAAATTATTTCATTCCATCCATTCCTTTCATTCCGCTTCTTTTTTTTATCATGAATGATTTCCAACGTGATTTATAATTATTTTCATTTATCCCACATGAATATGTGGAATCAAAACTTATGTCTTTTCCACTTAACTGGTGATTTGTTTTTGGAATACTTATGAATGATCAATTTCACATTATTCTTTTCATAAAAGGCATTCCAGTTACAGCCTATAGTCAAATTTGACTAAATGTTTAGTTAAAGAAGTTTTTTTTTGGTCAAAGCCAAATTTAATTAATTTTGAATTACAAATCAATTTAACATTTAACCAATTTTTTTTGCAAATATAGTATATGGTTTAATTATAAATACAAACGTTGGCCTATAAATATAAACATTGACCAAAACAAGATATTAAAAGAACATTATATTTTGTTTGGAACAAATTATTGACTGTTTTGCTCAAAAAATCAAATCTAGGCATGCGGTTCAGTTATTTTGATTCGAGTATTTTTTTTTGTTTCAGTTTATTCTGTTTCGCCACAATCCCACCAAAGTGAACCAATATTAAAAAATTGAGTTAAATGGTTATACAACATTTCCTTATAGTTTTTGGATGTCCATAAAACTCAAATGAATTGCATTGATCTAATGTCCACCTTGTTTTTGCGGGAGACATTTACTAGATTTGATTTCATTGAGTGGATGTAGTTTTGATTACTCATGAGTCATGCATGACTCATGAATAATTAAAAACACTTTTTACCAATATAAGCCTACACATGTTTTGAACGTTGTTTTTAAGGTCATATAACATAAGAAATGATGATGTTTGCTAATTAATGTCGCAAGACTGACGACATTATGCACTCAATAATTGATGATATAACAAGTAAGATTAGCAACAGATCTAACTTATGTAAGAGTGAAGACTGGAACTTGGAACCTGTAAGGGTAGAAAAGACAGCGTAAGGAGTTTGACAAACATGTACCAAGTGCGTCTATTTGACACTAGTTCGCAGACAACTAGAATCCAAGAGATCAACAAATATATGCTTTGAGTATTTTTATTTGCTTTCTGCAAGTTGCCTGTCCGGTTGAAAAGTGGGAAAATTATATGGACTTCTCTCTTCTAAGAAAAATTTGGAAAAGTAAAACCACAGCTTTGAGTGCTGAGATCGTAGGATCCGGATCGTGACTGCAATACAAAGTTTTAGGGCGATTTTTTTTTTTTTTCATTCAACATAACTTGAACTTCTCAACTTTTGATGTGAAATAAATCTATGCTAAACTTTATAAATTGGGGTTACAAACAAGTTGAAGGTGAAAACTAATCAGTGAGAGGATATTAAGACATGTTTACAAAACGGAAACTAAGCGTTTGGTCTAATGTCTTGGGCGCCAGGAGAACCATAACATCTTTGGGGGCTTTTTTGAGTGTATCAGTTTTGGAAAATGTTTGGCTGATTGAATCCTATAGTGAGATCTGATCCCAAGTATGAAATATCGGAATTAGAATGGATTGATCTGAGATATATTCTGCAATATCGTCTATGACCGTGATCGGAGCCACATCCACGACACTTTGTACATTACATAAGACAAGCCTTGATGGTGGTTGATGTGAATTCGAATATGTCTTGAAGATCCAAAAAGGGCCATGCGCCTTAAACTCCTGATTTGAGGTATATGACGTCTAGCTCGTTAAAGTAAAGACAATTTTACTCGTATTTTCAGTTTTCAATAATTCAGTATTGTGAGTATAATAATACTCCCTCCGTTTCATATTACTTGTCGTTGTAGGGGAAAATTTTCGTTTTAAAATAAGTGTCTGTTTTAGAGTTTCAATGCAAAATTCATTAATAAGATTCATAGGTAATTATGTTTTTATTTTTCTATTGGTTGAAATGTGGTTAGGTGTATAGGTAATTGTGTTTTTATTTTGGAAATATATAAAATCATATGTTTTCTTAATATGTGTGAATAAACCTAGAACGACAAGTAATATGAAACGGAAGGAGTAAGATTTAAAATGCAAATAATTTGTCCGCCCCCCCCTATAGGGTCGGGGATCGGGACCCCAAAAGAAGCTTATAACTTGTTAGCTACTAAAACGATCATGGTTCCCTCCGTCATTATGCACTCGTAGACTCGTTGTGAATATGACTAGGCAATGAGTTTCTTTTGCTTAATTTTCTTTAAAATTCAACTCTTTATTACACTATATTCTATGCGAACAGTCAACTTTTTTTTTTTGATAAGTAACAGTCAACATATTAATCACGGAGAGATCCAGTATCAAATAATTTAGATCATTATAAACTGTAAAAGAGAGCCGTAACGAACGAAAATATTCTCAGAGAGGGAAAATAATAATCGTCAGGCAAATTTGCTTGTCTAATTGTTTTTCAAAGTCAGATGTGAAGTTTAAAAACACTGGGGGTATATGATACACACACGTATACATATATAGGTTCCTTCAAAATAATAGGTTACATCTATTTTCCTCCGCTGCAGTATTTATCAACTATAGTTGAATTAAAAGTTCCAATCAATCTGATCACTCTAAAAAGAGTATGGATGCTAAACAACTCTAAAACATCTTTTATAAACCTTAGACTACACAACTCAAGAAATAGATCACAATATTTCAAAACTGTCATCGTCGCACAACTATATATTGGATACATCACTCTGCAATGGCGTAAGATTTCGTTGAATAAGTCTAATCAATATCTATATTTTGCCTAGCTTCACATAAAATGTTAAGTGTTCAATTTTTTTTTAAAGATTTTGAATATAAAAATCTTTCATTGATTCCAGTTCACCTGGAATCAGTCAATGAACCAGTCTAAATCATAGTAGAAAATGGCATTAACAAAATTATGGTAACAATTTTTTTTTCAGTGGTAAGAATATTTGTCCACACATAAATGGAATTTACCAAAACCAGCACCTACATCTGAGAGTAATTTTGTAAAGTTTCTTATTTTCAGTGAACACTACAAAAGGCAAAGCCTACCCAAAATAGTCACAAACTAATAATAGAAGTTGAATACGGCGTGGTGTAATCATAATCTCGGGATTGGACATCACTGTTAGTTTAGAGAGAGGGAGAGAGGAAGAAGGCATTGCCAAAAAAGGTAACGAGGGATTTTATTCTCCAACTATAATGTTCAATCAATATCTAATGTACATTAACATTAAACACCGATCATCTTTTTTCACTTCACAATTTCATTACATAGCCGAAATACATCCCACAAGGCCACAACATTAACAGTAACAGTTTAGAAACAAAAAGGTCATGTACAATGAGAAAATATTACTTCCTCCGTTTTATATTACTTGTAGTTGTATGAAAAAATTTTCGTTTCAAAATAAGTGTCGTTTTAGAGTTTCAATGCAAAATTCATTAATAAGATTCTCCATTTTATTTTTCTATTGGTTGAAATATGATTATGTGTATAAGTAATTATGTTTTTTTTAGAAATATACAAAATCATACTCCCTCCGTTTCAATAAGATACATGTTTTAGAATTTTCACACATATTAAGAAAACATCTTAAATTCTAATCATAAATGTCTTATTTTCTGTGTTTAACAATTTTCCATAAGAAATAACCAATCAAAAATCAATAAACACAATTAAGTTTCTTGAAACTTACTATTTATAATTATTACATGCATAGAAAATGTAAAAAATTGATCTTTTTGAAACAAATTTCTTTTTTAGAATATTGATCATTTTGAAACGGAGGGAGTATGTTTTTTTTTAATATATGTGCATAAACCTATAACGACAAGTAATATGAAATGGAGGGAGTACTTTCGCTTAGCATTTCCAACAAATATTTTCTTACAAAGTATTTTTATATTAAAAGGGAAAACCAAGAGAACAAACATGAGAGGGCTTTTATTTTATAAAACATTATTTTGCTAGTCTATAACAACTTTTTATATCATTTTTTCATTTTTATTGGTCAATTCTTTTTCACACTAAAATAACAATACTATAATTTTAAAGAAACATAAAAGCGCCTCTCAGATTGACATATAGATGCTGCAAGATTAAAATATAGTAGCTTTAACAAAATACAAATCAAAACGTTGTAACAATAAGTAGAAACTGTGTCCAATTTTTCTAAATATATATTAGAAATATGAGTCAAATGGTTATACTAAACGGAACTGAATAACCCGCTAACGGTCAAAATTTCTTTATGTTAAACTATTCAAAATTCTGAACCACAATAACATAAATAGAAAAGGAATAAACAGAAAAGTTGTGGTACAAATATTCAAAAAGATTTGTGGTACAAATATTTCAGATTAAAATGGTTATAATACATAGAACTAAATAACTAGTATGTGGTTAACATTGCTTTATGTTAACCATTCACAATCTTGACCCGTAATAACATGAATAGAAAAGGAAGCGACAGAAACATTGTTTGTAATACTTCTACAAAAAAAACATTGTTCGTATTAACAAATTTTATGATATATATCTGATATAAAATATTATCCATCTTACGAATAGAACGACTTAGTTTGCGCACAACTATACTGAATATTTACCATTCAAATCTTTTAACAAGTTACAAATAGTAAAGTTAATTACAGGAAGAAAAAAAAACAGGAAAAAGACTTGTAGCTTACAATTAATTGGAGTTGTAGCGTACAATTAGTTCCAAACTACCTATTTGATTTTTAATATCTAGCCATTTGAAATATCGCCAAAATAATTTGGGTTGAATTTGTATTCATACGCGTCTAATATTTGATGTCTTCACTTCCATGTTGACAGTTTGACATATCTCTTGGACTTGAGTTGTGTTTTCTGTTGTTTTCCTCTTGTTCTTTACTTCTACTTCAACTCTTAGTCTAAGATTCCCATATCTTTAGTCTTTTGCTGATATCATAAAAATAATATTCCATTAATTTCTAACATTATTGATTATCTGTTTAATTTAAACAGAAAACATCAATGATAGCGTAGGTTAATAAATTATTGGCAAAGAACGTGAGACCATTCTTGCTTAGGGTTTACAGACGACACACAAGAACAAACTGCAAATATAGTATTCTTTTATATATGCAACTATAGCAATTTCAATTGGGGAGTGGCTAAAATCTAGCATCTATTAATTAGTTGGCTCATATTATTGGTTTGTTTACTCTGAAGAGATGTACCAGTTTTTTATCAAAAAAAAAGAAGAGATGTACCAGTTGAACTGTATTTCTTTGTCTTAACGTAAAAATGCCAATTCATTAAAAATAAACTATAATATTCATTTAAAAACATTCGTTACTTAAACTTAAATATTTATTAATTTTATTATGAATATGTTATATAATATTCTTAAATTTATGCATAAGATAAAATTCCAGCATGTGTATGTATTATCCAATTTTTAATTAAAATGTATTATCCACACAAACACACACATATATATATATATATATATATATATATATATATATATATATATATATATATATATATATATATATATATATATATA
>MU106031.1:45950-198013 GCA_012274485.2 Sinapis alba
ATATATATATATATCCAAAGCAAAGTGATTATTCACGGTTTAATAAATTTTTTCACTATTTATAGTTTGTGTCATTTCTTATATTCTTTGTAACAAGTTTTCATACAAATATTGATTTTGATATATGGTTTGCTTCACGATTTAATTAAGATTTTGTTTATATCCGAATTTTTAGATCGGATTAATCAGAACGTACAGCAAACTAAACTAGATATTACAGATATTTTTCCGACCGAACTAACCGCACTTATTTTTTTGTTTCTGCTCTTTCTGAATTTTGATATATGAATTTCTTCTTCCATCAAATAGAGATTCACAACTGTTACATGCAGATAAATTTAAATTGGATAGTTATTTTAGATAAGGGGAAACTAAAAAAAAAAATATTTGGTACTCATGACAGATTGGAGATCAAATACAAAGTTTGGTGAATCAATTACATAAAAGTTGGAATGGCCAGTAAGCAAAAGAAAGTTTAATGAGAAGAAAACAAAAAGGAAACACCGTCACACATGATTATCTTGGAGGCAACTTGCAATTGGAGATCAGACATGAGTAGGAACAAAGGAAAACGGTAGGTGATAGCCGACTGAAGGACGTACGTTGGTCTAGTTCTATTGATAATGTCTCAATTTTCTACTATTTTTAAAATACCAAGTTATCAATATTTCCAAGATATCATCACTTGAAATATTTGTTTTTTTCCATTGAATTCATGTATGGTATAGATTTTTGCTTTTATTATCATTACTATAAAATATAATGAGGTTGTCTTTTTCTGATATTGTTATTTTATTTGCCAAAATAAAAATATGGGACCAAGGGGAGACTTGGTTGACTTTAAATAGGAAGGACAACAAAAGAGACAAAGCAACTCTCCATCACTCCATCAATGTCTATGAGAAGTTTTGTGTCTGAATCTGAAATAGCCAACTTGTTGTGTGGATTCGTTTTAGTTATTCCGCCAGACACTTAACCCATCTTCCCTTCCTCATCTCTGACTTTTCTCCTTTTGCTTTTTACAAATACACATAATGTCATATAAACATACTCCATTTGTATATGGAATAGTCAAGATCCTTGTTAAATTCTATTTATTGTCATTACCCCCTTGGTTATTGTACGACGGATGCATGACATACTAATTCGCAAATCCAATTTATAATATGTAATTGTAATTTTTTTTGTAACATTCCAATCTATACTATACTAAAAGGCCAAAATACTCAATGGAGAGAGTGTCCACTTCAGCATGTTTAATCAACCAATCAAATACAAATTTAATTACATGTCATTTCTTTGACAAAAATATTTAGACCATGTCATTAAAATATATGCAATTAACCTTCTTTTTTAATCTCTTTTTTCGTACAAAAACCAATTATTTTACTCAGTTAGATGAATCGATTCAGTTTCTATAAAAAAAGCTCATATTATTTGACTTCTATTAAAGAGAGTTTTCGTTTGTAACAAAACTCGAAACATAGAAAACATTCTTTAGGTTTTTGTTTTCATATTCTTTCTATCTATTGTAGCACCGCATCTCAGTCCAGTTTCGTCAATGGTCGGTGTTTCATCCCTATTTGTTTGTTTCCTTATTAAGATTATCTCATAATGTTTCTGATCAAATCTTATTTTCTCTTAATTCACAACTTTTGTTTTTATTATTTTTCTCTTTTCATGGAACCATGCAAAAGACGTAATTGAACATCATGCTTCTCTTCGATCATGCAACTTACGACAAGAACCATGTATGATCTCTTTGATACATGACACTCTTCGTAAGTGATCTTTGTAGTGGTCAATAGTCACTCAAGTTCTTTTTTTTTGTTGACAGAATTAATTTCAAGATACAGATTATTGAGTTGGGTTATAAGAGAATTAAGCTGCAAATCTGAGATACTACCAGACAAGAGCGATTCTGGACCTTGACAATTGGTTTCTCTTCGTTCTGATTTAGTATATCCCAGATTTTGCTTCTTGATTCATCTTACTGTGATATATGCATTCTTTCTCTTTCCTCATTGTGGTGGGAACCTGAAATACTCACTTATGTGGTTTCTTCTTATTGCAGCATAGTACCGTGGAGTCATGGGAATTTTGCTTGCGTATGATGTCACCGATGAATCATCTTTTAAAAATAAGTATTCTCTTAACTTTTTAACATACAGTTCTATTGGGGTTGCCTTTGCAAATATCTAAAGCTCGCAAGTTAAAATTGATCAAATTTTCCAACTTTTCAATGGATAAGCTCTTACAATATTGTATGTGTTTTCTTCTAGCTTTGAAAGCTAATTCAATTGTTTGAATAGTTATCATTATCTTTTCTATCAGTTATCTATGTATAAGCTCTTTATGGTGTGCTTAGTTTTTTAAAGCTTTGGTTTCTTATAATTTGCTGGGTTTTGATAACTTATTAGTGTCTTTGCATCATTTTGTTAGAATCCAAACCTTCACGATACTCATATTAGTGAGTTGTATGTTATTGGGTACGCTTGTGAAGCTTAACTAAGAAATTATTTCTTGCTTATTACTAGATGTTCCTATTTTCATATAGTTTGCACACACATGTTGTATTCTGTCATTATTTATCTGACCTGGTTATATTATATGTGTACATCATGCAAAGCTATTCGAGGAAGCCGAAGCAATGATAAAGAACATAACAGTGAAAAAGCCACTATTATATGGAGCTCATTTCTTTTTACTTGCAAGAAAAATGGTAAAGTTGAGATGGCTGAACAAGAAAAATGGTAACGTTACAGAAAGAAAATAACAAATGGGAACTTTCCAGTACTTTATAAAACGTTTTTCTTAAGATTTATTTTCATGTATGCAATTGGTTAAAGACTTGGAGTCATGAAAGTTAAACAGTATAAAAAGAATAAATCGTTCTTCATTACACGACTGCCTTAACACTAGAACGAATTCATATAGATTTTGTTATCACCAAGTAATAAATAATTAATATTAAAATTTTAAAGATATATTGATTGATTTCAGCGTTAAAACATTGTTTGAATTACTCATTCCGTTTCATATTGAGTGTGATTGTATATAATTTTGTTTTTTACAATATAAATATCGTTTTAGTATTTCAATGCACAATTTATTAACTTTATTTTCCAGCTTAATTTTTTATTGGTTTCAATATGGTTAGGTGTATGGATAATGATATATTTATATAGAAAATATGCAAAACTAAATATTTTCTTAATCTATGTATACAAATCTAAAACGATACTTAATATGAAACAAAGGGAGTATATTTATTTTAATCATATTTTGTATAAAATTGAAATAAACGAGATAAAAGAATAAATTAAATTTTAACTAAAATTTATAGATTTTATTCAATTTGTTTACCAACTTATATGTATTTTCATTTTTTTTTAAAAAAATTGAATTTTAATAAATTTTAAAATTGTAGTCACCAAAACCAATACAAAAAGTTACAAAATTTTCTAATAATTTATATAGCCTATTCAGTCTAAGTGTAAAATATCAAAGTACAAATAAATAATTTTCTACATTTAAAATATTGGTCACTAATTTATAATAGTACATTTAAAACGCTTTCAATTAATATTATTTATAAATAATATTTTTACTATTTAATAATGCACTATCGTACAAATCTTAAATGGTTTCAGTTACTAAATCAGTTATCAATAATCGATTTTAAATATTTTACATAAATCAATAATAATAAAGTCAAGTGCATTATTGACCAAATATTTTTTGTTCTGATGTGTTTACCTATACAAACTTTTTATCCCTAAAATGTTTCAAATCTTATATAGAAGTAAAGTTTGGAAAACATTTAAAAGAGAAATAACTCAAACTACCTTCCTAACTTTTTCCTAATTTTCCTGTGATAGTCATGTTACTCTTATTCATTTCATATAATAGAAATTTATTTGGCATTAATATAACTCTGTGCAACAGTAGATAAAATTTTAGAACTAAATTTCCTCACTTATACCAAAATAGTATAAAAGTAAAAATAGCAAGCGGTAAATGATAAAATAAACACAATTATTCTAAAATTAAGATCATAATTTACATATGAGAAAAATATGATAAAATAATAAATTTAAAAGTATATTATCCGCGCGTAGCGCGGAAAAACGATCTAGTTTTTGTAATATTGTGATATATGTAAAAATGTTTATGAGAATTAATTTAAATATATATGTTATTATTATATGTGTATTTTCAGTCATTTGTTTAGAAAATTTTAGAATTATGCTAATTTTCGTTGGAGTAATTTAAAACTAAATAAATATTTTTAAACTAAAAAAGACATAATAGAATCCATAAATCAAAAACAGATATGAAGATTGGCAAGAACGAAGAGGAAAGGTTATGATATATTGCCGTTTTGGATTGTGTTCTGGCAAATAAAGATTGATACTTTTTATTTTTATGCTCCCATACAAAATATCTTGGGATGGAAGGATCGGATCACCGACCCATAGTTGCTTTTCTGGAGCAAAAGCTAACGAAAATGAGGGGCCAATTAAGGTTTGATAAGCGTTGGATCGGTCAAGAAGACATTTTGGATTCTATTGGTAAAGGATGGGAAATAACAAGTGAGGAGAATAATTTGGATTTCGTAGCTAAATTTTTTAACTGCAAACACGAAATTGCACGGTGGAGGAAAGATAATTCCCCTTATAGAAAGGACAAGATCAACGATCTTCAAAAAGCGTTGGAAAAGATTCAAATAGATGACTCTAGGTCTCAGGAAGATATTATAGAAGTTTCAAGGAAATTACAAGAAGCCTATAAAGATGAGGAAGAATATTAGCAGCAGAAGAGTAGAAATATGTGGAATATTTTCGGCGACCTTAATACCAAATTTTTTCATGCATTAACAAAACAACGAAGGACTAGGAATCGTATTGTTAGTTTACATGACGAAGGAGGTCAGTGGATAACAGAGGGAATGGATACTGAAAAAATAGCTTTGGATTATTTTAATGATTTATTTAGTTCAACTTCACCATCAGAGTTTGACAATTTTTTGGAGGAGATATCTTTGAGGATTTCACATCAGATGAATCAAAGACTTCTACGGCTTGCGATAGAGAAGGAAGTCAGAAATGCTCTTTTTATGATGTACCCAGAGAAAGCACCAGGTCCACACAGAATGACATTATTATCTTTCCAACACTCCTGGTCTATCATTAAAAAGGATATTTTGGATTTGGTAAACAATTTTTTACGCTTAGGAGATCTCGATGCGAGGCTGAATATTACCAATATTTGTTTAATCCCCAAAACAGAAAGACCTACTAGAATGGCAGAGCTGAGGCCTATAAGTCTTTGCAATGTAGGTTACAAGATTATTTTAAAGGTTCTCTGCCAAGACTCAAAGGATGTCTCCCTTCTCTAATATTGGAGACTCAGTCGGCTTTCGTACCAGGACGGTTGATATCAGACAATATTCTTATTGCTCAAGAAATATTTCATGGGTTGAGAACCAATAACTCTTGTCAGAGTAAATTTATGGCGATCAAAACTGATATGAGTAAGGCATATGATAGGGTGGAGTCGGCTTTCATTAGAGCTTTGCTTCACAAGATGGTTTTCGACACTTATTGGATAAGTACATGGTTCTTTTAAATGGTCAACCACGAGGACTCATTAGTCCACATAGAGGATTACGACAAGGGGATCCGCTCTCCCCATATTTATTTATTATGTGTATGGAAGCATTAATAGCGAATATCAAAAAAGCGGAAAGGACAAAGCAACTAACAGGGCTAAAGGTTGCAAGGGCTTGCCCACCGGTTTCTCATCTACTTTTTGCGGATGATAGTCTTTTTTCTGCAAGGCACAAAAAGTGGAGTGTCAAACCATAAAACGAATTTTGAAGGACTACGAGGTGGTATCTGGTCAACTGATCAATTTCCAAAAATCTTGTATACAATTTGGCCATAAAGTGGAGGAATCGACCAAACAGGAGCTGAAGGATACATTGGGGATACAGTCGTTGGGAGGTATGGGAACATATATGAGAATTTCAGAGAGCATGGGAGGATCAAAAACTCATTTTTTGGGTTTATGCAGGATCGACTGAATAATAGAGTGAATGAATGGACTGTTAAATTTTTTTCGAAAGGAGACAAAGAAGTTATCATCAAATCGGTGATAACGGTTTTACCAAATCACATTATGTATTGCTACCGTCTACCAAAAACAATTATGAGGAAGCTTATTAGTGCAGTGACAAGATTTTGGTGGAGTTCAGGGAGAAACATCAGAGGTATGCATTGGCAGTTCTGGAATAAATTATGTCATAATAAAGATGATGGGGGTTTGGGTTTTAAGGAATTCACGGATTTCAATACGTCAATGTTAGGAAAACAACTATGGCGGCTAATTGAGAAACCACATTCATTGTTTTCTCGAGTTTTAAAAGATCGGTATTTCAGGAATGCATCTCCTCTGGAACCGATCAGATCGTACTCCCCATCCTATGATGGCGAAGTATATTTTCAGCTAGATCTCTGGTTAGCAAAGGACTAATCAAAAGGGTGGGAACAAGATCGTCCATTTCAGTATGGAATGACCCCTGGATCCCTTCCACTCGCCCGAGACCAGAAAATTGTAAACAATAAAATTTTGACCCTCTTTTAATTGTGGATTGTCTTATCAATACCACAACACGCAATTGGAATTCTCAAGCAATTCAGGAGTTGGTGACTCCGGAGGATGCACACATTATAGAAAGTTTACCTTTGAGTAGGTATCTTTCCAGTGACAGAGATGGTTGACACTTTACCAAAATTGAGAATACACGGTCAAATCGGGATACGAGGTGGAGAGAGTATACCCAGACGTGGAGAAGATACCTCTGGTTTATGGGCCAAAGGTGACTGCTATTAAGGTCTTCTGTTGGAAAGTCCAGTGTCCACCTAATTAAGATTAAACATTTTTTATGGCAAATTGTTTCGGGATGTATCTCGGTGAAGGAAAATATACGATCGAGAGGGATTTAAGGGGATATTCAATGTTCAAGATGTGGCGCTGAAGTAGAATCTATAAATCATGTGTTTTTTGAATGCCCACCAGCAATCCAAGTATGGTCTCTTTCCCAGATCCCATTGAATATATATATGTTTTCCCACTGCAATCGATTTTTGCGAATATGCACCATCTGTTTTGGAGGATATCTCTGCCACCAGTAAATCATCAGTTTGCTTGGATCTTATGGTACATTTGTAAAGCTAAAAATAATATGGTCTTTAGTAACATAAATGTTGATCCCAGAGATACTATAAAATTGGCAGAAACAGAATCATGAATCTGGTTGGAGGCTCATCAACTTTGCAACAAAAGGCTGCATTCAATAGGGAGGAAAGTGGGTTTACTTTTCCAAATATACCGGGAAGATGGTGTTTTATAGATGGATCTTGGAAAGACCATGATCTTTTCTCGGGACAAGGATGGTATAGTACTTTAGAAGGGTTCGCAGGCCTGATGGGGGCAAGGAATACAAGAGCATCCCTCTCCCCACTTCATTCGCAAATATAAGCTCTTATTTGGGCAATGGAAAGTATGAGGAATCTGAGACACTTTCATGTTACTTTTGCAACGGATTATGTTCAGTTGGTGAAGATGGTTTCGGAACCGGATGAATGACCAGTCTTTGCAACTTATCTGGAAGATATTCAACACTTGAAGGAGAGTTTTAATTACCCAGAGATCATCTATGTGTCAAGAACGCGGAATATAAGAGCGGACAGTCTAGCACGCAGTGCGAGAAAACAACCATTTTTTGTCGTTCATATGGATTCTGAGCATCCAATATGGTTTACAGAGTCTTAATAGAGTATGTTATGTTTGATGAAAAAAAAAACAGATATAAAAACCTACATATGGACGACCAAAACCTTTCTTTTAAATTCAGATTTATCATTAGCTTCTAATTTAAAATTGTTTAGAAATAAATGGATTATTTATATTTTCATATTTTAATTAACTATTTCTTAGATTATCGATGCGGGACTTTATTTATTTACACTCATGTGTAAGCAATTATGGGAACAACATCCATGGAGTGACCCAATATCAGATGGCTATAATAAGTGGATTGGTCTTATCTTTTATATATTTGTTAATTATTTTTCTAATTAGCAATGTGGATTTCATTTATTAACCCTTACATCTTTGATTGTCGTCGGTGCATTTGTATGTGTTGATCAAGGGACTAATGCATCTCGATACAATCTTAGTTCGATTTCCACATTGAGCAATATTTAGCTTGTCATTTGTCTATGATAAAAATTTCAAAGAATGATGAATAAAAATAATAATGAAAAACTAGAATATATCCAACTCTACACCTAGAGGCAAATTTATATAAAAATTCGTATAATTTCCAAATGTGTAACAATATAACACATATATGAACTGTAGATATTCTATAGTTTCCGAAAGAAACAATACATATAATGTTAACTACAGATATTAATTAAATTGGTGCCAAGCAAAATTATTTGAATTATCTGTCTTATTTTGTCGCACTGTCAAACCAAATCTGGATAGGTTTTATTAATCAAGATTATCAAGTTACAAAATTTCAAATGTTTAAGATAATATCTTCGTGAATTTTTAAAAACATGATAGTAACCAAGTCACTTTGGTATAGTAGTAAAGACGTTACAACTGGAATTTATACTTTGCGTTCGAATAGTATTAATCACCTAATTGTACTTTAAATGAATTTAATCGTCTATGCATATCTAGATGTAAGATTCATAGGATTAATCTGCTTATAATTTTTTTTTGGATTTCCATGATTATCCAAAAAGAAAACATGCTAGTAGATGAGAGAGCATGCAAGCAGAGGCAGAGGCAGATCTATTTGTTCCAATAGGGTGTCATGTGACATCCCTTAAATACCTATAAATAATAGTTTGTCCCAAAATCATTGAAAAAATCAGCAGCTCTGCTGGAAAAAGTCCTCTTTTGACACCCCCAAACCCACTGATGACACTTTTGATTATTTTGACACCTCTAAAATCCGTTCTTGGATCCGCATGGTAGTAGATGAGAGAGATAAAGAAAAAGACTTAGGATATATGTTTAGAGTGACCTAAATACATACTACAAAAAATTTATAGTGACCTAAATACATACTAGCTATATGTTTTAAGAAAGAAAAAACTAGTTAGCTGTATATAATATGTTGTACAAGAAATATAATAAATGGATTTCTTAATATAACCATGTTTTAAAATTCACAGTCGCATCTATATAACAATAACGCACATGTCGTGCAATTATTTTAGATTCATTTCATCTCAGTATGACGTACATAGTAACACAGTAAATTGCAAAAGTACAAATGGGTTCCACAACCGTAGATTTTCAAAACTAACTAACTAAATAAAATTTCAAAAATAATATTTGCAATTGTTTTGTATTTATTATTTTACGAAAAATGACTCACGTATATACAAAATCAAGAAATGAAATTAGACATAAGATTTATATATAGAAAAATTAACATGAAAATACAACATCTTTAAGATTTATAAAATAAAAAAATTAATATGAAAATACAACATTATGACATATATCCCAAATCGTAATACAACCATCTGTGAGTATCTACTAAATTACAATGTTATCTCTTTCCATTATGTTTTCTTTGGTGAAAACAAGAGATTAAATATATTGTCTATGTTCCGCAAACCAAAGCTAAGATGATCCAATGATAGTTTGGTTTAGACCGTGCAGTCAAACTTTTCAAGTTGAATGACGCTATAACAAGCTGACCAAAGTTTAATGGACTGAATGTAAATAGATAAAGAGTCAGATCAACGTTTGATAGGATTATATTGGATGAACCAATGATTTGTACAAATCTAAGATCAAACTGTTTTTAGCCCGTCAAAACTTGGTCAGTTGTTCTTACACTTGGATCATGCTGAAGTAGTATAATCTGTGAATTTCAGAAGTGTTCAGACATGGATTCAGACAATGCAGAATTTTTGGACAACAATAGTTGAAACTAAGATCAAATGTTGTCAGATTTAGATATGACGGTTAAATTGGTTGGCTGGACAAAAGTATCAAAAATCAGACAAAACAGTTACGATTGTTAGCCAAACTGGGATGAGTCAATTCATACTGTGATGATCCGATTCAGACAAAGTTGTCTGATTCAGACATATCAGTTAGACTTGTCGATTAAGACATTCACCTTGAGCTCGAGTTTTTGCCTAATTAAATTGGCAGAAACAAATTACAAACTAAACTGAAAAAAATTTGTACATTCGCAAAAAATTGTGCGGATGACAGTTATCACTTTTTGGCTGAAGGAAAAAAATATGAGAACGATTTCCTGAATGATTTTGCAGATTTAAACTGCTCAACTACTCATTTAATCGTCTTCTTGGCTTTTTCTTCATTTTATCTTTAAGAAAATTCTAAGACATAAAACAGAGAGAAACCATGTTATCAAGGAAAAAAATCCAAGAATTGGTTGGATCGAACATATAAGTCATGTTCGATGCATTTGGTTCCTTCTATTGATGCGTTTAGAGCCTTACGCCCTGCTAAGGCATGACTGGATTGTGATATGGCACATTGGCTTGTAACAGTTATGTCAATCAAGCAATTGATGATAAACATGGCTGACTATTGGATTTACTGTTTTGATGTGATTGCTTTACTGTTGGGTACCTGAGAACGAATGACCATTTTTACTAAACAAATATGTTGCTTTATTTCCTTTGTGGATGCATGTCATGTCAAGAGAAAATCCAAAAGGATAAAAGACATAGTGTGATCCCTAGACTAAGATATAAATGAAAGATTGTGGATTTAAATAGATACGGATCGAATATAATTTGAAATAGTTTATTTAGCAAATTGACTTGTTTATTCGAATCTTAATTTATCTATTCAAATTTGTTTTATGGTCACTTGACTTGTTTATAAAGAACAAAACACAAAAATGACCTAAGTTTAATCGAGAGAGTTAGTTAAAACTCGTATTAACGTTAAGGTCAGATCTTTTCACTAACTTTCTTACTAAGGAGGTTCTAAGTCATTTTCCATGTCGTTATATTCCGACTGAATACAAGGCAACGATAAATGTTTGTTTGTTAAAAGAAAATGTTTGTTTGTTTCGAATTTTTTTTCTTTGATGATTAAGCCAATTTTACCCTTTTTTTTAAAGAATGTTAAATTGATTCAAAAAAAAAAAAAATGTTTTTACAACTGTTTAAAAAAAAAAGCTATTCTACTCATCGTGTGACAAGCCACACTTCATAACATTGATCAAACTTCCTATCTCCCATCAGTCTTATTGAAGAGATTCTGTTTAGGACTGCTTTGTCTATCACTTTGGACAAAGATAAGGAACTATCTGGTACTTCTCCATGTCGCCTGCCATTTCATTCCTTCTAAATGCTGTATACTACCAGCTGAAACGTGTATCTTATGAGAAATTGATGCATTTGCTACTGTCTGTCACCCGTGAGAAATTGCAGCACATTATTCCAATTATTCACGTAGAGATCTCTGAGAAATCCTTTCACTTGATTTCCTTAAACTGCAGTTGAGTAAGTGCACTGGAAGAATAAACGATTCTTTGTTTTTATAGTTCCTTTGCATAAGACACATTCTGTGTTAACAATTTTACCTCTATTTTCATCTACATTTCTGAGTTTCATATATTAACGTCTCTAGCTAATTCAATAATTTATTCCAGATTCTATTGTTTTCCAGTCATCGAAGTCAAAGAAGGTATCTGGTAAAATACAACGGAACTGTCTCCGAGGTTTCATTGGTCGGCGTAGCCATTAGTAGATGACGTGCGACAAAAGCTAGCCTTATCTCTTTTAGACTTTTTTTTTTGTAACACTATCTCTTTTAGACTATTGGGCTCTTTCAATAACTATACAAAATTCACAGCTAGCTAGTTTAACTAATTACTAATCAGTAATTCAAGTTAAACATACTTTCTTACGTTTATAAATACTAACACCATGTTCTATAATTATTTCTTAGGTTTTAACTGTACCGTGTTCTTCTTTGGTTACTGTGTATATTTTAAAAATTAAAACTCTATATATAATTGTCCAAAAAAAAAAAAAAAAAAAAAAACTCTATATATAATAACAACAAAATATTACGATACTAAAAAGTTCAAAACCAAAACATTTATTATAAACAGCGGCTATAACTTATATTGTTCATAATTTAAAAGTAACTTGTACTCCTTTATGTCATTAACTTAATTCAATTCGAAAGGACCCTGATCATTGTATCAGATATCCTCAGTTCGAATAATCGTTGAAACAAAACTAATATTACATGATGTAGTTTTGGATTCGAAGGAGATTAAGACTTCGGTCCGAACCTCATGGTAATTCAAAAAATAAATAAAAATAATTTATACTCTTTTCCTATGTGTTCCTTCTGTTTCATTTTAACTATTATTATAAAATAAAATTTTTGATTTAAAATAAGTACTGAATTAGAATTTTAATACAAAATTTATTTATTATATATGATATTTTTTTAATTTTCCAGTCTATTTTTATATTGATTGAAATGTAGTTAAGTATATAGATAGTACTATTTTTATTTGGAAAACATACAAAATTAAATATTTTTTTAATCTGTAATTTTTATTGATTACATCATTATATAATATCTATTATATTACATATGATGATCAACTACATGTAGTATATGTGAATATGATGAATAACTTCACGAACAACAATTCCACGACGTAATTCTCTCCATAACATTTGGATTAACGAACGACTCAGTATGTACGACATCCTCGATAGACATGCTCTCTTTGCAGCATACAATCACAATGAACGACTCTGTCTACAACACGTTAAAACCTCTGAAAAGCTTGCATCCTATAATCTGCAAGAAATTACGCTTCCTTTTGGGAGTCGAAGATTTTAAACTTTGACCACTAGGCCACAATGTTTTCACAATCTGCACAAATCTAAAACAACAATTTAAATGAAGAGATTAGGTTTTAGAATTTTCACACTTATAAAAAATATCTTAAATTTTAATTATCAATGCATTATCTTTTGTAATTAAAGATATCTTATTATTTTTAACCAATAAAATTTTAATAAACATAATTAGTTTTTTTATAATTATAATTTATCATTAATTAATACATTAAAATATAAAAATATATCTTTTTGAAATATTTTTTTATAAAACATTCGGAATAGAGTGAAATAATACATAATAATGATGAAATTCATGAACTATTTTTGAATCGGAAAACTGTTCAACTAATGTTTCAATGTCTTAAACCTTCAACCCACGAACTGACATACTCTGTCTATAGATTCACATAATTTGGATGGAAACATTTAAAAATTTTAGTTGAGAGGTTTTATTACTAAAACCTTGTAAAGTAATTTATTAGTTATACAATTTGATGATAGTTAATAAATCATTAAAGTATATAAAACTTTATAAAATTATTTATAAAGATTAAAAATTAGTTATAAAATTTCATAAATAATATAAGAGATTATAAATACATATAAAATCACTCATAAAGCCTTATTAATCATTTATAAAATATAATAAAGTTAGTTGTTAGAGTTAAAAATAAAGAATTAAGTACTTTCAAAAGTGTATAATTCTATTTAGAAAATCTTATAATCATGTATTCATTTATAAGAATTGTGAAATGTTCTAATAACAACAAAACATTATGATACTAGAAACCAACACATTCAACATATTGCGAATATTCATAGACGTATAGAGAAATACAATTGGTTGGATCACGTGGTTCTACAAAAAAAGTTAGTTGCATATTTTAAATTTTAGTATATGACAAATCAAATTTGGAGTTTTGTACTCCCAAGACAAAATTACAGATAGGCTAATGTTTATTGGAGTCATAAAGATTCTTTCCCATAAAATATTAATTGAATTTGGAAATTAGATACATAAAAGTGTTACAAATAATACCAAATTAATTGAATTCTTCGGACCGAATTTTAAACTCGGGGTCATCTATACTATTAAAACTGAAGTACACTTTTTAACATCCCCTTAGGTTTTCCTAAATATTACAACTGTGCCACTCCTATATTAATGGTAATCATATTTTTATCTAACTAGAATCAACAACATTAAATAGTTTTAAGAGATTTTGTTCCTAATTAATAGGAAACTAAATCATTCCATAAATACTTAAGTTATTAAAAGAAGAATATATATGTTTTTGTTCATACGTAATAAAATGCTCATATTAAAAATCAAATGAATATCCTTTTGAACAAATAAAAATCCAATGAGTATACTCATCGCTTCTCTACAGTTGAGTCGTAGACATATTTTATTTTGTAAAAAAGGAGAGTCTAGGGAAGTAAATCAATGAGTCATGGAGATTACCAAAACACAATCTAATTTGGTAACACATGTATGTTTTTCTTCTTTATTTTCTTCCTCCACCAAATTTGTAAAGTCGTGATATTGTTTAAATAGATATTTACAAATATTGTTTAATAAACTATATTACAACTATTTAGAACTAATTGATTAACTACTAAAATGTATTTTTATTCATAAATACTGAAATAAATGTAAAACAATAAAAATAATTTATTCATTAATCAATATAATCTTTCTAATTTTTGATAAATTGAACTATTTAAAAAACTGGATTGCCATATTACTTTTTATCAAAAACATTTAAATTATCCACATTTCTCAAAGAAAATTATTCAACAGAATATTTTTATCAGAAATTATGTATCCGATATTTTATTAAAGATTTAAAAATCTATTTTACTCAAATTATGTGAAATTATCTGAAAGCAAATAGACTCGAAATTTTATCGGGTTTCTAACATATTTATTTGAATCAAATTGAAAACCAAAAGCGAAACCCTAATTTATAAACAATCGAATGGTTTCTATATCTCTTAAACCAAAAACCGAAAAACCGAAAATTAAACCGAAAAACTATACGTTGTTCTTCAAGGTATTTCTTTTACTTTCGAGGAAGATTGGAAAAGTTGCTTTCCGCTTGGTCTTTATTCTAATTTTGTAGGTGATTTGATACAAAGATTTTCTTCTACCATGTTCACCTTAATCGTTCCATAAGAGAATCAGTCTTTCCATGTTATTAGTCAGTTATGGCGTTAAGGAAAGCATCTATGAGTGGGAGTCGATGAGGTTTGATGGACTTTTTCGGTCATTTGTGGAGTGGATCAAGAAGAGTTGGCGTTGTATAACGGTCCAACGAATGATCTTTCTTCAACTTGGCTCAAATATTCTTTGTGTTAATCTTCGATGGAACGAGGTTTCTTTGTCCAGGTAATCGCGGTTGAGGTGGAAAGCATTATGTAAGTTGGTATCGGGTTTAGAGCAACGACGAACACGAGATGAGATGGCGGAAGAAATTGCAAGAACTACTGCAGTGAAACTTCCTCGACAGCTGTGTTGTTGTTTCTTTAGAAAAGGACGTGCGTTGATTACGTGTCTTAAGAAGTTTCCACGTTTGACACGTGTTAAATAATCGCTTCTAAATTTACAATTTGTTATTGATTATTGTTAAGTTATTTACTATTAATTTGATAAAACAAATAGCAGTATCTAAAATGAAAATATATACCCGTGCGGGCGCACGGGTCAAGATCTAGTATATATCTTAAGAGATTAGCCAGGTGTTAAAATCAAGGCTAAAATCAAGTCAGGTGTTAACAATGGTAAAAGTTCAAAATATCTAATGCCAGTATAATCAAGTAATCAACCAACGTGAAAACATTTTAAAATATAACTAATCTTATTCAATCTATGAAAATGAAAAAACTCACGGATACACATATCAAACTCTAGTTTATCTTTAAAGATTATTCATGTGTTATCAAGGTCAATTCATACAAAAAAAAAAGAATAATAAAAATCACAAAATTTCAAATTGATTTCATTTTGCAATTTTTTTTTGTCAACGCAAAAATATTAGTCACATGAATTTTTTAACTGTTTATATTAAGTTTTTAATTAGTTTACACCAGTAGCATTTCATATCTATCTGAAAAGTTAAACCAACAAAAAAAATCCAAAAGTTTCCTTATTTTATTTTAATAATGAGAAGAATCAAATATTAAGTTCATTCTTTAAAATTTACTACTCCAATTAAGTGTATATGAACCTTTCCGTTGTACAATTATCTTGAATGCTTCGACGAAAAGAAAAACTAATTATGCATGATTTCTAGTAATTGCGTTTTTATTTTAATATTATGTTTATCTAAAGTCAAAAGAATAGTCCTTTGTATAATGTGTAAGTGAAGGAATATTTCATATGAAAAAACATATTGTTTGGTATTTATAAATTTGGCACGCCATACGAAAATCGAAAACTAAGCCCAACTGGTCTCTTTTGTGATTGGAAGAATTCGTTTAATGACGTTGACGCATACGGCCTACCTTCTCGTAGTCATGGGGTCATCAGTTGGGGCCGGTCTCATTTGTCAAAATCAAAACTATTTTATTCCTCAATATTTTATTTTGCCTTTTACCTCATAAAGTAACATTTTAGATTTGAGGATGTTGTAAATTAAATACCGACACTTTTTCATATATTTTCGAAAAGAAATCCACCAATTAATTGTTTAAAATGACTCACTCACACGTCAGAAACTTGTAAACACGGTTTCATTGTGGTCATAAAATATTAAACCTTTTGGGGGTATATTTGAATCAAAGTTATAATTAAGGTTATCCATTACAAAATGGATAACTTTATCTACCTGATACAATCATAAAATTAATAGCTTTTTAAACATTTCATTTTGCCCACTTAAGTTGGATCAGGTGTTTAAGCCAACTCCAATGAAACTCAGAAACATCAAAAGCCTTTTACAAAAAAAAAAAAAAAACTCAAAAACATCAAATTAGATATATTTTCATCAGCAATGGAATTTAAAACTGCACTGTTTATCCATATTTGTACATTATAAATAGTGTTACATCATATTCACCACACTAAAAAATAAATAATATATTTTATCATAAAATTGTTTAACATCCTTCATTAATTAAAATTAATGTATAGATCAATTAAAACAAAAAAAAAATTAAATAAATAAAGTAGTTAAAAAAAATTATTTATATAAAATCTGAATAAACACTAAAAACATAATATTTTAATAAATAATATCAAATTTAAATGTAGTAAAATAAAATTTAGTTATTACAAATAATTAAAATATTAAAATTTAAAATAATGTATAATCTTATTTTGGTATAAAATTTAGTGTTGTAGTTGGAGATAGAAGTTAAAGTAAAACACCACCAAATTTGTTTATCTTTGTTGAAGTTGTCCTTAAAAACTGGATTTTGCACTTATTACTTTAGCGTACATGTTTATAATTAGTTCATTATAAAGTTATAGGGGGGAAACTTATAATCTGACATGGAATGTGCTTGTCTGCATGAAAAGAGCCTACGTCACAACAAGATGGATGCCGTGAAGAATTCGGCAAATGGCGTTAGAGAGAATAACCAACAATTGTTTGCTATATAGTGTCATGCATGAGCATGTGTAAACTTGTATATGTTGGAACCTATAAACTTTTGAGCTGTGTAATTTTAAATTATAATATGAAAAATATAGAAATGTCTTTTGGATTTTAAATGAAAAATATTATGAAATGTAAGAGTAAAAAGTCTTACATTGTTTATGACAAGAAAATTCTTGTCTAACAAATATGACATATTTTCATCAACTTTCAAAAGCTCGTGGAGACACTGTAATAAATGAGTGAGATAGATCATTATGTAAACCACACATGTTGCCGCCGCGAGGCAAAGATTGAGTTTGAGTCTTGGTGAATGTAGGGTTTAGCCCACAATAAAAAAAAAAATTGAGCAAATTTATACAAATTTTTTTTGCATAGTTGTCTAGATAAATCCTAACGAATTGTGTGTGATTAATCTCGATAAATCTAAATGTTTAAAATTGTGTTAAGATAATTTGAGAAAAACTTCCAGATAATTTATGAAATGTTTTCGATCCTCATCTCGCGCGATAAGCATGAATATTTACAAAATATCATTTTCTTTATTGTTATCCTTAGCTTAACCATCAAGCCTCCTTCCCATATAAATAAGTTCTTATCCTCTTCATTATTTCATACGCTTAAACGCAAACAAACATTTTCAGTAAAAACCCTGGCCGTCTCTAATTAGTAAGTCTTGAGAGTATAACGTAATAGTTAGATTGTATATTATGTTTCAGTGCAATGAAACGGTCTCATCGAGGTTGTATCATAGGATATAAAAATTGCAACAAATCATCTCAGATTACAGGCAATTTATTGAGTAAAGCAAATAGATCAAATCTCGTCTACACGAGTTTGTCTATTGCCTTAACGATTTCTTAGATGTTTTCTATCTCTTCATTATCATTTTATTCGATTTACGTTTCATGATTTTCAATCATGATTTTTGTGATTCTACAATCTTAATTCAATAAATCCGCTTCCTACTTATCGCTTGAATCAAATTGAATATTACGAAGAATATTTCTATAGAACAATTTTATAAAACATTTTTTTTAAAATATAAATCTGAAACGATTTGTGAATGCTCTTTAGCTATTCATCAAACATTTTGATCTATATGACGAATCATATTAGAAAATAATTTACGAGACAGTCTCAGACATATTCACGATCTTGTTTTTTTAAATATAAAAATGATCTATTTTGATTCAAATAGCGTTTAAGAACGTTTTAAGAAGAATTTTGGGAACGACTATTAAACATTGAAGAAAGCTTTACGCGATTATGGGAACGTCTATTGTATAGCGACTTAAAATTGTAATCGCTTATTGAATTGAATTTTCAGTACTTACTATTGTTGGTGGTTTTGCGAAGAGATTCAATCAATCATAACTGGCGCTGATAACAACACACAAGCCAATAAGACAACTGGTGCAACCAATGATACTCAATCACTTGGAACTCTACCTACAACTACTCCGCCTATTCTTAGCAACATTAACAGACTTCAGTTCGACAAGTTTGATGGAACAAACTTTAAGCAGTGGCAACAAAAAATGCACTTCTTTCTGACCACTTTAAATTTAGTCAGGTATCTTACTGAAGTCAAACCAGTGCTACCCGCATACAATACTGATCCAATGGTGCTTGTTAGCCTTGAAGCATGGAGGCATGAAGACTTCTTATGAAAAGGTTACATTCAAAACCGGCTGGTGGACTAACTGTTCAATGTTTACAATGATGTCGAATCTTCCAAAGATCTATGGGATGTTCTGGAAAAGAAATACAAGTCTTTCAATGTAGGCAGTGGTGAATTAAAAAAATTCTCAGATTCGTGATGGTTGATTCACAACCTATCATGGATCAAGTGCATGAGTTACAATTAATCTGTTAAGAGATCGCTGAAGAAGGAATGAAGCTTTGTGAGACTTTCACAGTGAGCTATTCATCGAAAAGTTTTTCTCAAATTGGGTGGATTTCAAGAATTATCTTGCTTACAAGTAAAAGGCTTAACATTGGCAAATTTGATTATTAGGCTTCAAAATGAGTCACTAAAACGTGAAAAAGAAGTGCCAACTCATACTCACAATGTTAATCTCGTTGAGCATAAGAATAAGAGTAATGAAAAGGCAAAATTCCAAAAATCTAGACCGAATAAACTTGCTCAACAAGTACATACGGGCTTCAAGAAACAAGCTCAACATCCCACAAACAAAAAAAATCGCTGGAAAGTGTAACTATTGTGTCAAGATAGGATACAAATCCTCAGAATGTCGCAGAAAGGCTATGGAAAAAACTCATGCAAACCTAGCTAAAGATGATATGTCCGTTGTGGTCACATAAGCTAAGTTGTTGAAGATAACCCTAAAGAATGATGGTACTACACAGGTGCCACGATACACATCTGCGTTGACATAGAGATGTTCAGTATCTATCAGAAATCTAAAATTGATAATCAAGTGAAGATGAGAAATATCTCTTAGTCCAAAGTTGAAATTACTAGAAAAGTTGTGTTGAAGATGAATTTTGGAAGGAAAGTTACTCTGACCAACGTGAAGCATGTTCCACACATGAGGAAGAATCTTATTTTTGGATTTTTCGTAAGCACGACTTTGGAATCAATTTCGAATCCGACCAACTGATCCTCAGGATGAGTGGTATTTCATAGAAAAATGTTTTGTTAAAAATGGACTTAACAAAATGTATGTAATGACAGTCATTCAAAAAAATGATGTACATGATTCCAATGTTTCAATGAATAAGAATCAGTTGCTTATATCATTGAGTCTTCTAATATTTGGCATAATAGATTGAGACATGTAAACTATAAGTATGTGCAAAGATTAATGAACTTGAACATGATTATAAAGTCCAAAATAAACAAAGACAAATGTAAAGTTTGTGTCCAAGCAAAACTCACGAAAACACTATCACCTCATGTTGAACGAACAACTAAACCTCTAGGTTTAATACACAATGATTTGTGTGACTTGAATTATTTACAAACCATAGGCAGTAAAAAAGTTCTTTGTGACTTTCATAGACGATTGTATAAGATAATGTTATGTCTACTTATTAAGAAGTAAAGACGAAGTCTTGGACAAATTCAAAGAGTACAAGCGCAAAGTTGACAAACAAATGGAAAAGCTATTAAAATAATCAAAAATAATAGAGCAGACGAATATGATGGACCTTTCAATGTGTTTTGTCAAGAAAATGACATTCTCTAACAAATCACTGCTCACTACTCACCAGAATCAAACAAAGTTTTAGAAAGAAAGAACCAAATTCTGAAAGATATAATGAATGCAATGTTGCATAACTTGCAAAATTCTATATGAATTTTAGAAAGGTAACATACCTTCGTACAAATACCTCAATGTGTGTGGGGTTTAGCAAAAACCGCAGTGTCACCTCCTAAAAAGGTCACAATTCGATCTAAAACCATGAATGTTTTATTCATTGGTTATGTACACAAAAATAGTGCTTATAGGTTTCTAGTAATTAAAATAGATATACTTGACATCCATGTTTATACGATCATGGAGTGAAGGAATAATTCATTCCTTGAAGACATATTTATGTGTAAGAATAAATAATATCCTATACGCATTCGTGAAGAAAGTGATGTTGTCACCTCTATTGACGAGGCAAGTAATTTTGGAACTTCTGTAATCGAAGCAGAAGATGTTATAGATGAACCTAGATAAAGCAAGAGAGCTCATAACGATTTTTTTTTGGTGAAAATTTCATAATGATATTTCTCGTTGAGAATGAGTCAAAATCTTACGTTGAAGCCATGTCTAACTTTGATGCAGACGTCTGAAAAGAAGCAATCAATAGTGAATTGATTCAATATTACATAATCATGCCTTCAAGATAGTTGATTTACCTCCAGAGTTTAAAGCACTAGGGTTTAGATGGTTGTTCAAAAAAAAAGTTGAAAAACAATGGCTCAATTGATAAACACAAGTCCAGACTTGTGGTGCAAGGATTCAGACAAAGATAATGTCTAGATTTCTTCGACACTTATTCTTTAGTAACGAAATTAACTTCAATCAAACTCTTGATTACAATTGATGCATTAAGAGACTTGGAAATTTATCTAATGGATGTTAAAATTACCTTTCTGAACAGAGATTTAAAAGATGAGATATATATGAAACAACCTGAAGGTTTCGTGGTTCCTGGTCAAGAACATAAAGTTTGGAGGCTCGTAAAGTTGTATGGGCTGAAGCATCTTCCGAAACAATGGCATGAAAAGTTTGACATGTACTAATGTCAAATGATTTTTGCGTCAATGAATATGATAAATGCATTTACTTCAAAATACTTCTAGTGAGTATATTTTACTATGCTTGTACGTGGATGACATGCTCATTATCGGCAACAATAAAAATATCATCTAACAAACTAAAAACATGCTTAATAGTTAGTTCGACATGAAACACATGGGTCTGTGGATATTATTCTTGACATTAAGATCAAAAGGAATCCCGATAGGATAACCCTATCTCAAGATTATTATGCTAAAAAGATATTCGAAAGGTTCAAGACCTACTCTAGTGGAACTACAAATTTTTTTTGTAGACGTTATGCTGCACCTGACCAAGAACGTAGGTGAGAAAATATTACAAGAGGAGTATGCATGGGTAATTGGAAGTTTGATGTACTTAGCTAATTGTACACGATCCAATCTAGCAATGCAATCAACATATTAAGTCTCTATACATGTAATCCAGATCATACACATTGGAAAGCCATAATAAGGGTATTAAACTATTTGCGATACATCAAGAGTTACAGGCTGCACTACGGTAAAGAACCAACAGTCTTGAAAGGATATAGTGATGCAAACTGGATATCAGACTTAAAGAATTCAAAATGCACAAGTAGATATGTTTTTACGCTTGGATGTGCAGTAATATCTTGAATTTTTTTCTAAATTGTATTAGTCAGGTTTATCATGGAATCTGAGTTCATCGTTTTAGACAAAGCAGCATAAGAATCAAAATGACTTTGTAATCTCTTGGAAGATACTCCAATGTGGGAGAAACCAGTCACAACTATACGCATACATTAAGATAGTCAGTCGGCTCTAGATCGAACACTGAATATTATATATAATGGTAAATCGTATCATATTAGACGGAGACATCAGACCATTAGACACTTGATCTCAACTTATGTTATATCTATCGATTACATCAAGTCAGCTGACAACCTTGCGGACCCGTTTACCAAAGATTGAACAACATATCAAGTCTTGAAATCATCTAAGGGGAAAATTTTATTGCCTACGACTAAGAATATGTTTGATGGAAACTCCACCAACATGATTGGAGATCCCAAGATGTCGCTTCAAAAAAGACAACTAAGTCAAGTAAAATCTGATTAAAGCTATGGGAATTACTTAGATTCCACGATTATAAACCATGTTTCATGTAATTATTTAAGGTAAAGCAATGACTTTTTAATGAGATAAGACCATAATTCTTTATATGTATGAATATAGAGTATACATTTGATACTTTATGTGTATATGACATGTATTAATGTCAATCACCTAGTGAGTGTGAAATGAGGCCGTTTTTAAGAGAATGAAGTTAATTATATACTCTCCAAATTCACTCATGACTACCAAACAAATTAATGAACAAAACAAACACAATAGATAACTTAACTTTTCGAGAAAAAATGAAGTTGTGTTACATCTACTGTCTCAGTTTACACAAAACTTTGGATGGTTAAAAAAAACACGTTTACTTTTTGAAATGTAGATCCGACATGTACTAACAATGAGTGGTTCAAGAATGAAATAAGCTTCTACCATAGATGTAGTCAGTTTTTGCTTATACTCTCGAAAAATTTGCATGTCTAGTCTATTATTAAGTTTAGCCAGTAGAATTTGTCAAGTCTGCATAGTCTAATGGAATCTGCATTGTTTAGAGTAATTTCTATTCATGTGGTGGATTGTTAGAACCCAAAATTATAGGTTTTTGGGCTGTGTAATTTTAAGTTGTAATGTGAAAAGAAATGTGAAAATATCTTTTGAGCCCTAAATGAAAAGTCTTTCACTTAAATGAAATGCAAGAGTAAAAAGCCTCACATTCTTTATGACAAGAGAAATTTTGTAGTATAAATATGGCACTCTCTCATCAAGTTTCAAAAGTTTGTGGAGACACTATGGAGAAGGATTGAGATAGGTCATTATGCAAATCACACACACACGCGGACGTATCGCCTCCGCCGCCGCCGAGCGAACCGAGCTTGGATTTGAGTCATGGGTCTTGGTGAATGTGGGTTTTATCCCACAATAAGATATTTTTTTGGAGAAATTCATACCTAGATTTTTGCATAGTTATCTAGATAAACCCTAATGAGTGTGTCTGACTAATCTCGATAAATCTAAACGTTTTAGATTATGTCAAGATAATTTTGGAAACACATCTAGATAATTATTGGATTATTTCTGATCTTCATCTTGCGCATAAACATGAATATTTCAAGAATATTCTTTATTTTATTGTTATCCTTAACTTGGCGATCAATGCTCTTTCGCATATAAATAAGTGCATAACCTATTTATTATTTCATACGCTTAAACGCAAACAAACAATTCAAGCAAAAATCCTAGTCGTCTCTAATTAGTAAGTCTCGAGAGTATAGCATAGTAGTTAATTCGTAGATTCTGCTTTAGGTGCAGTGAAACATTATCATTGTGGTTGTATCTTGGTATTCAAAAATTGCATACAAATTGTCTCACATTACAGACAATTTATTGAGTTCAAGAAAAAAATCAAATCTCGCCTCCCTGAATTCATCTATTTCCTTAACGATTTCTTAAACATTTTTCTCTTAATTATCGTTTTATTTGATTTACGTGGTTTAGATCCTTCTTCTTTTAGAGTATTGTAATTTAGTTTAACACTTTTTAATTGTATATTTTCTTTTTGGATTGGTACTAAAATTTTTAATCACCACCTTAATCTCTAATTATACAAATGACTCTTAAATACAACTCAAAACATTTAAATATTCAAAACAATAAGGTGTCACATGGAACCTCCGGTCTTTCTTTATTCCTAAAATAAGAGCTACAATAATTTTATAGAGATATATGATTATTAATTTTCTCAAAATAAAATATTATTTAGTAATTATTTAAACACATGTATCTATGTAACTATCTGAATAATGTCTTCAACTTGATATTTTCATCATCAAATCTTACTATAAATAAAAAAACTTAAAATTCTATAGTTAAAAAAAATATTATTTTTTCTTCGTTATAACTAACACACAAAAATTGGTGTCAACAAAGAATAAAAATTGGTCAAAAAATTACAGCATATAGAACAATTGTGGTGCAGTCCTGTTAATAACAAAATATATAGATAAATTGGTATTTAGAGATTTTTGTTATGATAATTGTAGTGCAGTGCAAGTTGTAAATATTCGGTGCCATAATATTTTTTTTTGGTTTAGGTATTTGAGATTTAAAAAACAATAAAAATGTGGTATCAAAGCGAGAAGTAATTAAAAAAAGCATTTACTTTTATAAATGTCTATTTTTCTCCTACAATTTCAACCACTGAATTAAACATGATCTAAATTGATAGGTAAGATTGGTCTGAGAATTTTAATTATTTAATCTTTCTTATAGTAACCATCATCATATGAAGTTTGATAATCTATTTTATTGATCACTAAAATTCAAGATGAATAAAGAAATAAAAAAATTAAAAATATATATTTTATATATTTAATTTATTAACAACTAAAGTAATATAAAATTTTAATATTTTATTATTTTTACTATTTATGTTATTTCATGTGCAAATTATATATCTATTTTACTATTTAAAATCATAAAATAACTAAACCAAAAAACTATAGCACAACACATAATCTAAACCTAAAACTTTCACAATCAACGAGAAAAATAAAATGTCATAGTTGACCCTAACTCAATAAAGGTCCGGAACTGAAAGAAAATCAAGAACGAAGACTAACTTACCTCACTTTACCATAAAGTGTCTTGTCCCAAATAAGGATACGTCCGAAAAAGGTAGAAAGATAAAATTTGAAACAAAACAATCTCTCAAACACAAAGGAGCGCGATCAAGCACCAATGCAAAGAACCAAAAAACGGGTCAGAAGAAAAATAATCAGCGAAAGACCAAAGTCACCACAAAAAAAGAAGACACATGCCTAAAGCATTGGGAGCACGACCACCAGTTAAGAGGCAAGGAACATCTCACAAACTAAACAAGCACATACAAAGTGCCCATACTAGCGAAGAACTACAAAGCTCTGAATAGAAATGGCCAAAACTCCAAGAAACTAATTTTAGACACCTATACCAAGTGAAGCAGAGAAGAAGAGAAACAACTTGTAGGAAAGAGAATGGAAGTCAACCACCGGGTAATCAGAGTCTAAGCTTGATACCATAAACAATCTTCCAAGACCACATAACATACATGGAGAAAAACATTATCCAAACTTAAAGTAGCAAACATGGTGAAAAGGAGAGCCACCAATGATGCAAGCATCGATGAAATCTGTAACAAAATCCACAAACCGTGGAGCCGTTCTCGAACTATGAAAGAGAGCATAAAAGTTAGATCATAAAAAAAAAAGATCTTGAAAACTAAAACGTGCAGAGATTATCGACGACAAGCCAACGACGAGGAAGTCAACATCAAAGACATCTAACTCTGATCTAACCCAATGAGATACAGTCCATAACATCAGCCAAAATCTAAGGAAGAAGAGGAGATGCCAATATTAATCACAACAACCTACAAAGCCGTGAGAAACAACCGCACAACTGAGAACTCATAGATCCTATCTACAACAAATTCCAAATAATTTTACAAGAGAAGAAGACGAAGGAAAAAAGAGCATGAAGTGTGTCTTTTTCTGGTGATTATGAAAAGTATTGCACACCGGAAAAGTAAACAAAATATATAGATGATGACAGCTCAAGGTTAATATAGAAAAATAGCAAAAAAATATCTTTAAAAAAATAATATTCAAAAATTAGAAAAAATATAATACAATTTTGACGTTGAATTGTAAATCTTAAATACAAAAACGCTTAAATACAAAAATACTAAAATTCAATATGCTCTACATCAAAAGTCCACTTTACCATTAACTTTACCACTAACAAGTAATATTATATACACAATAACACATTATTGAAAAAAATAAGACATAACATATTAATCTATCACCTACTACTACTTAACAATGAAAACACCAAAGAATATTTTTAACAAATAAAAATAACTACATAAATTACATTATAAAAAAATTATACTTAACAACAATAAAACAATATCATGCTCGAAAGCGTGGACACACCTACCCTAATATATAATATATATAAACGTTTTCCAACACTGTTTTTTATCTGTTGATGTGAATCACGTGATCAACAGTTTGAGGTTTGAAACTGTAACCACAAATTGCAGTCTAGTTATTTGTTTTGGTATCACGCAATTGATTACAATAAAAAATAATAATTTAAATCATGTTACTAAAAATCAACAATTAAATTTTCAGTCGCTGCAATGTACGAATGGTCACTGTAACTGATTGCAAAATACTTAATACTCGACAAGCAGAAGCAGATCGCATATTCCAACAACAGACAAACGAACAGAGCATGTTATCGTTGTGTCATTATTTTGATCTAATCTCAGATCATGCATGATAGCGATAACATAACCTTACTATCATGTATACTACAGTAAATTTCCACTTACGATGACTATGAATGGATGTGTAGATATAATTTTTCCAAATGCATATACTTACATTTTTTTTGGTGTAAATGTTAAAAGCATATACATATAATTATATACTAGAGTAAGGGTAGGCCCAATGGCGCAACCATAATCTCAAAGAGCGTGGAAACATCAAACATATATAGGGACTATGGTCTATATAGAGTTGGCCATGTGAAGATCCTAAGACCATGATTATTGTAAGGTTTTTAAGATGAAGTTTTTAACGTTATATAAGAACCGTTTCTTAGTTTTAATTAAGAAAAAGTTAAGAGACAATTTTTAAATATCTTATTTAAGAACCGTTTTTTAACATTTTTTTAGTTAAAGTTAATAGACAGTTTTATATTACGTTAAAAACTCACCCTAAAAACCCTACAATAATCATGCCCTAAGGGATACTATGTTTGATTCTGACCTCCTAAGATCATCTTCAATAATAATTCGTTTTTGTTTTAATGGTATTTCAGTTCTTTAAATTTGAAGAATAAACAATATACTGTTAAGTTCTTTTTTTGTAAAAGAACTTTTAATTACAAATCAATCTTTAACTTAACTTGTTGTTATTTTTCCTTCAATAAATTAGAAGTGCTGATGTTACCCAATTAATTTTAAAATTCATATATTTTTATATAATTAGATGTTAATAGCGGAAAATATGAAAATATTAATTCCCAAAAAAATTATGTTCAGTTTAGAAAATTTTAAAATAAAACAAACTTATTTATGTTTCAGAATATTTTTTGTTAATGATTTAAGAGAAATATAGATTTGATGTTTCTTTGTAAAATATATTATTTTTTGTTTATTGATTCATATGTTATGTGTAATAATTGTATCATATGATAATGTTTAGCGAATAGTAATTGTATCGTATAACTGTTGAAAAATATAATTAGGTAAAATTTGTAAATTTTAAATGTATAAAGTGTTATTAGTACTTTATTGTAAAACAATAATAGTCTATATTTAAAATATTTTTTTACAAATAGGAAAAGAAGCAACTTTCGAGAAATTATTTTATTTTTTGGAAGAAATTCAAAATTTGAATAAAAATAAAGTTAACAATTGGAAATTATCTCAACAGTTGTTTAAAAAGAAATCAAAGTCAACAAAATAAAGTTTTATAATAATATCCGTTGTGGAATTTTAGTTCCACTATTTTTTTAGTTCCACTTTTGTTCTCAATTATTGTCCACATAAAAGAATGAAGAAGAAAAATGGCGATTGCTAAGAAACAAGACTATATGCCCACACCATGTTTTCACGTTCACACCATCTCAGCTCAGTGATGTATTTTAAATTAGGTGTGAGGTAAATAACGCCAAAACGTAATTCTGCTCAATGCTCATTATGCGGTTCTTCTGTTTATAGTCATACCTTCATATTCATCCGGTCTACATGTCAATTTGGCTACACATTATTTAATTTGAATATATCAAACTTAATATTATTTCCATTTCAAAATATATATTTTGTGAATAATTGTTTTAGTTTTCCAAAAATATAGGTCCATATACATATATATATAAGCTAAGCTAATAAACTTATTATAAACAAATGTTATTAAATAGAGACCGAAACTCTAAAATGCCTTACGTGAGTAATAATAAAACAAATAGATAATTTAGTCTTCTTTGAGAAACAGATAAAACAAAATTCAGACAGAAAATTAGAAAAATGGGATAGAATCACTAAAGTCATGTGTTAAAATGGGTGTACAAATAGTCAAGAATAGTTGAAAAACTTATCCAAATTAACCTTTTCCGACAAAAACTTATCCGAACTTTATCAATATTGTTTAGTCAAAAAAAACTTTATCAATATTAAGTAAAGTTATTAATTTACTCTCTTTACTTAATGGACAAAAGTCGTCGATTCAATCCAAAAAAGAGGAGAAATAAATGTGAGAAAGGCACTCATTTCAAGTGGTATTGAAGTTGCAGATTAAAAAGAGCGAATAGTATTTGTGAATTATGAGTCATCTACCTACAAATGGATAACTTAAAAATAAGTAACTGTTTTTTACCATTTGTCTGCTACAAAAACGATTGGAAAAGAACACTTGCTTCTATGATGCGAAACAATAAAGTTCAGTACGAAACTACGAACTGAAATGAAGATCATTCGTGGACCATTTTCCCTCGTTTATGTTGGACTTGAAGTAGCTATAGTGTACATACTTTCCTTGCCCGTTCTCGTAAATGACAATAATTTCAATTTTACTATTATTTCATCCATTTCATATTATTTATCGTTTTAGGTTTATTCACACATATTAAAAAAACATATAATTTTGTATATTTCCAAAATAAAAACACAATTACCTATACATCTAATCATATTTCAACCAATAGAAAAATAAAAACACAATTAGCTATGAATCTTATTAATGAATTTTGCATTAAAATTCCAAAATGATACTTATTTTGAAACAAAAAAAATTTCCTACAACGACAAATAACATGAAACGGAAGAAGTATTATTTTACATTTTTTATTTTAAAAAGTGTTATTTTATATTTTCAATGTAATTTTTTATGATAATTTTTTTTAACTAACCATTCGATATTTATTTAAAGTATTTTTATTTAAATAATTATACATTAAATGAAAATATATTAATATATTATATCGTTTTCTTAATCAATATAAAATGTGTCTAAGTAATATTTAATATAAAATGAAGAGAGTAAGAGCATACATGACAAGTGGTCTCTTATATAGTTTTCAATAGTTTAAAGAGAATTTAAGCTAAAAATGAAATAACACTTATTTAATAACAAAAAATATTTATAAATTAAATGTATTCTGAAACAGAAAACAATGGTCACTGTAAATTTAATGCACCGACCACTTATAAAGTTAATAGGCTTTTCACGTCTGCATATACCAGTTCATTTGGTATATGGACTTACCCTATATAATAGTCAGTGCAGTACTTAGAAAATCTGTTTATTGATTTTGCAATTACTACCTAATTACCTATCATATTACTAGTCGAGCTAACCACGTTTATCTCTACAAATTTATTTACAAGTATACCTTAAAAAATAAGTGCACTTGTAAATATATATAACCAAATCAATTATTTAAAATATGTCCACTACCATATAACCAAATCTATCATGTGTAATGGCTGGTACATTAATTTTTTGGAGTCTTTAAAGATTTGTTTACTAATTTTTCAATCATTATATGATATTTTCTATGATTTAATTTCAGTCATACAATATCACAAATTACTTCATAATAGATCACCATTATTTGATAATTCTAATTCAGTCACATTGAACTCTAGAATTTATTTGGATATATATCCGCAAATAAATGTATTTTGTAGCCCTATAAATAACTAAATCAACTTTTCTTTTAGTGAGAAAATTGATTGTTGTATGAAAACTAATTTCTTCGGCATGATAAATCACACAAACATTATCTATCAAATCATTTTTTAAATACTAGGAGGCCAAGTATGTAATCGTGTGTAGACTCGAAACTACAATATACTCCTTCCGTTTTAAAAAGTCAATAATATAAGAAAAAATTTGTTTTAAAAAGATATATTTTTATTTTTAATATATTATTTCTTGAAAAAATATAAATTTTTAAAAAAGTTAATGGTGTTTATTAGATTTTTATTGGCTAAAAACTATAGAAAATTGTTATTCATAAAAAATAATGTATGTGTTTTAAAGAATCCAAGAGTGGACTGTTTTTAGTAGTCGCATGCGTGAACTCCACTAAACTGATGTGGTTCTGTCAACTCTTATTATATATCCTTCTGAACTTTTTTTTTATAAAAAAAAATATAATAACAAAAGTCTCCGCACATGTTGAAGAACCATAATTATGAAAGATATGTCGTCACAACCCAAAACCCTAATTAACAACTTTTTTTTTTGAAACACCCTAGTTGACAACTTATATGTGTATTCTTTTCTTCATTTTCCTCTCGTGTCTCTTTTCAACGATTTTGCGTTTTTATAAGAACATCAAGCTTAAAAATATACAAATTATTATGAACAACCTAGTTGATAACTTAATATGTTTTTTCTTTTCTTCTTTTCTCTGTGATCTCATTCCATAGATGTTAAGTTTTTATGGAATCTCATGTCTGAAACTAAAAATTTAATGATGCCAATGTAATATGGTGTTATTGAAGTCTTCATTTTTCTTAGAGAAACTTCAGATTAGCCTTAAAAAACAATTATCACAAAAATATCACACAAGAAAGAAAATGACCAAAATATTTTATTAAAGAGATAAATATACATTTATATCTCTAGGGTTAACTAATTTAGACTTTGTGTTTAGAGTTAAAAGTGGGGTTTTGGGATTAGAGTTTCAAATTTTTAAAAATAAAAATAAAATATTAAATTTTTTAAATTAAAAGACATTTTTGGTCTTTTTAAGACTATTTTTGTAACAAAAACTTAAAACAGTGTTATTTGAAAGAATTATCTTTTTTTTTCTTATTCTTATACAATTATTAAATTGTAAATCGGATGATAAATTTTAAACTGGTTTAGTGAATTTTCACATTTGCAAAGTAAAAAAAAAATGGTTCCAAAATATCAAATGGAAGCATACTACGATAATGAATTTTGTTCATGTCCATAAAATAAGAAAATACCACAGTCGTTGAAGTACCTATCTGCCCATCAGATTCTTCCAAGAGATCCAAACCCAAACAAGACTGCGTACATTAATGTGAACATGTCTTGTGGCTGTTCTCTTACGGCCATTCACCGAAAATCCCTAAATATTTTGTTTCCTCCATGTTGAAATTGAAAGCTCAATCCTCATCATTTGAAGATAACATTACCTAAATTCATATTTTCCTTTTCACTTAGTGCTTTTGTGTTCATTCTGATTTTTTCGACCGTATATATATCCTTGTGTGTTAAATTCAGTTGTATGTCTTTCAAACTAAGAAAAACAAGATTATCAAAGTTCACTAGTATTAATTAACTGAAAAATATCAAAGGAAATAAACTAGGGAGAAGAAAAAACCACTACTTGAAAGAATACATCTTCTTTCAATTATGTGTCACTGGTACTTGTTGGAAAAATATCAGAAGAAAAAAAATAAAGATTTTAAAGGAAAAACTACAAATTGCATAATTGAGGGGCATTTGAGGGAGGATTATATTACAAAATTACATGTTATCGATCCAGAATCTACTACAACTAAAACAATCAGCAGACATATCACATGTAGAAGAGAAGAATAAAATTGTAAGAACCAAACCATTCTAGAATTTAGTTTAGCCTTTTTCCTTGAGTTAGAAGAGAATAAAAAGCCTACCAAAAAGGAGATAATTGTAATGGGCTTATATTAGTTTGTGGGTAGCATTAAGCCCGACCGTTAAAACAGGATACGTAAAGCCCCATATTGCACTTCTCGCCGTTGAGTGCAAAATCCAAAACCCAAGAGTCATATGACTTATCAACTGGTCAGTAAATGATATTGGATATATATTTGCCAAAAAGAAAAGAGTTAATTGGATCAAAATCCTAAAACTATGGTGTAATTAATAATCTACTTTGCTTAGTATCTATGTAGGCTGCACAATACACTAAGCAAAAAGACTCTTTACCCCTTTAATTTCCAAAAACAAATAGGATTATAGTCTAGTACGTAGGGGATTTAGAGTAGTTTTGGTGAATATTTGGTAAGATTTGTTTTATTTTACCAAGGACATGTAATAGTTATTGCAGAAAAAGAAACAATCTCAGTCATATATACATCTGACACTTGCATCGCATTAAATGTGAATCAATTCGAAGATCTTAGTAGTCTACATACATATAAAAGTGTAAGTAAGAGAGAGAATGTAACATTAGTACTCGTGGAGTTTAAGAAAAAAAACTCTTTATAGAAGCTGGAAAAAAATTCAATGACTTAAAAATAAGAGAAAACACAAAGGTCAGAGTTTGACTTTTCTATAAGAAGAAGTGTAATATATGTATGGTTTAATTAACCATGTACACCAAAATATGACTAGCTAACCGTTAGGTTCTTCCAACAGTAATATGATCCAATAAAACAATGTTATTAAATTTTTTGATAGCTAATCGTACATATTTTGTTGTACACTAGAAAGATTGGCAGGCTAATCACATGATAGGAAAAGCTAATTCTAGATAAAAGCGAGCTAATATAATTAAGACCTGGCTAACAAAGGATTGATGGGCTGATTACATGATAGGATAGCTACTGTCAATTAAAAGGCAAGCTGATAGAATTAAGGCCTTGCTGACAAAAGGGGTTGAATCGAAATCGTAGGTAAGTTGAAATTATGATAATCAATCGCCAATCATACAGGAAATATGGTTTGCAATGTTAAATACAAAAATGGTATCACGAAATTTGATTAAATAGTTGGGTGGGTACTGAAAAATTTGGACACCCTAATCGTACATAATTGGTTGTATACAAAAAAGATTGGCAAGATAATTATATAATAGAATAGCTAACTCCAGATAAAAGACAAACTAATAAAATTAAGGCCTCACCAACCAATGATTGGCATGCTAATTACATGATAGAATAGTTGACTCTAAATAAATGATAAGTTACTGGAGTTAAGGTCTTGCTAACGAAAGGAGTGGACTCAAAATCACATATAAGCTATAATATAAAAATAATTTAACCTTCATTTGGACATGTTAGACATTCAAATATAAGTTTAGACAACATAAATGACACGGCTAAAAAGGTTACTACAAAAAAGACAACCGAAGAAGCATTGAGAGCGTTTGAAACTACAAGAAAATACGACAACATGGAGAACATATTTGAGCCGGTTAGAAGTAAATTCTTACAACGGAGATTTGAGCTTCTCGGGGAGTGTCGTGAACTTGGCTGCATAGTTAATGTTGGGTCTTGCAAGATTGGCCAAAAATACGCTTCCTCAGCACAAGTTAGGCCGCAAATGTCCATTCATGTGAGGTTCTACTGATATGTTAGTATGGGTCTGCAAAACGTTAAACAAAAACACCAACAAGAGGAAAGTTTAAGTTATTAGCCGGATAAAAAAAATCTAACGTGCTCAAAAATTTAAACCAAAAAGGCTAACAACCTTCCTACCCAATCAAATAACTAAGTATACACGTTAACAAGTGTTCAAACCAACAAGAACTACAGTGGAAGAATAATTAGACAAAAATTATTACTTACATTGTCTTTTCCATCTATATCTGCAGTGCAAGCAGGGGCCAACTACATTGGGATGTGGCCCCAAAGCAACCTAAATGAATTAGTGACTACCCAATATTAGTAAATTGGAAAGAAGGACCAGTAGGGTATATTACATATTATTAGCCGGCTATCAGAATTAGTGGTCGGTTCAATTGAAGCAAAGTAAGCCACTGATCGTCCTAACCTACTAAATTTATTAGGTTACGATGAAAGATATGCAAACAAACCAGAGCAAGAGTTGGAGTTAACAAATTCTTACATTGTGTTTTCCACCTGCATTTGTATCAGCAGAGCAAGCAGGGGGCAATCTACAGTGGGTTATCTCCCAAACCAACCTACAAGAAAGATAAATTATTATATAAAATTTTTATTTTATTTTTTATTCAGTTTTCAGTAAACCACCAGTCCGAGAAGCGGTAAAAATCTTTAAAAAGTGGGCTACAAAGTTAATCCTAAAGCAAAAGATAAAGCATACTGAAATAAATATGCCCAACTAAAATCTACTGATCCAAAAGAAGATAAAAAGATTAGAACATTGATAACTAAATTCCAAAACAAGAAACATAATCTGACGCGGAAGCTGATGAAGATGCTACAGAAGCTGCAGCATGTGTTAAACAATTTGTAAGAGATATGATATAATTGCAAATGGTTTGTGGTAAAGGGTCACTCTTACACCAACAGATTTGTTTCCCATTCAAAAGATCCTCTCGAGTATGGTACAAGAAGGAGTAACCTTTGTTCCATGATCCATTTTCAATGCAACAACTACTTAAGAAAGAGGATACACAAAATCAAAGAGAATAAAAGTTGGAATGAAGGAAGAAGGATGATTAATCGGTGAAAGATGATTTTAAATTCCAAACAAAGTCTTATAGGACAATTTTTTTTGTGTAACTAATAAAGAAAAATCACTACACTGACAAAAAGATATGATTGTGGATATGACAATCTAAATAAAATCCTACACATAGATTACATAATCTTTTAGGTTACAGAATGGAGATTGTATCGATAGGGATAACAGTGTCCTAAAATATTGTTAAACAGTTCAATATAGTATATTAGTGTATTTACCTAATTACCTAGAAAGTGGTGTGTAGAGAGTGCAATTTTTCAAAAGAAAAGATCCATAATAAAATTATATTTTCTTATGTACTTTTTTGATAATCTGACGTATCCAAATCTGAAAGTCTAACTAATTTTCTGGGGACCGGCACATCAACGACTAGTAAATTCAGTTATTTTATATGAGAATTAGATATTTATGTCATCTGACCATGCAGATAAATAAATCTATGTAGTACATTTTGAATCTAAAAGCTTAACACCTTTTGAGAACACCGTACCATCCAACAACATCCGCGTGGTTATTTTCCTCTGTATTTTTGTACAATATATATGATGTTTAAAATTATACGTAGTCATTCTAACATGACTTTTACTCTTAAATTTTCTTTTTAAGGATATTTCTTTTGCCACAAGCTATTGTTGATAAATTAGAAGGTCTAACTACAGGGTACCCAAATTTAGACAAGCGAAGCTGAGTGGACTTTGTGTATGAATGACTCGTCTTGTCTATCTTTTGATCCAGCTGAATGGCTACATTGTTGTCTGGTCTTTTGCATTGAAGGGGTAAAGAGGAAAATGCTTTAACGCAAATGTAACTATCATCTCATCTTGTAGCTTTCAAAAAAAAAAAAATTAAGGGTCTGGCTGTAATCAGATTGTGGAGGCACCAGTGTCATTATATCTTGTAGTGCTTATTGTGTAAACGAGGCTGCAAGACCTTTGATGTGAAGATGCTGAGTAAAAGAAACAAATGAACCAGTTGGATTTGGCTGGATTTGAATTCAGATTATTTATACTCAATTAAGGGTCTGGTTGGTTTTGATGTTACCATCGCAAATAGTAATAATTATTAGCCTTTTACAACAGTTACATAAAATACTGTAAATTGATATATGCAATTCTAGACTTTTAAAATTAAATTAAAAATTAGTTCTCTCTACTATTTACAGTTACAGACAATTGCAGATGGAAGATGATTTTTTTTTCTTAAACTTCATTTAAGATAAATTAAAATTAGAAATTAAAATTTGAATATTATAATTATAAATGTGAGTATTTTGTATATTTTCTAATTTATATCTACTAACCAATATCATAGTTTACTTTATAAACTTTAAAACAAAAAAAAAATCTATAAAAGTTTGCTCAACCACTATATATATAAAGTTAATGTGATATTATTAATTATAGAATAATAATAATATATTTTATTATAATGGTATCATTTTTTATATTTCTTATAAATATATAATGTGTTTATATTATTACTTTATTATTAAACTATATTAGTCAACTGAACCAATGCTCTTAGAACACCCTTATTGTTTACATATTATATGGATTTCTTAAAAGTTATAATGATATTTATCTTTAATTTAATTAAATATTAATTGTTAAATTTAAATGCTAAAATGAACAAGAACTATCGAAAATAAGACAGTTAGCAAAAATCAACTTTTATGAAGTTCTTCCAATATCTGTACATACATATTACTTCTGATTCTCTCTTTTCTTTGTTATTATTAGGTTCTGGTCCGCACTACGCGCGGATTATGTTTCAAATATATTTTTTTAATAGCAGGATTGAAACTATATAGTCTATTATTATATTTAAAAGTCATAAATTATAGGACAAAGAGAACAAATGGGGAAATGATGATATTTGGTTGAGAAATGATTAGACTCTTTGGTTCTTTAATTTTTTTTGGTGTAAGATTGTGTTTTCGATAATTTTTAGAATTATTGTTTACTTTTCAATCATTTTGTTATTTTGTTTTCATACATAATGTTTTAAATTTATATTTTCATTGATATCAATAATAATTTATTTTAGAAGTCTAATAGATGTGTTGTTCATTATTTGAATGAAAATTGTTCATTTATATATACTGAAATAATATAAGGTTTGTGTATAAGTTTGTATGCCTTATTACTATTTAGTTTACATTTTTAATTGTAGAGTTGATTTGTTGGTATACACTGTTGATCAGTTTCATGTAGAATACCATAATTCAATTATTAACGATAAAGAGAATATAAGACTGTAATTCAACTCGTTTCTTAAGATGTCTAAGATTGTTTTAACATAATAACTGAAAATGTGAATGTGTCCTCTATATTAATTTCACATCTTCAGTATATACTAAACTTTCTCTTATAACTTTTAATTTAGTAATTCTTTGCATTTGTAGGTTCACATATATGTATATTCTATATAAACTTGAACTGATCACAAAATATAAATTGGAAGACAAATTAAAATTATTTGAAATGATTTTATTGTATTTTGTTGTTGAAATTATATATAGGATGGTGAGATACATAATAAAAGAATTAAATCTTAGTTATGATCTAAATATTTATTTATCTTGTTTATTAAGGTTTTATGTAAGTAGATTGTAAAATTTACAACAGATTTAATTTTTGTTTTGGCTTTTGGAATCTTTGAGATGCCAAGTTTTCCCAACTAGCACAAACCGGCTCTTTATTTAGTTTATTTCAACCGATAATTAGGTGTACGGGTTCTAGTTCTGCAATCTTGGTTTGATATACTTAGAAAAATTTATCTTTTTAGTGTATCAAAGAACCCAAAATTGTTTAGCTAGTTAGAAAAATGGTTAGATAAGATAACTTTGAACAAATCTCAGAATTTAAGAAAACAAATGATCAAGACCAATGATTTAAGATGATTATTTCTCATATGGAACCGAACAATTTTGTGAGGGAATAATCTACGAAAATTAACCAAAACGTACTATTGTTCATCAGACTTTCACAGCTCTAAGATACATCACATCTTTTTTTGGTTCGAGGTTGCTAATTTCTACTTTTCTCAAACACATGTAACTTACTTCCTCACAATGAAATTGATATCAGCTTAGCTTATTTAGCTGTTAAGGTAATAGTCTCAGAAGGAAACTTACAATCTATCAGTATCAGGTATGAAATATAGACATCCTCATCAAAAAAATCTCAGTGCCAAAGAAACCATAGCCAAAGACAAATACAAAATGGGGTACCAAAAATTTGGATAAGAGAAAGAGACTTATGTGCCTCAGCCGTAAGAAAATTTAGTGTAACCATCTTCTCTATTTGTCCTCGTCCTTGTATATTCAAACGGCAAAAGTTGAAATATTATGGCTCCTATAAGATCCAACTCGTATGCTGCTAGAAACATTAAGAATTTGACAATCAACAAAGATAATTATGTAACCTCTAAACCCAAGAATAACACCCGAGTAGTAGTTCGGGCAGACCTAGCTGTGTACCAGGAGCTGATATCCTTGCATGGCAAGCCTGAAAAAAAAAATAGGCAAGAAAAGGTAGAGTAGGAGAATTTAGCATTTATATTGAAACAAAAACATTTTGATGTATTCATGATACGCATGGTTTAAGTTTAGCACAAAAAGAGGAAATATTGTGTGTGCCAATGAACTAAAATTCTCTGTTATGCACATGTGTAAATAGAAAAGAAAGAGTATCTTACTGGAGCAAAGAAAAAAAGTTCCTTCAATGTAATTGTATACTATATCGAATAAGGTATTGTGAGCTACACCTGCAAAAAATAATAAAAAGGTAAATTAGCCAAGACCCCAAAAATTGTGACACTGTAACATTGCACCATGAAAAAGTAGTAACAATGATTAGACCACTGGTTTTCATTGCACAAAAAGTCACAAAAGAGAAATAGACGAGGAAGGGTAGTAATTCACTGCTAATCTATTAACAAAATTGGTCACTGTAAGCCATTTGCTTTGTAGATTCATCGACTCATTAAATCCGACGACTATATTGGTCAGCAGCTACAGAAAGTTTCCTTGCAGCTGAAATCAAAAAATAGATCTAGCTCAGAAACACATCACCATAGGTCCATAACTATAAAACTATGTTTTTTGGCAGAATCGTAAAAATTACGTTTTCCCGCCAAAACTGAAAAATTACGTTTTCTTCGCCAAGACAAAAAATACGTTTTCCCATCAAAAATAAAAATCATGTTTTTCCGTCAAAATTAAAAATTACGTTTTTCCGTCAAAATCATAAAATCATGTTTTTCTGTCAAAAATGAACAATGAAAACATTGAGGAAATTATATATGGCAAAAGCTGAGGAGGCTGGCGTTAAAGGTTTCTTGAGAGGATGAGGAAGAGATGGCGCTGACATGTAAATGAAAATGACGTAGCTAATTGATTGGTGGGAAATATTTGTGCTGAGTTAACTTCCTTCATTGGCTTCCAATTTAGTTCCTTTTATATAGTAGGAGAAAACATCCATAAAAACCTTGAACTTTCAAATTAAAATAAAAAAAAATTTTAACTCGTGTTTGAGCCAAAAAAATCTTAAACTTTCAAATATTGGTCATTTTAACTCTCATATTTTGTTGACTATGCCATTTAAAAAACATGAATAGTCAACTTATAGAATCAATTAAAAAATAAACGTTTGTTAACTCTTTTAACGACATCATTTTAAAAATTGATCAAACAACGTCATTTTGCTTATGTAGATACTTAAAGCAGCTCTTTCGTGAAACTATAGCCCCAAATTAACTTCATCTTCTTCACTATGATTTCACGAAAAAGATGTTTTAAGTGTTTACGGAAGCAAAAAAACATTGTTTGATCAATGTTTTGATCAATTTTTAAAATGATGTCGTTTAGAGAGTTAACAGACGTTTATTTTTAACTGATTTTATAAGTTGACTATTCATGTTTCTTAAATGACCGAGTCAACAAAATATAAGAGTTAAAATAACTAATATTTGAAAGTTTGAGATCTTTTTTGGCTCAAACACGAGTTAAAATTTTTTTTGGCTTTAATTTAAAAGTTTAAGGTTTTAATGGATGTTTTCTATATAGTAGTAATTTTTAACATTTTAAAGTGGTAGATACTCTGTTAAATCTACTAATGCAAGTGCTTTAGATTTAATTTAACCGATGTAACTAAAAAATTGGAAGCGGTTAAAATTGGCGTAAGTCGAGTCATCCCTCGCCACGCCCGTAAACTCACTTGTGGCGGCGCGTGTCGCAGTAAAACTTAGCTATAAATAATAATAATAATCTGGCCGCGACTCTGAGCTTCTTCTGGGTCTTCGCATCAAGTAAGCTTCCATCGCCACGAGGCCTAAGTCGTCTTCGTCTTCGAGAATCTCTCAACGGTAAGCTTCGGGTCTCCAGATCTCAATTCTCTCTCTCTCTCTCTAACATGCAATTTGAATTGATTCTAATGGATCTTTCCGTAAAGAACACAAATTTTCTCAAGGGTTGATGGATTTCAGCGGAATGTGGAATATCTAGGAGATTGAATTTACTGTTTAGTGTTTAATCTCAAGTGATTGAAGTTAAAGATTGGGCCTTTTATGAGGTTATGAAATGTGATATCATCACTTCCCACTTTGGTCTCCGTCACCTAGGGTGTGCCTTTTAAAACACAGCTCTCGTTGTGTAGATGTCTGAGTAATATGGTTCGAGAGCTCCCAGTTATTAGTCATGTTGAGCATCTCTAGGTTGAGCTTTTTGTTTTCTTTATCTTGCTTGTTGTGCTTACTGAAAAAATTATCCTCGAAGAAGTAATTGCTATGATGCTTGTGTGATCTAAGAGTGCTGTGTTGTTGAAACGGGTCATACTCTTTTTTATATATGGCTGGATATAGAGGCATTTTCTTTAACGGCTAGCTGCTTAGTTCTTGTTCTTCTCTGTGAAAAGCTACTTTTGAACTTCTTGTTCCTTAGAAATGTTGTTTTCTGAATCGATTTGGCTTTTATTGAGATGCAGGAGTCCTAAGAAAGCAAGTGGTCTTTCTTCTTGAATCAACACAAGAAGAATGAGCTTTGCGTGCCTTGTGTGTCACAGTGTAGAGAGCCCGTCCCACTCCTTTAGAAGCTACTCCGTATCTAGCTCAGACAATGAAGGGAGATGCTCTGTGATTGCTAGCTGCCTCACTAGGAAATCACTCATTCAAGCTGCAAGATCCAACACTTTCCCTGCATCTTCCTCCAAGGTAACCCCACAACCCAATTTCCAGGCAGGTGATCTTATGATAACAACACAAGGAGCCTCCCCAAGGTTAGTGCGAAGCCGTGCAGGGAGAAGAGACTGGAACTTCAACGAAATCGAGGCTGAGCTTTAAAGAAAAAATCAAATCTAACTCTCTTCTCTTTAGACTAGTGTTAGTTTGTTAATGTTCATCCTCAGGAGATCTTACCAGTCTTCTGAGTTCTGTTCAAACGATCTTACATTCATCACTTGTCAAATTTTGTACTCTTCTCACTAGTTTATAAACCAATAAATCTATAATATTTTCATGTTTCCAACCGATTAGTTTGTTCCGTTTTCGCTTCTGCGTTGAGAGTACCGAGTCTTGTTTTCTTATTAGAATGCATTACAAATCAACCACACGCTAACTTGGGAAAGCAACAACAGACAGCAAACATAGCTTTTGTGATTATTGGTGTTTTTCAATAATCCAGAAAATATTATAAATTAAATCGTTTTAAACTTATTAAAATCAAAAACTGTTTTTCACTAACGTTTGTAGCTGAAGACAGTTGTGGATAAATAATTAAAATTCAAAAATATTTTAAAATTTTAAATGTGAAATATTATAAATAAATATATATACCTTTTATATTTTATTTTAAATTTACTAACAATATTATAATGTATATTATAAAACTTTAGACCAATAATATTCACTATAACTTTTAAATATTAGTATATATATAAACAAAACAATGTATTTTTAAAAAAGTTCTAATATAAATTTTCAAAACAAATTTTACTGAAATTATAAATTTCATATAACTAAAAGTAAATAAATATAACATTATTATTAATTATATTATATTAATAATTATTATATTAATAATTATTATATTTTATTATAATAGTATGTTTTGATATTTTATAACGTGTTAATATTAATAATTTATTGTTAAATTGCTTCAACATCTTATAATTAACAAGAAGAATTTTCATGTTTACCAACTTTGTTGGTACCATTATTCATGTTTACCATCACAAAAAAAATATTTTCAAAAATACTTTTCATTAAAAAACAAAAGACTTTTATACTTTTATTCTATATATATATATATATATAATAATAAATTATTATTTAAAATAAAAATTAAAAATAAATTAAAAAAAAATATTTAAAATATTTTTTGAATTATACTTTGTGAAATTCGAAATTATAAAAAAATGATTTTTCAAGTTTTTTCAAGTTTTCATTTTGGAAGTCGAAAATTCTTTTTGAAACTATTAATTTATTTTTTAAAATTAAAATATTTATTTATATATTTATTAGAACCCTAAAATCCACATTTTAAAAGTTCTACCCCACTTCACCCCTCAACTCTAAACCTAAATTAGATTAATTAACCCTAAAGTTATAAATGTATTTTTCTTTCTTTAAAAATAATGGTAAAATGGTTAGTGTAAACATGAAAAGTAGTATTTTTGCCAATTTTTCATTAATTAGTTATAAATATTTCACAAATACATTAATTTCTAAACACTGTATCACTCCTAAAAATCATTTAATAATGTTAGAAACCACCACTCTCATCTACAACTCTAACAATCACTGCCGCTACTGCTGCGTTTCAAGTCAGCCTAGGTATCTCTTTAGCAATAGTATGCGACTCGGAAGCGGAGCATTTGGAACTGGCCACAGCGAACTTGCGTGGTCTACATGGCTCAAACCCCACGCGTGCGAGCAGTGCGGTGTGCTTGACCCGCTTGCCACATCTTATTTTTAGGGATCTTTTTTTTTTTGATAAGTATGTTAATTATCATTAAAATGAAACAGAGTTGTAGATTTACAAAGATTTAAGCAGTAAAGCCGATTGATGCCAAAAAAAGATAAAAAACAACAAAAGGCTTAAATGATGAGATACAAAATCAACATCACACTAGGTAGTATGCTGGAGCCATACTTGCATTAAGCCACTGAAGTTGCTGCGATTCTTCCTAGCTAGGATAGTGTTCCTGAGGAGTCTGTCAATGTCTTTGCAGAGCCGAGTGGGTGTGGAAGAGAGACGTTGGTGAAACCGGTTGTTGCGCTCAATCCAAATGCTGTATATTGTGGCCTGAGCCGCAAGGCGTCTTAGAGTGAGAGGACATGTTGTGTCTCTTGCACTGAGCCAGACAATAAGAGAAGTCCAAGTATGGAAGTAGAAAGGTCTATACCCGAGGCGCCTGATGGTCACAGCCCATACTTGCTCGCTAAAGGAGCACCTAAGGAGAAGGTGGTCCATGTTTTCATCATATCGATTACACAACATGCAAGTCTTGTCAGAAGTTATATCCCAAGCGGCAAGCCGACATCGAGTTGGTAATCTATCAAGGTTTGCTACCCACATGTTGAATGCATGTTTTGGGATGTGTCCACTGAACCATATATCATATTCCCAATCCACTCTAGAGCCACGACACCTAACACAGTCCCATGTTTTTTTACTTGAAAATGAGTCTAGGTAGGTGTCATTTACATACCATTTGTAGGCGTCAGGAGTGCTTGATGAAGAGGGCAGTGGGACCGAGCAGAGAAGGATCTGTAGGTGCTCTGCTTTAGGTGATCTCGCCGGTCTTAAAGCCCATCCATTTTGAGTACAGCAGTCGATGACTTTGGCGTTGAGAGGGACACCTATGTGTCTTGGTCCAGCATCACCAAAGTACTTGATCAGGGGGCCTGTAGGCAGCCAATAGTCGTACCAGAAGCTTGCTTCAGTGCCGTTACCAATCTCACATCGAATAAACTGTTCAGCCATTGGTCTAAGTTTCAGTATAGAGGACCAAATCCAAGAGGACTGCTTCTTGTCATCCATACTCCATATGCTATCACCCTTCAACCGGTGTTTCTTAGTCCATTCAGCCCAAAGGGAAAGTGATTGAGAGTGCAGTAACCAGACTAATTTTAGCGACAAGGTTTTGTTCCAAGTATGCAAGTCTCGGAGGCCTAAGCCACCCTCAGAGCGAGGAAGGCAAACTGTTTTCCATGATATCTTAGCAGCGGCTCTACTATTGATATTGCCATTCCAGAGAAATCTTGAACACAAGGACTCAATTTCTCTTATACATCCTTTTGGTAACACGAAAGATGAGAACCAGAAATTTAGAGTACCAAAGGTGACAGTAGAGAGTAGTAACCTTCTTCCTGCAAATGAAAGAGCCCTTGTGGACCAAGATGAAAATTGTCTTTTGAGCTGATCCAAGAGGGGCCTATAATCACAAATTTGCAGCTTGCGATGCATGAGGGGGAGGCCTAAGTAGCGAACAGGTAGTGAGCCGAGAGAGAAGCCTATGCTTGTTAAGTCCGAGGTTTCTATCTGGCTCATACCTGCTACATAAAGCTCCGTCTTGTTCTGATTCATTGTGAGGCCAGACCAAGTAGAGAAACTGTCCAAAGTGAGGGCGATTTGTTGGAGAGACCCGTATTGACCGTCAAAAAAAATCATGATATCGTCAGCGAAAGCCAGATGAGTGACTGACGGGTCGGAGGCGGAAGGATGGTAGCCAATACTACCTTCAGCAAAATTCATGTTCAGTAGTTGAGCAAGCACTTCCATGGCGAGGACAAATAAGTAGGGAGATAGGGGGTCTCCCTGTCTCAGTCCACGAGCTCCCCTAAAGTATCCACCTAGCTCACCATTGACTGAAACTGAGAACCTCGTGGTGGTGATACATTCTGCGATCAAGCTAACAAAAGATTCTGGAAATCTCAGAACACGAAGGATGAGTAAGATAAAGCTCCAGTTGAGGGAATCAAACGCTTTCTTCAGGTCGACTTTAAGCAAGGAGCGCTTTGTGATATTTTTCCAGTTGTAGCCATTAACCAGCTCTGTAGCCATGAGCACATTTTCCACAAGCAACCTTCCTGGTATAAAAGCGGATTGTGTGTTTGAGATCACATAAGGCAGAACTTTCTTAAGCCTGTTGGCGAGCAATCTTGAGATAACTTTATACGTTGTATTGCAGCAAGATATTGGTCTAAAATCAGAGATTAAAACTGCATTCTGCTTCTTCGGAATGAGAGTCAAAGTAGTAGAATTCCACTGGTGTAGAAGTCTGCCTGAGACAAAAAACTCTTGAACCGCCTTAATCATATCATTCCCTACAGTTTTCCAGTGAGCAGTGAAGAACTCTGCCGGGTAGCCATCTGGTCCCGGAGCTTTGTTCTTTGGTAGAGAGAAGAAAGTGGTCTGAATGTCGGTTGCTGTGACCGGGGCTTGAAGCGCTGCCACTATGTCCTCTGAACATCTAAATTGCAACAGGCAAGAGAGGTCAGCAGAGGAAGAGGGTGTTGTCGTTGGGGTTCCTCCAAGTAAGCTCTCATAATAAGCAACAATGTGTCTCATGATATCATCTTTCTCGCTTAAGACATTGCCATGATCATCGTTGAGAAAGATAATCTGGTTTTGGGATGATCTAGTTCTTACTGTCCGATGGTAGAAGGTGGTGTTAGAGTCACCTTTATCAATCCAGTTTACACGAGATCTTTGATAGAAAAAAGATTCCTCAGCCTTAGCAAGAACAGACCATTTTTCAAACGCAAGCCGCTCATTAATCCCAGCCTGGGGAGTAGGAGATGAAAGGAGGACCCGCTGACACTCTGTGAGATAATCAAAAGCTTCTAAGACTCTCTTTTCAATCCCTGAATAATTATCTCTGCTAAAGGATCTTATAATACTCTTCAGCTCTTTTAATTTTCTGGACACTTTGAACATCATAGTACCTGCAAACTCAAGAGAGTTCCAACACTCAGAAATAATGACTTCAAACTCTGGGTTATCATTTAGGAGAGTGAAGAACTTGAAAGGAAGTTTCTTTTTAGGCAAGGAGGTGTCAAGATAGACACAACACGGGCTGTGATCAGAGATGCCTGGGTCCCCAAATACTCCAAGCGAGTTTGGGAACCGACGGAGCCACATATCATTGACAAGAATTCTGTCAAGCTTTTTTGAAATTACTGAGGCACCTTGGTTGTTGGACCAAGTAAAAGAGTTACCGCAATACGGAAGATCTGAGAGGTCAGCAGAAACAGTGCAGTTGTAGAAGTCCCGCATTCCACGGGATGAAGCAGATGCATCAGATGAGGAATGTTCAGAAGCCTCAAGGATCTGATTAAAGTCTCCTAGAACTGTCCAAGGCAGGTGGCTAGTATGAGGAGAAGAGGACAAGTAAGTAATTTCCGACCAAAGTTCCCGCCTCTCTTTCCTGTGATTTGAGCCGTAGACCAGAGTAACAGCAAACTCAGTAGACACAAAAGGCATCCTTACCGAACAAGTGATGCATTGGAGCGATTTCTGCAGCACCGAGACTGAAACTGACGGATGCCACAAGAGCCAAATTTTTCCTAAATCCGAGAATTCATAATTACATTCAAAATGCCAGCCGGGAAAAACTCTGTTGATGATCGAGCCAGCATTAGCATTACTGACATGAGTCTCCAACAGTCCTCCGAAAATTGGCTTATTAGTGCGAAACCACTTCCTAAATCCGCTACGCTTTACTTTATCATTGAAACCTCTAATGTTCCAACAAAAAATATCCATAAAAGTTTTAAAAATCAGAGGATTAAAGGGCCTCTGACCCTAGCGTTTCCTTTTGCTTTTTTCATTGACCTCCGTGAGATCACCCTGATGTATTGATCCGCTTGGTCATTAGGGTTATCCTCATCATTGGAGAAACCCTCTGAACCTGGATCATCATCTCCTGAAGAGGTAGAAGAGTCCTGAGATGCAGGTTCGCAGTTGAAGTTACGAAGATCAACAAAAATTTCTCCTTCCTCTAGATCGTGAGCAGCGGTTGAGAGGTCTTTTGAAGGACCTGCATGTTGCGAAGGGGCCTCAAAAACTGATTCAGAACGCTTGATAGAATCAGTTCGAACCCACTGCTTTGTACTTTTCTGCTTTCCTTTACCATCAGGGGCAGAAGCTTTTGATGGGGATGTGTGCACGCGCTGCGTCTTAGCTGCTCCCACAATTGGTAACTGGCTGCCGATAGGTGCCTTACCAGTGCGTTTAGGCAGATTTGATCTGGTGCAAGCTTCTGATGGGTGCTTTACAGACCTGCAATAATCACATCGAGGTGGGGCATCAGGGCATTTAGAGATCGTGTGACCCACTTTAGAACAGTGTGAACACAGAGATGGGAGCCACGGGCTTGACACCTGAATCCTCACCACTTCTCCTGGTTCAAACTGTGCGTTTACAGCCTCCGGTAGAGGTTTACGGGGGTCAATAACCGTATAGACCTTTGCAACTTCAATGTTTGTAAGGTTTTCGGTACTAGGATGCAAGCAGATAGGGTGTCCTACTAAACCCGCAATCTCCTTCAGAGCATCTTTATTAAAAAACTGAAGCGGAACTCCTACAAAGTCAAGCCACACAGGAACAGTAGAGAGAGCAGGTTTTTCAGGCTTAACACCAGGGGACCACTTCGCGACGAACATGGTCTGGCCGTCAACCTGCCATAAGCATTGGCTAAGAATCCTACGACGGGCGTTCGGGCAAGGAACACGGAATAGAAAAGCTTTTCCATCCATCTTCGAAACAGAGATGTCACGCCTTTGCTTGCTCCACATACCGTTTACAATGGCATGTACTGCACCTTTAGCAGGGGCTTCCTCATAGAACTGGCCTAAGATGAAGCTATCCCACGACTTTCGGTTCTTTTCGATGATTGCGTTAGGAATTTTAACGCAGGTCTCTCCCGAATCTAGAGTAAATGGGGTGCCCTCCGGTTCCAGCTTCCCGGAATTAGGACTGACTTTATCTTTCCATAATGCCACTTGAGACTTGATACCTTCTGAAGGCAGAGAGGGCAACTGGGTGCTAAGCTGTTCCACGGACGGCTCAACAATGACGGGAGAGGGTACTACAGAGTGGATCTGCGTTGAAGTAGCCTCAGGTCCAACTTCTTCAGGTACAATTTCAATCGTAGCTGAAGCTTGTGAAATAGGGTTTCCAGATTTATCTGCAACGGCGGCGGCGCAACCTTGCAATTCCAGGATGGTTAAGCTAGTTGATGAGTTTATTTCACAAAGTAACTGAGATTCATTCATCTGAGATGAACAGACAACGGTCGGAGCTTCAGCTGCAAGCGTCGGAGAAGAGGGTTGAGAATCTGACGTTCCGGAGCGGGATGGGGAGCCAGAGGGGCTGTCACCAGAGGGCATCTGTTTCTTCTTCTTCTTAGTCATGTTCGCCGGCGGGGACCGACGTCGAGATCGACGTCGGTGGAGAGCTTAGCTCAGGGAACGCAGCTTTGTCTTTTTAGTCGCACTTTTTAGGAGAGAGAGTCTTTTTCAGGGCTAGAAAAAAATCTTCTTTTTTTTTTTTTTTTTTTTTTTTTTTTTTTTTTTTTTTTTTTTTTTTTTTTTTTTTTTTTTTTTTTTTTTTTTTTTTTTTATGGGACAAATCTTTGTTAGTATTTGAATTGGGCATCTTATCTTATGTGACATAAATTTTGGTGCAGCCTATGCAAACATTAGCGGCTACCTAGCACGAGACGTGTCCATATCATATGAGCATGATCCGGATATGTTAACAACATATCATTGTCAATACCATCTATTCGGATCTGCAAACGAATGAATGGGAATGCTCTTTCTTTAGAAAAGTTATTATTTGTTCAAAAGTAAGCAAGATACTAAAGTTAAAGAAAGTTGAATAGTTAAGTCTTAACAAATTCACTTGCTATGTAAAATTCTCATCTTCCTTTTACTAGTATTATGATTACATAACAATATATGCCATGAACAAATTTAGAATCCACTCTATCAGCTTACCATATATATACGGCACATTTTATTTAAACTAATCACTTTTTTCTTATAATGAAGAAGACGTGATTGTGCTTACTTCATGTTTAAAATAGAAGTCACTGACTTCACCGGCCACACACTTATTTTTACAAATTCAAGTGTAAAACTTCTATATATGCATGTCATTTTATAATGTAGAACATAAAACACTACTAAACCAACAATTATACACACCCAAAAAAAAAAAAACACTTGTGTTGTTCTTTCAATGGAGCTCATAATCGTGATTAATCCCATCTTAGCACTGCTTGTTTCGCTCTTTGTTGTTCCCAAGATGTTCAACGCTTTATCATCCTTGTTGGCAGCCATTTCTGTTGACCAGAAGATTCAAGAAAACAAGGAATCTCAGGACCAAAGTACAGATTCTTGTACGGAAACATCGACGAGATAAACAAGATGAAGAGAGAATCTCACCTTTCGATTCTTGATAGAAACACTAACGATATATTTCCTCGTATTTTTCCTCATTACCAACAATGGATGTCTTTATAAGGTGCCGTTTTCTCCATCTTAATCTTTCTATTCATGTTATTTTTACTATGCGTGACACACACGTTTCTTTATGGTATATATGTTACTAGGAGAGACGTTTCTTTACTGGAACGGAACAGAGCCAATGCTATGCATCTCAGATCTTGAAATTGTCAAGCAGATCTTGTCGAGCAAGTCAGGTTTCTTTGTTAAATCAAAGATAAGACCTGAGTTCTTTAAACTTGTCGGCATGAAAGGACTTGTCTTTGTGGAAGGTGTTGACTGGGTTCGCCATAGAAGAATCTTGAATCCTGCTTTCTCCATCGCTAGGCTCAAGGTCATGACGAAAGTGATGGTCACTGAGGATGCTAAACAAGTGGGGTGATGTTAAAAGAGAGCAAAAAATGGAGATGAACAGAGAGTTTAGGAGATTAACAGCTGATATTATAGCAACTGCTGCGTTTGGAAGCAGTTACAACGAAGGAATCGAAGTGTTTACGACACAAGAAGAGCTCAAGAAGTGTTGTGTTAGCTGTCTCACTAACGTCTTCATTCCTGGAATCCAGTAAGTAAATTCTCTTACTTCTTGTCTTCTTCAGTTCTCTGTTCAGACAAGATTCTTACGTTTTTGTTTCTTGTAGGCCAAGTACCTTCCTACGCCTTTGAATATTCGGATATGGAAGCTGGATAGGAAGATGAATGTAAGCTCAAGAATTGGAGCTTGACTAGCTGGAAATCAGAATGATGGGTGCACTACATATGCTGTTCGATGTGTCACATACCGCAGCGATCTAGTTGTTGAATGGTGATGTGTCAAGCACTCATTGGCGTCATGATATAACTTCAGTATCAAGAAAAGGAGATTTGAGCTTATCGGGATATTAGGAGAACAAAATATTCGATAAGGTCTATTTAACTAGATCACGTTGTGTGAGTCTAGGTGAAGGGTTTTCAAGGTGAAAAAGCTTGAGCAAGGAACGTGTCTTTGTCAAGCATTAAAACGATCAAGTGACTGGTTTAGTTTAGCTTGATCAAGTGTTAATTAGATTAGAAATTGGTTCGTTGCTAGTCATGTGTGATTGAGCATAATTCAGATTAAACAGATCTAGGAAGATTGTTTAAAAGATTTCTAATATACAAGGAAAGAGTTCTTGTGATTCAAGCGTGTGTTCCTTTTACTGGTAGTGTCTGAACTTTCATTTGGTATCAGAGCGGGAAACCTCTGTGGTATCAATTACTACTAACAGGTTGAGATCCTGCGAATTTCATGGACACCATGAAGGAACTAGTCACGATGTAGAAACCCATCATGCTCGATGGTGGAAACTTTGGTCATTGGAAAGCAAGGATGCGACACATTATCAGAGGGATTGATGAGGATGCCTGGACTGCAGTTGAGGAAGGTTGGTCTATTCCCACTATGTTAATGGATGATAAAACACAAGGACCTAAACCAAAAGACAAGTGGACTGACTCGGAGAAGGCTGCATCGAAATACAATTCCAAAGCTCTCACAGCTATATTTTCTGCGGTTGATCTGGATCAATTTAAAATTATACAGGGCTGCGAGTCTGCTAAAGAGGCATGGGACACATTGATCAATCACTTCGAAGGGAATACCAGTGTAAGAAGAACAAGGATTGATCATTTAGCTTCTAAGTTCGAGAATCTTCGAATGGGTGATGATGAGCCAATTGACGGGTTCATATCCAAGATCAGTGAACTGGCCAGCGAATCCTCAGTCTTGGGAAAGAAATATGAAGAGAAGGATCTAGTCAAAAAATTGTTAAGATGTTTACCACCCCGATTTGAAGCCTATAAGGTTGTGCTGAACATTGCAGTTGATACTGACGAGATGAAGTTTGATCAACTCTCTGGCATCTTGAAAGTACATGACCTTCAGAAATCTGATCGACAGGCTAGCACTCAGAAGAGTATAGCATTTGCTGCTGAAACTAAGGAAGAAGACAGAATGACAAAGATTGAAGAAAGTCTAGGACTGATGGCTCGTAATTTCAATAAATTTGTTAAGAGAATGGAAAAAGGAGGTGGTCGAACCAGTGGTCGTTTTCAAAGAAGTGAATCAGATCGCAGTAACTCTCAGTACTCAAGACAGGATGCGTCAAAAAACTCCAAGAAGAAAGAAATGCAATGTCATGAATGTGAGGGGTATGTGCACTTCAGAAATGAATGTCCTCTTGCTAAAAGAAAAGAATTAAAGTGCATAGAGTGCAAGGGGTATGGTCACACTCGGAGTGAGTGTCCTAACAATCTCAAGAAGGACAAATCCATGGTGTGCTTTAGTGACACAAAATCAGAAAATGATAGTGATGGAGAAGACCTGCATCTGAACTTCATGGACTTGATTGGACAGGAAGAAGATTTAAAACTTGATACAGAAACTGAGATAATAAATGAGGAAGATGAAGATGATCTTAGCCTTGATTTAGAAACAGAATACAAGACTCTGTTTAACAAATTTGCTGAGCTCAGACATGAAAATTTACAATTTAAGATCCTTAAAGACAAGGCTATGCTGAAAGCTCAAGTAAATACTCTAGAACTGGATAAACCTGCAAATAAGGAGACAGTGCCCTCTATGCTGAAGGAATCTGATCAGGAAGTCGTGTCGATTAAAAGATCCATGATTGAACAAGACAGAGTCCAGAAACTGCTTGAGTCAAAAGTAACACAACTGAATGACTTACTAGAGAAGGAGATGGACAAAAGCAAACTTCTTGAAAATCAACTCACAGAAAACTATAAGAAAGTGAGAATGCTTACATCTGGAACCTCGACTTTAGATCATCTCCTTATCGTAGGACAATGTCCTAACACAAATCGCGGTCTAGGATTTCAGGGGTCTACGTCCAAGTCTGACAATCATGTTGGAAAATCCATTTTTGTGAAAGAAATATCAAACGAAGTTGAGACTACAAAAATAGAGAAATCTAAAACTGTCAGCATCGATACTGAGGTTAAGAGAAAACCTGTGATCACACATCGATCTAATGGGTGTCACTTTTGCGGGAAGCAAGGTCATCGTGTTAGATTCTGCTATTTTCGTCAACATCAATATCAACGTGCTTGGAGGATGAATCTGTGCTTTGTGGAACCCTCATCATATGGACATGTATGGATAGCCAAGCGTGATCTGTATCCAAACTAAAAGGAGCAAATTCAAGAGGTTTTTCGAAGAAAAACGCAGGAGTCATACATCGGTGTAGAAGAGAATGTTGAGTGTAACTTCGCGTGCTTACAACAAAACGATAATATAGTAAGTCACGTGGCCTATACGAGTACTGATAACAAGCACCAAGTTGACTCACACTGGTACTTTGATAGTGGATGTTCGAAACATATGACTGGAAATCAAGACTACCTAGTAAACCTTGAGCATATCAAAGGAGGAAAAGTAATTTTTGGAGATGGGGGACAAGGAAAAAATCATGGTGTTGGAGAAACAAAAGGAACCGATCTACCGCAACTTATCAACGTCTACTATGTAAAAGGGCTCAAGGCAAACCTCATAAGCGTTAGTCAACTCTGCGATGAAGGACTGGAGGTTATCTTCAATCGAAAGGAATGTCGAGCTGTTAATGCTGATGAAAAGGTGGTACTATGTGGAGTAAGATCAGGAAATAATTGTTACATGTGGAAACCATCATCCGTGTGTCTCACAGTGAGTAAATCAAAACTTGATCTTTGGCATAGGAAACTCGGACACATGAATACAAACGGACTAACAAGACTGGTGAATGCTGAGGTAGTAAGAGGCGTTCCTGAATTGGAAAAAGAAACTCATACAGTATGCGGAGGATGATGTAAAGGCAAGCAAGTTAAAGTTCAACACAAGCAGATTTCAGAGATTAGATCAAAACATATACTTGAACTTGTGCATATGGACCTTATGGGACCAATTACTCCTAACAGTATTGCTGGTAAGAAATATATATTTGTCCTTGTGGATGATTTTTCAAGGTATACTTGGGTCGATTTCTTGAAGAACAAGTCAGATGCTCTCGACGGTTTTCGCATATTTGCACTTCAACTTAAACAAGAGAAAGGTGGGATCATTCAAATTAGGAGTGATCATGAAGGAGAGTTTCAAAACGAGAAGTTCGATCAGTTCTGTCAAAGTCAAGGTATCCTACATCAATATGCAGCTCCTAGAACTCCTCAACAAAATGGAGTTGTAGAAAGAAAGAACAGGACACTTCAAGAAATGGCGAGAGCCATGCTGTGTGGAAACAATATACCGTCTGGATTTTGGGCAGAAGCAGTGAACATTGCGTGCTATGTCATAAACTGAGTGTATGTCAAGCCAAACACCAAGACAACACCATACGAAATCTTCAAAGGGAAGACTCCGAATCTAAGCCACTTACATGTCTTCGGTTGTTTATGCTACATCTTGAATGACAAAGAACATTTGGGGAAGTTTGATGCTAAGAGTGATATTGGAATGTTTCTGGGGTACTCAACAAACAGCTCAGCTTATCGAGTATATAATCAACGCCTAAATTTCATTGAGGATAATGTTAATGTTGTATTCAATGACAGCACCAGATTCCATCAAGCAAGAGTAACTCTATTGAGTTTATTAATCAGCCTGCTGCAACTCAAAAAAAAGTAAGGATAAAAGATAAATCTGAAGGAGAAGAAAATGATCAAGATATACAACCAGTAAATCTAGATCAAAGAAAAGTGCATAGGAATCATTCATCAGACGATGTGATAGGTGGAGTGTTCGATGAGAGAGTCACACGAAAGAAACAAATTGATTTCAAGGAAATGGTTAAGCTGGCGTGTTTCTTAGTGGAGATGAACAAACTTGAGTGCTTTGTTTCCTTGATCGAACCCAAGACACTGCAAGAAGAATTGGATGATGAGTTCTTGACTGAATCGATGCACCTTGAGTTGGAACAGTTTGAACGATTAGAAGTCTGGGAGCTTGTTCCACGACCAGATGAAGTGAACATCATCGGTACCAAGTGGATTCACAAGAACAAGACTAACGAGGAAGGAAACGTCATTAGAAACAAGTCAAGACTCGTTGGACAAGGTTACACACAAATTGAAGGTGTTGATTTTGATGAGACTTTTGCTCATGTGGCTCGACTGGAATCGATCAGATTACTATTTGGAATGGCGTGCAATCTGAGAATCAAACTGTATCAAATGGATGTGAAGAGTGCATTTCTGAATGGTGTTCTGCAAGAGGAAGTTTATGTTACACAGCCCAAGGGATTTGAGGATCCTCACTTTCCAGACCGTATACAAACTCAAGAAGGCACTTTATGGACTCAAGCAGGCTCCGAGAGCATGGTATGAAAGACTGACTGAGTTTCTCATTAAAGCGGGCTTTCAGCGAGGAGGAGTTGATAAAACTCTGTTCATTGGGGAGAATTGTCGAGACATGCTGATCATTCAGGTTTATGTGGATGATATCATATTTGGTGGAACCTCTCAGTCCATGGTTGATGATTTCGTCAAGACTATGACAAAGGAATTTGAAATGAGTATGGTTGGTGAGCTAAGTTACTTTCTTGGATTACAGATAAAGCAACTGGATGATGGGATTACTGTCTCACAAAGTACATATGCCAAGAATCTCATTAAAAGGTTAGGGTTACAAACAAGTAAGGTAGCCAAAACGCCCATGAGCACAACAACAAAACTCTCAAGAGATGATGACAACAAACCAGTGGATGAAAAACTATATCGAGCAATGATTGGAAGTCTTCTATATCTCACTGCAAGTCATCCTGACTTGTGTCTTAGTGTGGGGATATGCGCTCGTTATCAAGCACGTCCAAAGGAGTCCCATATGAATGCAGTCAAACGCATTATCAAATATGTGAAAGGTACCCTGGATTTTGGTCTACACTACACCTTTAAGACTAACGTGAATCTTGCAGGATTTGAGATGCTGACTGGGCAGGATGCTTGGATGATAGACACAGTACATCTGGTGGATGCTTCTTTCTTGGCAACAACATGGTGGTGTGGCACAGCAAAAAACAGAACTGTGTATCTCTTTCCACGGCTGAGGCAGAATACATAGCTCTAGGAAGCTGCTGTACACAGCTGTTCTGGATGAGACAAATGCTCGTCGACTACAGTATCATCTCTAACCTTATGCTCGTTTATTGTGACAATATGAGTGCTATAAATCTATCTAAGAATCCTGTTCAGCACTCACGCACCAAGCATGTGGACATACGACATCACTTTGTGAGAGAGTTGGTTAAGATGAAAGTTGTGATCCTTGAGCATGTTTCAACTGAAAAACAGCTTGCTGATTTGTTCACTAAACCTTTAGACTACAACACCTTTCTGGGACTTAGGAAGGCGTTGGGAATTGTTAACCTCTAAGTAAGTCCTGATGTGAGGGGAAAATCATTGTGAAGCTGTACTACACGTGGAAATGTCACTACCACACTGTGAATCAACAAGTCCTGCCATGAGCAATATCTCAGTCTTGGCTCCTAATATTACACTCGTCTGCTTCAAAAATGAAAGATACTCATCTTGGACCAGGATGCTGCAACATTTTTGGTTTGAGCCTTGATCACTGTCTGGATAGAAGGAGGAAACATAGCAGAGGGTGAGTGGTTATAAGAATGAGTAAAAGTGTGTGCTATAATGATTGTACCGAAGTCTTAAAAGCTTAATAAAAAAGGGGCCTAGAATGATTGATACTCGTCTTGGAGCTGGGTGTCACTCCACTTTGTCTCTAAGTACGATCACTGTCATGACTGGGCAGAGAAGATGACGATCTCTAGAGATGACTCATGTCGGAGCAGGGTGTCACCCCACTTTGTCTCTGATCCTGATACTTATCTCATGATAGTGATTGACACTCTCTTGAAGTATGGATGATTTAACTTGTTGAGTTGAAGAGGCAAGCACACAAGATACCTACACTATGTTTCCAGACCATACAGATGAGTGGCGTAAGGGAGTTGGGGCTGAGAAATAATCTAAGGACGATCTCGTTTGTGACAGCTACTCGGCTGAGAAATAGCTACAGACTTGGGTTAGGATTAGTGATTTTATTTCTAAGTTTGTTGTGACATGACTACGTGTGGAAAAGCAACAATGGTGAAGTTTCTCTTGCAAAAGGCATCACGTTGTGCTCCTTTCCTGAGCACATATGTAGATACTATCGGTGGCACTGCTCTATGTTTTGACAAAACTAATTCTCTCTCATTTATCCAACGTCTCTTACAATCATAAGTGATGCTCTCCACTTCTTGGTTACACATTTGTTTTAAAATTCTTTTGGACCTCTATCACAACGGGCTTGCAATACACTGTTTTAGGCCATATTTGGGCCAGTTCCATGTGTTACTAATAATTTTTACTTAAGTGTTTGCTAGGGTAAGTTGTCGACACACTCTCTATCTTCCTTTTGCTACTTCTGAGTCCTCTTGGCCGACACACTCTCTATGTCTCTCCGAGCAATATGCAACCCTCAAGGCGAAGCACGCGGCTCCGAAATCTTGCGGAAACCGCAGCTGTCTTCTCTCAAACCAATGAGACAGCTCCGATGGATGCTCACACAAGCGCCGATGGCTCCAGCCGACAGTCAAGGAAGCGCTCTCGCGCTCGTGCTCCACCTCCACTGATGTCACCCGAACAAGACATTGAATTGCTCTCCGAAGAAAACTCCACTGATGCAGATGAAGTTAACCCCATCGATGAAGCCGCGACTCCGGCGAACATCTCCAAAGAACAACGATATGAAGAAAGCCGAAGCATGTATCACACTAAGGCTCAGTTTTATCCGGAGCTATTGCGACCAAAGCACTTGTCGTCGACTCCAAAGTTCATTAATTTGGCGGCGACCAAAAGGTATCAAGGCTTGAGACGCAGGAAGTTCATAAATCAACAACGCATCTCAATCACAGATGCGAATTTAGCTGACGTTAGGAAGGTTGTCACTGAAGCTGGTTTGATTCACACACTCATTGACTTTGATGCTTACCAACCAAATGTGGTAAGAAAATTCATCGCAAACCTACTTGATGTTGAAGAACGAGATGATGGTGTGGCGGTGTATGTTAGGGGTTCTTTGGTTGATTTCTCTCCTAGCTTGATCAACTCCTTGTACTGTATCCCTGGATTTGAAGAAGATCCTAACTGGATGGAAGTGAATATTGATGAAGTTTGCGGCTTTCTCACTGATGGACAGATCAATCGTTGGGAGAACATGAGTTCCAAGTTTCTTACAGCTACAAATCAAGTATTGTATAAGTTGGTTTGCTCAAAATGGATTCCTTCCATGAACTACACTTCCATGAATCAAGAGCGACTCAAGTTTATCTACATGCTTCACCATAATGAAGGAGGTTTCGATTTTGGCAAACTAGTGTATGATCAGATCATTATGATGGGAGAGAACACCAAGATAAAGAAGCCTCGCGGCATCATGTTTCCTACACTGATTCAACAAGTTCTCCATTTTCAACGGATTGTTCCTCCTGACACTCATGATGACGAATTCACCGGACTCCCGAAGCTGGTTGTCAAAGACGTCAAGGCAGGACAAGGTACAGGGGCTGACTCAAGCATTGCTACTCTTAGGGAAGACATCGATCGAATCATTGACAGTCTTAAAGCGATTCGTATTCGTTTAAGGAGTGTTGGGTGCCTTTTGTATGCCTATTGCTAACACATATTTTTATCTAAATGTGCATCTAAGCAGGGGGAGAGTATGCTCAGTACACACAAACTCAGCAGGTGAATGAAGAGGAGGATGAGAATGAAGAGGAGAAGGAGGATGATGACGATGGCGCTGAAGAGTCTAGTGATTAAATCTGCTTTTTGTTTCCTATTTGAGTGACCGTAGTATGATGTTTCAATCTAGACATGATCTCTGGATGTAGTAATAAGGGAACTAGGATAACTCGGCTTCAATATGCAACATTTGACCTTTGATGTTTATTGCCTTGTGCGTATGATATTAAGTTTCGTATGCTATCTGGTCTTTGGATGCTTTGTGTCCTGTGTAGTGTTGCAGGAAGCTTAGGATGTCATATTCAGATAAAAAGGGGGAGAATGTAAGCTCAAGAATTGGAGCTTGACTAGCTGGAAATCAGAATGATGGGTGCACTACACATGTTGTTCGATGTGTCACATACCGCTGCGATTTAGTTGTTGAATGGTGATGTGTCAAGCACTCATTGGTGTCATGATATAACTTCAGTATCAAGAAAAGGAGATTTGAGCTTATCGGGATATTAGGAGAACAGAATATTCGATAAGGTCTATTTAACTAGATCACGTTGTGTGAGTCTAGCTGAAGGGTTTTCAAGGTGAAAAAGCTTGAGCAAGGAACGTGTCTTTGTCAAGCATTAAAACGATCAAGTGACTGGTTTAGTTTAGCTTGATCAAGTGTTAATTAGATTAGAAATTGGTCCGTTGCTAGTCGTGTGTTATTGAGCATAATTCAGATTAAACAGACCTAAGAAGATTGTTTAAAAGATTTATAATATACAAAGAAAGAGTTCTTGTGATTCAAGCATGTGTTCCTTTTACTGGTAGTGTCTGAACTTTCAATGAAGAACTCAGTCAAGAAGATCGTGGATTCGAGACTGCAATCAAAACAAGATTATGGAGGCAATCTTCTTGGAATCATGTTGAAATCTTGCGAGTCAGAAAGAAACGAAAGAAAGCTGAGCATTGAAGAGATCATAGATGAATGCAAGACATTTTTCTTTGCGGGATACGAAACTAACTTGAATCTATTGACATGGTGTTAGGATCAGGGATCGGATCTACTGAATAACACTGTATATTGATGATCAATACGAGAATTACAACCGTAACGATACTCTCATCACCTGAGTATCACTCTACTCTCATCACCTGAGTAGATCCTAGCTCATATGCTAAGTTTTACAATTGTAATCATCGATAAGATCTAACTGCCATTGTAACAAACTATTTATAGTCTCATTATTCAAGTCTTTTTCTCTTCTTTATTTTGCTTCACTAGCCACGTCAGCAGTCTCTCTTCGAATAGTCTTCTATAACTCTTCACCCTTTGATTGTAAGTATACTTATACTAATTATCACATATATGGACAACGATGTTGCTGAGCTAGTGAGCTTGCACCAAGACTGACAGGAGAAACTAAGAGACTAGATTTACATAGAATGTGGTAAAGACAAAACGCCAGATTCAGACACTTTCTCCAAACTCAAACTGTTAATAAATGTTTATTTGTGGTTCAAGAAAAAATTTTCTTGTGGTTGAAGAAACTTATTTATCTATTGCAGATGAATATGGTGTTCTTGGAGCCGCTTCGCCTGTACGGTCCAGTATCATTTTTCTCCAGAGATGCATCAAAAGTTCTGACGTTAAGGAACCTTCAGATTCCTAAGGGCACAACAATAGTTTTTCCTCTTATGAAGATGCATAGTGACAAGGCCGTTTGGGGATCAGACGCTGACAAGTTCAACCCGCTGCAATTTGAAAACAGCATTTCACGAGCCGCAAGTCACCCAAATGCTCTCCTCGCATTCTCAATGGGACGAAGAGTTTGCATCGGCCAAAACTTTGCCATGATTGAAGCCAAGATCATATTCACCATTATCTTTCAACGGTTCAGGCTTACCCTCTCCAGCGAGTATAGGCATACACCAGTGGATTACCTCACTTTAACTCCTCAGTACGGCTTGCTTGTAATGCTTCAGCTTCAGGAGGACTGAAGTAAATGCACACATTGATATGATGTCTAAGTGAAACTACTAAATAATTGTGCTTTAGACCGGTTTAATAAATAGTGTGATGTGTGATGCTTAACTAGGCTGCTATGTGCTAAATAATACTGTCTATATTTTAAAAAATTCAGGTTTTAAAAAAAAAAATTGTTTTACAAAGATACACTTTTTACATTTTTAGTGCATTAGTTAATGGTGAATTACGAAGTTCAAAAATATAATTATGTTTATTAAAATCTTATTGGTTAAAGGTTGTGCATAATAGTTAACTATAAAAATAATGTATTGGTAACTAAGTAGGGTTATTGGTAAATAAATTCTCATAAATTTTAGAAATTTTGAGATTTCATTTTTATTGGTTCATGGATTTCAAAAATCTTAATTGGACATATTGTTATTGGTTTAAGAACTTTCAAAATCCATTCAAATCCATTGTTATTCAAGAAGTTTAATTATTATTAGTTCTCTAATTCTAACTAAATCTAGTATTATTGGGAGATGGGCTATATTTATTTTTACTCACACAACTTTCCAAATATCATAATGAAGAAATTTCAGTTATACCACAAGTTTGATACCACTTTTCGAATTTACCACTAATGAATGACTATTTTCATAAATATCCTAAATTTGTGATAAACATACACTAAGCTAATTTTATAAATATTAATAAAACATTTATAAACCAAATTTCACCCACATAATACTAAACTCTAAACAATAATCACTGAATCATAAATCCAAATATAAATATATTTTTAATTGAGAGTATTTTTGAAAAGTAGTAATTAACTTGTGGTATTTTTAACAAATTTTCTATCATGTATATCCATAAGATTTTCAAAATCCATGTGATAGAAAATAGAAAACAAAATAATTATTTTTACCAAATATTTATTACAAATTCAGTCCAATTATATGTCCGAAACTATAATTCATTACATTTTATATACTTACCTTTTTAAATGAATAATTGTATTTGTATTGTTTTATCCTTAAATAAAAATAAAAATAACATATGAATTACTAAACAAACATAAAACAGTTAAAGTTATTAGTATAATTTTATAGGTATCATTATTATTTTCTTTTTAAGAAATAAACATGTTTTCAAAAACAAAAAAAAAAATCATGCCATATGATCTAAAAATATAAATCATATACTCCCTCCGTTTCAAATTACTTGTCGTTCTGGAGTAGAATTTTTGTTTCAAAATAAGTGTCGTTTTCGGTTTTCAATGCAAAATTTATTGGTAATATTATTTATTCTATTTTTCTATTGGTTGATATGTGGTTAGGTATATTGGTAATAGTGTTTTTGTTTTGGAAACATGTAAAATTAAATGTTTTCTTAATCTGTGTGCATAAACCTAGAACGACAATTACTATGAAACGGAGGGAGTATTTACTTAATAAAAATAACAACAGAAAAAGGTTATACAAATTCATGAAAAATCAAATTTTATAAACCAAGGTATATATATTTTCAGAATCTACATAACTTCTAAAATCTATCAACTTTTTAAATCCATAAATTCTACACAAATTCATTTCCAATAACTCCTTTAAAATTTTATATTTTTCTTAATAAGTGTGAAAATTTTAAGTCATACATTTTTTAAAAAAACATACATAATTTTTTAAAAACAGAGGGAGTATTTGCGTATCAGATACAGTAGAAACGAAACTATTGACGTTGCAAAATAATTGAAAGTATAAATGTTTTCATCTAATCAGATAATCAAACATTTCCAAAGCAAATACAAAGGTAATAAATAACACTTGTGTTAAGTGTTCTATCACTTGCCTATTCCATTTTGTTTTGGAACTCAGATGTGTCATAGACACGAGCAGTATTGTCAACAGAGACCGACACAATGAAGTCGGTGTTGGTGGAGACTGAGATAGCTTGGACAGCATCTTGATGACCATGGTAGGTGTGGACGCAGTTGCCTAATAAGCTGTCCCAAACGCTCACTGTACCATCGGCACAGCCTGTGGCTAAGTACTTTGAGGTTCCTATCCAAGACACGCATGTCACACCTTCCTGTAACCAAAAAAAAAAGGAAAAGGGCTTGTTGTTTTCATTCCAATCTCTGTTTTGTATTCTATCTCATAAGAGAAACTACAAGTGGTTTATACCGCGTGCTCGCAGATGAACCTGGGAGTTGAGTGTTGAAGATCCCAGATTACAAGCTTCTTGTCCATTCCACCTGTTGCAGCCACAGGGATAGTTGCAGAGCTTGGCGAAAACTTCACGCATTCAACTGACTCTGTATGAGAACTCAGAGAGCTCACAACCTGTTGGTATGATTATGCACAAAGTTAGAAGCACGACATGTGGTAGAGACATCCGCAGAACATTTGACAAAGGAGATGATACAGATCATAAACCAATAAAACAAACCTTTCCAGTGACTATATTCACAATGTGAACAGAACCGTCTTTTGAGCCACTGATGGCGAGACTGGAGTTCGAGTTAATGTCCAAGCATATCAACCCTTCCGTATGATATGTATGACCTACATGAAAATCAAAGGTTAGGTTCCAAAACTTAGTGTACATTAGCAACATGTAAACCAATAGAGGAAGTAACTTTCACTTGCCTTTAACCACATGAATGCTTTCACAAGTCTTTGGGTTCCATACTATCAGACTAGCATCATCAGAACCAGTACAGATTAGTTTACCTACAGTACCCCAACATAGACAGACAAGGATTACATAACAATCCATATAGCATATTAGGCAGAAGCTTATATTGGTTACCATCAGGAGTAAAGTCACCGCAAGTGACACTTTGATTGTGACCAGAAAACATATTAAGATAGGCTTCTTTATCAGCATTCCACATCCACATAGAACAATCTTCTGATCCAGCCAACACAATGTGTCCTCTCGGATGCCACTTCACCCACTGAATTAAAAAAAAAAACACAGTTGAGTACAATCTTCTTGACTTATTATCATCAAGGACAAGTTTTGCATACCTCGACGCCAGCACCAGGACCGTCCAAAACACATTTCAAAGTCCCTGATGATACATCAAAGATCTGAACAACACCATCCAACCCTCCAGAGGCAACTAACTGTCCATCGTAGCTAAAAGCTAAAGAAGAAACAGAGTCTTTGTGACCTAGAAGCTCAGCAGCCCAATCTCCATTGCCAATCTTCCAGAGAAAGGCTTTATCATCTCCACCTCCAGTAGCTACTAGGGTAGGATCTGTGGGGCTACATGCCAATGCATAAAGCTCACCTGTGTAAACAGAACGTTGTTAGTTTCATGAAAACAGCACACATTGAGTGATAAAAGTGGGTTACCTTTGTGACCGGTGAATGTGTGAATGGAGTCATCGTTTTCATCTGCAAAAATACAAAACCACACAAACTTAGAAGAAATGTTGTAGAAACACAAGAGGTGGTGATGAGTTAGTACCAAACACTTCTTCATCATCATTGTCGTTGTCATCCTCATCATATGCGTCAGGAAGATCTGAATTTGACAATAGAAGAGTCATGGATATGATTAAAAGGATACGACTTTAAGAAGAAGAGAGAGATGAATATGAAAGACAAATAGAGAAACCTTCTCCGTCGACGTCGATTTCATGGAGGACATCGGATTCACCGAGGAAAACGTCTCCTTCATCTTCTTCTTCTTCCATTGCTGGATTATTATTCATCTCTGTGTTTCTCATCTTCTTATCCACTCTTTCCACAGAATTTTTACAGCCACCACAGATGAAGAAGAAGTAATGAAGAGAAACAGACGCGACGAGGCGGCGGGCGGGAGGAGAGGGAGGTGTGACGTGTCACGACGTTAGAGGAGCGCGGAGACAAGAGTACAAAACCCTTATTTGGCTTGACAAAACCCTTTATAACTCTCTTTTTTTATTTATAAAAACTACGTCGTTTCACTGATGAGAATAAACCAAAAGAGCCAAGAGATGTGAAATGACGTCATGGTTTAGGAAGTGTAGTCTCGAGTTAGATGTCTTGGTTAGCGTTTTTCAATCTCGTGCTTCAGCTTTTCATCGGTTTTGGATCCTTAATTTCTTGGTGGTGATATAGATTTTTGTTCCTCGTCTTTCTTGTGACTATATCTTAGTCGAAATTGTGGTTCGTTTATGATCACTATTGGCTTTGTAGTGTTGGTCCGCACGAGCTTTCGTTTCTCAGCCTTGTTCTAACGCCTTCTGGTTCTTTCGAAATGATTGGCACTGTGCAACAGTTCAGTTTGGATCCCAATGTTTCGGACTCTCCATTTATTAGTCTTTTCCTTTTGTTTCAATATCTTTGTTTAACTAGTTTGTCAGTTTTTTAGAGTTTTGGTTTTTGTAATAATTTCAGGCTTTGTTTCGATCATTCATGTGTTGTAAGGTTCCTTTTAGAACTTTTAACAGTTCCAGATGATGAATAAATAAAAATTACACAATCTTACAATTTGTTTTCCTTATGATTTCTTTTTCTTTTATAGAACTGTAGCACAACTTACACAAAATCACATATCTTCCAATGTCAGTTTCATTAAAACAAAAAAACTTACCGGTAAAAAAAGCTACCTTACCTACCCTTATAAAAATAGTACACGATTATTTTAGTATGGGGTTAGTTACCTGGGACCAGATAACTCAACAGCATGCAAATTATAAGTAGAATCAACGATCCAATCAGAGTGAAGATTAGGACTCAAATCAACATCTTCCCTCAATATCTCAACTTTCTGCCACTCATCCCATCTCTCCGCAAGCCCATCTCCTTCAAGCATCCTCACAACCTCCGACATCTTTGGTCTCTCCATAGGAGACCCTTGCGTGCAAAGCAACGCCACTTGAATCACCTGTTCCAGTTCCCTCTCCTCATAGTTTGTCTGAAGATCTGGATCCACCAACATCTCTAGCTTCTTCTCCTTCAACAACCCTTTCACCTTTAACACACAAAACAAAAAAAAGTTAGCACCTTCAACAATAAACGAGCGTAAAGTATAAAACTTTACCCAGTCAAGCAACATGACGTCGTCGTCGTTAGCTAGCCTAGCAAGATCAAAGGCTCTTTGTCCTGTGAGGAGCTCCAAAAGCATGATACCGTAGCCGAAAACGTCTGTTTTCTCTGAGGACTTTCCTGTCGAGAGATATTCAGGAGCGATGTGACCTATCGTGCCACGGACTGCTGTTGTCACGTGAGTGTCTTTATAGTCCATTAGCTTCGCTAGTCCGAAGTCACCAACAACAGCTTCGAAGTCTTCGTCTAGTAGAATGTTTGCTGCTTTAACGTCACGGTGAATGATCTTAGGGTCGCAGTGATCGTGCAAGTAAGATAAACCACGAGCTGAGCCTAGTGCTATCCTCTTCCTCGTTGGCCAATCTAGTGGAGGCTGTGACGGTGGCCTCTCTGCGCGTTGGAAAACAAAAGTTAATGAATCCATTAGAGAAAAAAAAAAATACATTTTAAAAAGATGTTTTTCCTTTTCTTTTTAAACCTCTGAGACATGAAGCAACGCTTCCATTGGCCATGTAAGGATAAACGAGCAGTCTCTCGGTTGGTGTCATACAGAAACCTCGTAATCTCAAGAGGTTTCGATGAACAGCCATGCTTATCATCTCTACTTCTGTCTGAAACTGGAGCTCCCCTCCGGGTGTTCGTTCTTCCTTCAGTCTCTTGACGGCAACTAGAGTTCCGTCTGCTAAACGGCCCTTGTAGACTTTCCCGAACCCGCCTCTTCCTAGAATGTTCTTGTTGCTGAACCCGTCGCTTGCCACTTGTAGCTCCCGCAGAGAAAACCTCTTGAGCTGTCCCAGATGAACCTCTGGATCCTCTTCGGCTACACAGAGATTTTGCAGTTGAAACTTTGTTTAAAAAAAAGAGTTTGGAGCTCAAAAGACAATGACTTCTCTATTGATTCTCATAACAGTTGCTACAATACTTTAATGTAAAGTAAACAGATGGCTAAGAAGTGTTAAAATCTAACAATAAGACTCACCAGGCACGTCGAAGAAGATATCATGTGGCTTTCTTCGACGCCACCAAGCAAAGGCTATTGCAGGAGCAGCAAAAAGCAAAGCAGCACCTGCAGCAACTCCACCTGCTATTGCTCCAGTTAGACCGTACCCACCTGAAATTATAGACGCATCAAAAAGGTTAAACAAGGCAAGATGGTTATATGAGAAACCTGCATTGATAGAGAGAGACAATTGTCTGTATTCAATCATGTAGACTCAAACTTACTGGGTGTGGAAACTGGTGGAGGTGGAATAAAAGGCGGTGGAGGAGAAAACGGAGGAGATCCAGGGCACGGGTGACTTGTAACAGGTCCACATAAGTCTAAGTTATTGGCAAAACTGCATAAGGAAATGAGAATTTCAATTACTAACACGGTTCAATACAATAACTGAGATAACCAGTAAAAGATAAGAAATATAACCTTATGGGTGTGAAGAGTGAGAAGGAGCCATTGTCAGGAACCGAACCAGAGAGTTGGTTATTAGATAGATCCCTGCCGTTGTTGTATACATCAAAACTATAAGCATTTTTTTAACTCATACAAAACATTTGGGGAAGGCAGACATAAATGAGAAAACTCACAAGACTTGAAGGGTGGTGATATTAGTCAGTGACATGGGAATAGAGCCAGTGAGAGTGTTGTTGTTGAGCCGGCTTTTCTTGCATTAAAAAAGAGTCAGAAACTGTGATTAAACAATACTGAGGCTGAGCAGGTGAAGCAAGTGTACTCACAGAAACCTAAGCTTTGAAAGCTTTCCCAGTGATTCAGGAATGGGACCGGTGAATCTGTTTAAGTAAAGATCCAAGCTCACTAAGTTCGTCAGGTTTCCAAGATTACTAGGAATCGGGCCAGTTATGTTGTTACTGTAAAGCTCCCTGTAAGAAAGTAAAAAAAGATTAGAAATATTAAAATATTGGATTTGTTTTGTTACATAACAAGGTGCATAAATGTGACTTACAGATACTGTAAGTTCTTGAGCACACCAAGATCTGGAACTAAATGGCCAGACAACTCTGCATTCCCCAAATCGCTGTAAAACAAAAAAAATAACAATGTCAGAACACAAATTGAGAAGATTCAAAGTTAAAAGAGAGAGAGAGAGAGGGATAGTAAGTAGGAAGTTTTACACTCTTATGACGCTGTTCTCATTGTTGCAAGTGACGTGGAACCATGTGCAAGGATTCACAAGCGTAGGATCCCAGCTCTGCAAGACATTGTTGGGATCAACTAAAGTGACCCTCAAAGTATGCAATGCATCACCTGTAACAAAATCCACAAGATTAGCATCAAGAAGTAAGTATGAGAGATTTAAAAGACTGATAACAAAATCACAAACAAAGGAAATCTATCAAAGACCGTTTGGATCAACAAACATCAATCTGAAGCTGTTAATAGTTTCAAGATCCATCCACCAGGGAAAGTAGTAGCTAAGAGCCTATTTTCAACAAACTTTGCAGCACATGGACGACAACGCCCTCTCAGGCTTTCAGTAACAAACAGTGATGTGAACAAGATTAGCAATAGTGGATTCACTGTAATACCCACTAAAACTCTAAACATACAAAGAAACAACATCATTTCACAATAGAAAACAACCAATGAACAAAACTTTCCAAGCACACAAAAAACACCCACAAACTATAACCCGATTAAAACCATTTTTCCAAAATCAAAATGCAGACCCTATGATAACGAGTGAAGAAGCAGAGCGTTGAGTAGCTACAACAAACCTTCAAGATTAGCAGAGGCAAGCCAAAAGGTATGATTGGGCAGTAAGATGAGTGAAAGCAAGATAAAAGCCACATGAATCGTCTCCATTTGATGCGACACAACAAAAAAAAGGTTCCAGATTTATCTCTTCAGATCCAGCTCAACCCTAAACCTCAACTCAAATCAAATCCCTATTCAACCCATTAGCTGAGTAGATACCAAAAGTCCCAAACTTTCCGGCGTTCTCCTCCTCTCCACACTCTCTCTCTCTCTCTCTCTTTATCACTTCGAAACGAAAGTTTTGTTTTTTAAGATAAAGTTTCAAAAGAAAGATTTGAGCTTTTGGAGAAATAAAACGTGAAGTAATAATAAAAAGAGCTTCTTTTTCCTTTTTCTTGTAGAAATGTTTATTAACACAAGCCTGCCAAAGAAACTATCATTAGTGTTCTTCGTCCTCTCCTTTTCAATCTATCTCTTTTTCCGATTAAAATAGTTTTTTATTTTAATAAATAAATAAAAGTATTGTTTTTATTTGAGTTGTGATCTCAACGGGCTTTATTTATGGAGGCATGCAGTGTGAGGAAGATGAGGAATATAGCTGCCCGGAACGGTGCTGCCCGTTCTGCCCCATTTGGCGAGTCAAAAAAATGTGTTAGCGCGAGATCATTGAAAACGACGTCACTTGGATTTTGGGCAGTAGTTGAAGCTCAGCTCCTCACCCGTTGCTCCTGTCCTGGTCAAACCTCTGTGGCCCATTTTTCTTTTCTTTTTCTTAATTTAAAACCATTAACTCAAAACAAAAACCTTGAAAGCCTTATTAATGATGAAACTGAGTATTTATAAATTTATTTATATTTATAAGGGTATAGCACTAACAACTAATTTAACTCTGGATTTCTAATAAAGTCTAAGTATATAACTCATTTTTTGTTTAACAAAATAGCAATCATTTTGGTTTTAGGTAAAATTAAATTACAACTGAAAATTTTAAAGTTCCAAATCAACAATTAAAATAAAATAAAGAAAAGGCAATTTTCTCAAATAGTTTTTTTTTTTTAAGTTTTTTCCCAAAAATAGAATTCAAGATTGAAAATTTTAATATTTTATTTTTATTTTTTAAAATTTGAAATCATAATCCCAAAACTTCACCCATTAACTCTAAACCCTAAGTATATATTAGTTAACCACAAAAAAAATTTTAGAACTATTTTAGAATATTTTTCATAAATAAATACATATTTCTAATAACATTTAAAAACCATAATTTTTTTTGGATTTAGAACCTTGACTTTGGAAAAATCCAAACAAACCATTACTAATGAAACTAAAAAAATATCCTAGTGATGCCAAAAAAGTGTGTGTATACATATATCCTAGTATAAAAATAAAATATGCTTTATTCAAAAATAGCATATTAGAAAAATGAATAAAATAACATTCACTAAAAGATATAAAGACACGTGTATTTATATATGATTGAATGATATTATAGTTTAGATTTTTTTGGGTGAAATTTTAAAGTTAGAGTTTATAGAATAAAAGGTAGTAAAAATATTTTAAATATATATTTAAAAATATTTATATCTATGAAATATATTATTCATTAAAAATGACTTAGTTTACTCTTTAATAAATATTTTTAGTCATAAATATATTATTTTGTGATAAAATTATTTTTGTGCCTTGTAAAAGAATTGCCAAACTTAAAATTATGTAAGAGAAAATGGCCATTAAAATTTAAACTTTCAAATTAAAGCTAAACAAACTTTCAATTCGTGTTTGAGCCAAAAAAAAATCTCTAACTTTCAAATATTAGTCATTTAAACTCTCATATTTTATTGATTCGGCTATCTAGAAAATCTAAATAGTCAATTAATAAAATCAATTAAAAATAAATGCATGTTAACTCTCTAAACGATATTATTTTAAAAACTGATTAAAACATTGATCAAACGATGTCATTTTACTTATGTAAACACTTAAAGCATATCTTTCGTGAAACCATAGTGAAGAAAATGAAATTGATTTGGGGCTATGGTTTCACGAAAGAGATGCTTTAAGTGTTTAAATAATCAAAAAGACGTTATTGGATTAATATTTTAATCAGCTTTTTAAGTAATGTCATTTATAGAGTTAATAAACATTTATTTTAATCGATTTTAACAGTTGACTATTCATATTTCTTAAATGGTCGAATCAATAAAAATATAAGAGTTAAAACGGCTAATATTTAAAATTTGATTGGGTTTTTTGGTTCAAATATGAATTGAATTTTTTTTTCTTTAATTTAAAAGTTCAAGGTTCTAATAACTGTTTTCTCAATTATGTGATCCACTTATGTAATTTTGATTTTAACGAGAACATAAATTATTTGAATTGTGGAAACAAATATTTAGTTGAAGGCATAGAGTTAGTAAAAGACCAGAATCTGGAAACTTAAAACATGAATATAATCATAGAAAACTGAGATTTTTTTACTTTTTTTTAATTTTCATTTAGAATTCTAAATTCATAAGTGCATACACCAATAACTCTTACTATGATCAGTTAATGGTAAAAGGAAAAATAATTTTATAAATCATATGCATAAAAATATAAAAGATACAGAGAACGTTTACAATCACTTGATATTTATTTGTAAATTATGTGTTTTTAAAACTTTTTTGAATTGTATTATATAATTGATATCAATTACAAAAATAAACTCCAAAATTCAAAATTTGAGAGATCCAAAACTTGTATTAATAGAATATCATGGTAATAACTCATGGAAGTTAAAAAATAAACATATTTTATAAAATTTCTAGAATTTTCTGTAAATGTTAGTATCCTAATTTCACAAAACTGACAAAATGACAATTTTGAATTGGATAACTCAGATCGCATAATAAATTAATGTAACTTTAATTTAGAAAAGGAAATCACAAATTAATTATTCTTATAACAATCATTATTTCATTTTAGGTTTTGTTAGCAATAGCATATGTGTTTTTTACTTTAGTTTTTTATCAAAAGTTTAGTGTTTTGTTGTCCCTACATATATGTTAGAGGTTTCTAAATTTTTTAAACAAAAGTGAGGGGTTTTAGGCAGGTATAAAATGGGTAGAATCCCATACCTTAATTCTAAACTTTTTAAATTGGAAAGAGTTCTCAATTATGGGTGGAATCTTGTACCATCATTTTTACAATACTAATTTTTATATTAAAAGTTTTGTTTATGTGTTTGAGAAAACGAAAAAAAAAATACTTTAGGCAACAGTAAAATAGAACTTATGAAGACTATAATTACTTCAAATTAAGTTTTTAATAATTAAACTAAAAGATATAAAAGAATCATAGAAGACAACTAAAGTTGAACCGAAAATTTACACTAGAGAAGATGATACCACCCAATTTGAATGCTCACTAATAAATCTGAGGAAAACAACCTGAACCGGTTAGCACCAAAGAGAACAAACTCAACTTCAAAATTAAACTTATATATTTAGTTTTAATGTTATAAGGTTAGTTTTTATTTATTTATATCCATGGCATTAAAACCATTTTTGTTTAAACAAACAATTTTGTATCACAATTTTGTACGGTATAACCTTGAAGGAGAAATTATATTTAACACTAATGTTTTTAGCTTCTATTAACCCTGATTATTGTCCTGATCACCAACATGCGACATATTTTTTAAAAAAAATGAATCATATCCCCTGGTAGATAGAAGGGGTTCCAAAATTTCAGGTTGTTCATACACGTAGGTATTAGCTATTTTGTTTTTTCACAGAGAAGAAATTGAAAGAGGCCTTTTTATGTGAGTTTTTCAACATTTTGGTGGGAAAAACTATAGAGACGGCAAATACAAAATTTGGCCAAGTTCCACTGTGGAGTAGTATGGCATATGATCTTGAAAACTGTTCCTCCACAATACAATTTTACATAAACTTGTCTTCTTATTGAATTTGTTTTTCCATTCAATGAACACAATGAGTAGTGCACAGTAAATATATTTGTTACCCTGTAAGTATCACACATTATGCTTGTCCCATGTGGTGGACTCTTTATTCTCATTATGATGAAAAGGTTTCTAGAACAAAAATTAAAGTAAAAAAAAACACAGAATTTTTTTTAAGATAATGAATTTTATTATTTGTACGAGTGGCTGAATCATTTATAAAATCAGTAGTTATGCAATGTGTGACTTAACAATTCATTTAGCATCCATGATATCATTTAATATATAAAAAAAAAGTAAACTCTGTTTGATCCGGCTTTATAAACTAACAGTCAAATTCGAATCCAGAATACATTTTAAGATGTAACAAAAATGCAAAGAAATATAAACCCAACCAAAAAACGATTTCAAAATTTACGATAATAATGATCTAGAGTGTGCGTTGCCAACAAACGTTCCAGGCCCGAAGAGGTAAGAAAAAAAATTGAGAGAACCAAAGAACATAGAATTAACAAATAGGAAAGATATCATGCAAAAAAAAGAAAAAAGGAGACGGACGCAAACGTTATTCTAAATGCGTTTTCGCCAGAGAGATCCTTTGGAAGCAGCTAAGCACTTGACTCTTGGGAAAACAAAGCCTGTCTTTGGAGGGTTACCATCTACAAGAGTATTCTCATATATTTCTTTGCACTCTTGTACCACCTGCGTCAATTACACCATAACCATTTCAATCCACTCTGTTACTGTTTCTTTAGACCAACAAACACGTGTTGTCCTAAACATAACCTGGTCCTAAAAATAATGTTTGGTGTTTACCTCTTTGGTGTCCTTCTTAGGTATACCTTCACGAAGTCCAACAAGCTTCTCCACAACCTCGGCCTGACGATTGATTTATTATAAGAGTTATGTATATATTGAGAAGAAAAAAAACTCTGTTTATTTGATATTATTTATTTACCGGGCAGTCAGGCTGGTGCTCAAGAATGTTCGAGTAAACGAGTGTAAATGCATCTAGACTCTCCGCAGATGCAAGTTCTCTCAGATCACTCATTATTCTGATTCTGCTCTCCACTTTCTGTGTAACACAATCCCAGTAGATACCGCAGCGGTTATGAAGCAGTACGAAATGAAATAATATTATTCAGTGCTTAACCAACTTACAGATGCACTTATATACTCCCTAAAGAAATCCATGAGAACCTCCTCGTCCAGCCTCATCCGTTCAATAGTTTCCTCTTTGATGTAGTTTTTCTAAAATGACGCACGTCAACCTCAAGGTTCAGTACGTGTGCATACTGATGATACATTAAATGTAAATACCGGAGGATAGACGGAGAAACCTGTGTTAGGAGATGATCAACATAAACAACGACTGTTTCTTCCAGACAAGCTTCCACAAATCTTCTGAACGATCTTTCTTCCACATACCTGCATCACCATTCACCACCAATGCCTCAGCAGAGTTGTAGTGTTATAAGTTATGTTACACAAAACGGAACACGATAGACTTACATTTTCACATCTGTGAAATAATCACTAAAAGTTGCCACGAGAAACTCGGTAACCTGTCCTTCGGCCCAGTCTGCAAGGTAAACAGACAAGTTTAAGAACAAAACCACATGGACCAAAAGCCACGAACACGTTTCAAGTGTATGTCATCTTGCCGAGAAATAAGATGTATATATTGCTGTTTTAGGAGTAAAGAAGGATGAAAGAGCGTCATTTGATTCTTAACTGATTTGTGTTATAAATTAACAGATTTATAACATTGATAAAAGTTGTAATCAGAAGCAAAAGTGACAATGAGATAACTAAGCCCTAACTGCCACTATTCACACATTAACAAAGCTACAAAGATTAGTCCTGCAGAATGGTATATACCTTTCTGGTAAAGCTTTACAAGTAATTCCTGAACTCCTGGATCCTCAAAGATAACGCGAACTGTTTGATGCACTGCGTCCTGTGACCAAAAGACCATATGGCAACTTATATAAAATCCAACATAAATGTTTTAACTTTGAAGATTGTAAAGATCAGGTTAACTTTTTCATCTCAACAGCCATCTGGGAAACTACAAGGCCACAAACAATACGAAGGCAAGAACTTACATTTGGATAAATAAGAATCTTTGACATACCTTAGCCACCTCCAAGAAACCTTTGCAAGTGTCTTCAAAATTCACCTGACAAAACACCACAGTTGAAAAGCATTTTCTTAGCATGCAAACAAGGGTGCATGGAGTATGGAGGGACTGAGAGTGAGATGATGTAGTGGAATTTGACACTTCCGATAAAAGAAAAATTACAAGGAAACTACCATCAGAAAATGGCAGTGGGATTACCTGCTCCGCATAGTTCTGTGGAAGAGCTTCTAAAGTGCTATTACTCAATTCCATGGCAAGATCATAGCAGCGAAGGTTGTTGTTTATCTGTAGGAAAATTATTAACAAATATAATTAAATGAGAGAATGATAGTAGTGCAGTGCCATTTAAAGAGTCATATGTTTTGACATACCATAGCGCAAAGAGGTTCCAGACCAATGTCAGAAGCAGGTTCTCCAACTCTCTGCTTTTCAGCTGCTTGGAAATCGATCATAACCTGAAGTAATCAACAATCTCAATCAAAACATAGAACATGCATACTGATGGAAAAGCTTCTAGGTTTGAGAATACTCTTCTCATTGCTTTCTCAAAAGCTCTCTAGGGTTTGGAAATACTTTTTCCCGTGCTATAGAACTCAGTTTAGAAATCAATTTCTTATTAAATCATCAATTAAGAATACAAAAACCTTATAAAAGCAAAACACTCCTACGACTAGATGAACACCAAATAATAAGAGAGAAACTTGAAAACCAGATAAAACTTATATAACTAAGATAATTACATAATAAATATATATAGTAGTTAAAATATAAATAAATCATATTTATCTTGAATATGCCCTGCATCACATACGTATGCTACAAAACCTACGAAACTTAAAAGGTAAAAAGTTAGACAACATTAAGAAGGATAGATTGTTACAGGACATTTAAAATAAGCCTAAGAAGGTTTTGAAATTTCTGTGTATAGACAAGAAAAGCCTGAGTAGGAAAATATATGATCTCCAATTATAACCCATTTCTTCATAGCCAAGCAAAGACAACCAAAATATGTATTTCCAACTCCTATGACTTACCTGAATGATAGCTAACGCAATCCTGTACAGCATGACGTCGGTGCTATTATCTCTGACAATTTGCACTTGCTCTCCAAGTATTCTGAATAAATCTACAGCAGCCGGTGTGTATAGTTTTCCTTCCTCTGTTTTCTTAGGTGGTTGCACCTTATCCGCTTCAAGGATATTCATGTACCATTTCTGCAATCAAAGAGGATTGACAGCTAAAGTTAAAGCAAAAGGAATTATTATAACTGTAAGCCCCAAAAACCAGAAGGGGAGGTCAAACTTGCATGGCATTACCTTCGTCGTAGCTTGCATTCGTTCAACATATGCATTCATTAGAGGATCCATTGAACCACTCTCTGAACACACTTGAGCTAGTGCATCATCAACTCCAAGTGCAATCAAGTTTTCTTGGTACTCTACTACCCAACCAGTAACCTAGCAAGATCCATAAGAGAAAGAGAATATATATCACTCTCTATAGGATATTGGATGCACAGAGACAAGGTAAAACGAATAAGGCATTAATACAAAGGTAAACAATTTACTTATGTGGCAGCCACAAAAAACTACCCCCTTTAAAATGGTGTCCCCTGTCAAATAACTCGCACTAGCTTGACAAGTGCTTGAATATCATGCATGGTTGGTTAAAAATGTCCTTCATACTCGGCCAGGAAACACCGAGTCAACACACCGAAAGAGAAATATGCGAAGTCTGAGTTACAATACAACAATGCAAGAACACTACAACGAATCAAGCTTTACACACCTTTAATATCTCTATATTTGTCAGATCAGTTGCCCTGTCACTGAGCGATCTGAGCATGTGAATGAATCTCTCGGTATACAGGTTCACCATAAGCTGAAATATCTCGTATCTGCCAGCAGAAAAGAATTGCTAAGATGATCATTTTTACTTGGGCGAAATGGAATAAGATTTTAAGCTGTAGCCATTGTTCTGGAAGAAAAAAAAAAAAGGAAGTTGATATGGGAAAGAACCTCGGAGGAAAACAAGGAGCCACATAATCATAAATATCGCCAAGTTCCTCTCCAATCTAGTTGTCAAACACAATAGCTAGAAAGTTAAAACCACAGTTAACCTTTAAAAAGATAATAGACGAAAGAGAGGTTGGCATCAATCATTATAACTGGAAGATAAAACAACTAAAATCTATGGAACAGAAACATCAGTATAGAATGGTGAGGTCTATTTGGAACTTTTGAAACAATACAAAACATACTAGACCATATATTCATTAAATATCAAAAGAAAAGACTTTTAACTAATTCAGTCAACTAAAGGAGATCTGCTGAAATGCCTAGTATAAACAAAAAAAGTTGAGTAACAAGTTAGTAAACTTAAGAAAGGAAAAGAAAAGAAAAGAGACAATGATGAAGAAGAGTATGCAAGCAAGGGAATCAGTCTCACACCATTTTAGCTTCCTCCAAAGCTGTTTTTAGATCTTCAAATACAAGCTGTTCAATAATTCAGTGTTAGAACGACCTCACAAAAAAAATACTTTTAGCTATGCCACCAGCTGAAAATTTTCAAAAAGATAGTCCCACCGTCAAAAGCCTATCGAATCGATCTTCCACTGACTTTCGAATCTGTTCGTAGCATTTGTCCTTGTAGCCTTTCCCTTGGACTTTTAACTTCTGTTGTGCAAGACCCTTCGACGAAGCTGACGTTGTAGTAGATTTCCTGGATTAAACACAACAAATATAAGACATGACACGAGTGATTATGGGAACCTCAACAAAATACCACTACTTTTCAGGTGACCATATCAGTGCATGACTTATCTTAGTTATATGCACAGTGCAAAAGCGAAAGAGATTCTGAGACAACATATCAAGAAGAAACTAAATAAAAACTTATTAGACTCACTTGCCAGGCCTCCGAGGATTTGCTACAGATGCCATCGCACCTTCTCCCTCAGCCTCTGCTGCTTCTTCAGCAAGTTGTTCGTCAAGAATTTCTTGCATTTCAACAACCCTTTGAAACAAGAGACCATTGTAAGTTAATACCATCATAGGAGACATCATCCGATATATAGAGGACTTCAAATGCCAGCATAAAATTCACAATATTGTATTGTGTGTTGAATGATTTTCGAAAGAGACAATTTGCTTGTCCAAAAATGGTTGTTACAGTAACACAATAACTTCAGTGAACTACTTTTCCAATTTGAGCTGATCTTAATACTATCACCAGAAAATTTTATACACAATGTTCATTGCTTATTAAAATAGATTTTGCTTGCAAGTTGCAATAGACTTACTGATAAGTAAAATCATTGGTAATATATACTATAGACAAATAAGAAGAATGTCGTTGGTTGGGAATCATACCTCAAAGCACGAACCAGCGTTTGTGGACTGTAGAACAAAGAGATACATCGGTAACAAGGTAAAGTAGTTAATCGTTACGTTTAAAATAAATCAAAAAAATATGTAACATTTGATATCTTAGCAGAGTTATGAGCTTCCAAATGAGTATTTAAGCCCTAAGATCTGGCTAGCAATATAACACAGAGAATATGTCAGTACATAAACTATGTCTTCACATATATAAATGCGCATATCTAGCTATCAAATAATTGGTACAGTCCAACTATGTCTCTCTCATCTGTTGACATTGCTTTCTTCCTTGATCTAACTTGTTATTAGCCTCATTCTTATCAAAGGCCAGAAAGGATCATATACTAAAATGAGGCAGTAGAGATTAACAAAACTAAGTTAAACAGAGAGGTCTTTAGCATAAGTATATATTTACTCAAAATACCTTTCTTTAGAAAGTTTGTGAAAGTTGGAAACATGACCCCATAGTGTCTTCTCGAATGTTTCCCATGTTCTATCAACGTCTTCAAAATACTCCCTGAACATTATCAAAATAACTCTTCAGAGGTGTGCGTGGTAATGTAAAAGGAAAAGATGGTCCAGACTCCAGAGGCGGAATCAAATCATAACAGGCACCATCAAAAGAACAACAGTTCCATATACTGCTTCATTTACGTAAGCATAGAGACATAGTTTCCTTCATTTCCAGTCGTAATCACTTACAGCCTAGCAACTCTGGAATTAAAGCTTTCAGGCCCACTTCAGCTAAGTATGCAAGGAAATGGGTGGAATATATACAAACCTTAGCCTCTCAACCTCTTCTCCAGCAGCTGCTAAGGCAAATCTCCGTTTACCGTCAAGTGCAGTTAGTCTCTGTGGAAGAAGAAAAGGAATGTTATGCCTTACACCTGACATTCGCTTTTTGTAATCCAGAGGAAGAGAACTCATGCTACCTCGTAAGTGTTAACGATCTCTTTATCATCACTCAGAGAGTCCCTTGCGGCAGCAGCTTCAACAGAAATTGACATCATACCTTCTACATCCTAGAAAACGACAATGTGATATAAACTTGGAAGCATTTATATTAACTGAGACGGCCATGCAGAGCTATAGGTTTCCGGAGTTCTAGATTAAATTAAGTAGCACAACACTGAACCAGAAACTTTTGAGGAATAGAGGCGGTTCTCAATGGCGTATCTACCTTTAGAGTCTTGTTAAGATTATTCCTGGCATTACTCAGGAGCTTTATTTGGTCATGATTGTCAATCAAAGTTTGACATTCCTGACAAAGCCTGTAGCAGAAGCAGTGATGTTTAAGGGGAAAACCCTGTATACTCAGGATTGAAAACATAAAACATACTTGTCTATAGAAATGAAGTTATCTCGCAGCTCATAGATGGTTTTCTCAGATGCGGAAAGCGCCTCCAATCCAGCTTCAGCTTGTTCAACCTGCAGTTATCAACAACAATAAAGAATCAAAAGACAATCAAAATACACAGGAGATAAAAGCTTAGGTACCTGCTCAGCAACCATGGTACTAAGCTGTGCATCATTCGCCTGAGGAATTCAGAATCAAATATTATGAAATTCAGAAACAGAATAGATCATACTCGGTGAAATCTAAGGCAATTGAGATGAAAAGGAACCTGTTGACGAGCGATGTAATCGGCTTTGATGGAAGAAATAGATTGCAAAAGCTCGGGTAAGGGCAAGAGCTTGGCCACCTCACGTACAGCCGCTTCCTTGGCTTCCACACCGAGATCCTCCACCATCATCATCTTCAACCAACTCCGATCCTGAAATTCAATACCGAAAAACAAAAAGCAAGGGAGAGGAGAGTCAAGAGATCTGAAACCGAAACGTATGAGAAAATTATAGAGTTATTTTACTTCGACGTTCTGTATCTTCTGAAGCTGGTTTGTGAAGATGGTTGGTGTTGAAGGGAGAGAGATCAGGTGGAAGAGAGAGAGAGCAACAACTAAACGATTTTGAACGTGTCTCCACTCGCGGGTCTAATGGAACGCTCCGAAACGCTGGATTCCTCACTTTGACCGCTTTTGATTTATCCTTTTTAAATATATGACATCTATTCTCAATTTTTTTTTCTTTTTGAGAAATGCCCTGAATAGTCTGCCTTGATAAAAAAAACTAAAAAAGTTTCGTCACAAAGATATTTTATAAAAACCAACATGATCAAAACATCTTATTAAAAAAATAAATATATATTTATATAGTTAACTAATCTAAATCTTAGAATTTAGAGTTAATAGCTGAAGTTTTGAGATTAAAGTTTAAAATTTTATAAACAAAAAATAAATATTAAAAATTTGAAAATAAAAATTTAAAAATGGTTTCAAAAAGTATTTTTGAATTTTAAAAAGAAAATTAGAAAACAAAATGATAAAAAAATCAAAAAAAAATCAAAAAAAAAAAATTCAAAAAATCAAAATTTAAAACATATAATTTGAAACCATAAAAGAATTATTTTTTTTTATTTTTTAACAAGAGTTACCTTATTCTCTTGTTAAAAAATGTGCACAAGGAAGTTATGTATTTTTTTAACATTCAATTAACTTTGGCAATTTTCTTAAATAACAAAAATATTTTTGTCACAAAAATAACATTCAAGAAAAAATGATCAAAATAATTTTTTTTGTTTTTAAAATTTTAATTTTTTATTTTTTGAAAATATGAAACCTAACTCTCAAACTCAACCCTTTAACTTTAAACCCTAAATCTAGATTATTTAACTCTAACGATATAAATGTTTATTTATATCTTTAATTAAAGATGAAACTTTATGGTTATTTTTTTTTCTTGAAAATTATTTTTATGATAAAAACTTTTTTAAGACCATTCTAGAATATTTCTAATTAACTTTTATAGTAAAATTTAAAGATATATAACAAATATTGGAAAACAAATATTTCATTTTTACTTATATTCATCTTTTTTCTTGTAGGAACTTTCAGCATCAATAAAAGTTCTAATAAGTTGTTCTCTAATTATAAAACTAATATAATTTTATGTTGTAATTAAATTTTAAACACAAATAAAATTAAACCAATAATAATATTACATCTATTATAGCATATTCTCATTTTCATTTTTTGTGTTTTTGTTTGACTTTTTCTCTTCTCTCCTACAATTTTCTCTATCTCATTTACTTTTTATAATAATACTATTATTTTAAAGGAGAATTTGTCAGATAACTAAATCTGAAATGAAAATTAAGTTAATGTCATTTATTTTGACATAATGTAATATCTAACATTTCAACAAAATATTCGGTTATATTCGTTCTCTTTATAGATAACATGTAAATGGGAGAATGAGCAATGTGGCTAATAAAACATAAGGTTAAAAGCATCTGAAAACTATTGCACATAAAAGAAGAGAAACCATCCACATATATGTTTAATGACCACATATACATAGACTGGTTGTTCTATTCCATATCGTCAAAATAGTATAATATTATAATCTCACATACAACCCTTAAATACTAAACATACTCTAACCCATGTGTACTAAACTCTAAATCCTAATTATTGAACCTTAAACCTCTATACCCTAAACCCAAATATAACCACAAATATATTCATTATACATAAATTTTCCTCTAAATACTAAACCCTAAATCATAAGTACTGAATTTTAAATTTAAATATAAACTCTAAATTCAAATATAAATTCCAATTCCAATTATCAAAATCTAAAAATAGTACATAATATTTTGTAATATTAAAATATACTATATAAATATGAATTATATAATATACTTGGACTTGTAAATTAGAAATTGATAAATAATGAATTTACTAGATTGTACGTATATTATTCTATCTCGGTTGCATATATACTATTATATCTTAGTGACATAGTACATCACTAATCTTTGGTGATAGCTATACATATAAAGCCAACCACAACCGCTAAACAATATACAAAACCCCTACTTAATAAATCTAAACCCTAGTTAGGAAACTGTAAACCCAAATACAATCTATAAATTATTTTTTTTATATTAAACTCATGAAGGTATATTTACTTAGTTTGAAAAGTTGTGTATGCTCTACTCCATATAGTTTAAACAGTATGGTAAACCTTAAACCCAAATTTTGGAAGAGATGTAATTCTAGAAGGAACACGACTTACTTATGTAATTACCGTGCACTATTGACAACAACGATACCAAAGTCATCAACATCACCTATGTAAAAGTACCACATACGTTTTAACTGTGCATAGTAAATATATGGATTAAATCATAACACTTTGTAATAAATGGTGTATTCCATTTACTTCTCACAGTCAAACAGAAATGTTCTATTATGTATCAACAAAGTAGTATAGAACACCAATTCAATCTTAATCCCTAAATAATAAACCATATCTCAATCCCACTCCCATCCCCTAAATATTAAACCATAAATCATAATCACTAAATCCTAAACTCAAATAGAATGTATATAATATGGTTTATTATTCTCAAACATTTGCTTAGTAAATCTAAACCTTAGGCAAGAACCTATAAATCCAAATACAATCTATAAATTGTTTTCTAATATTAAATTTGAAAGTACATTTACTTTGTTAGCAAGTCGCATATCTTATATTTCATATATTATAAGTAGTATACTAAACGACTGTTCCAAATGAATTTCATATTACAATCAATCACAAAATGACAAAGAAGAGAACTATCAAATTTAAATATGACATATTATTATATTTCTAAAGAGTAGTATAGAAATATGTCTCAAATAGTATGATAACCTTATATAAATATCTACACTTAAGAATATACTATAATATTCCTTTCACCAAATATAGTATAGACGACAAGTTAATCTTCTTCAATTCATCTTTTTCAGACATGCTGAAACACATTCATTTCGTCCACCATCATTATTTTCACCACCGTACACAAATCATCTTCATCTCTTTCTTTTTTCTGACACGACGACGTTTTACCGACCCGACACCGATTCGCCGTCGTTATTCTTCACCACATAATCTGTAAAACAGAACAAAAATGAAAAACATAGTATGAAAACAAAAGCATAATTGTGAAAATCAATGATTTAAGAATCAATAATTGTGAGAATCAATATACATGTAGAAGTGAGTGAAGCTATGTGACGAAGATTTATGTGTTCGTCGTATTAAAAATAAGTAAAAATCTGGAAAAAAAAAGAGAAGAAGATGAAGAAATAGAGTAGAAGAACAAAATTAATTATGAGAGGATGAATGACTTTCTACTGGACACGAGTTGTTTGTAGAATATTATAGTTATTAATTTATTTATTTTTCTGTGCAGGTTTTGCTGGTAATACCAAAGGGTAATATGCAATATTACATAAAAGATACATATACAGTACAATGAAAAAGTAAAGCTTTTAGCTATATATTGAGTTATAATTTTTTTTATGATTATACAACCCAATTTCTCTAATCAACCTAAAAACACTTTTGAAAAACCATTGTTGTAAATGTTCTTATATTCATCTACATAAAAAATACATGATACAGTGAAAAGTAGAGCTTTTAGTTATAAATTGAATTATAATTTTTTTGTGGTTATACAACACAATTTCTCTATCTTTATCTCGTTATTATTTATTCCCGCTGTTTCGGTAATATCTTACAAAACTTTCCTAAGACATCACTCACTGAAGCTACACCCACTTCAAGATCAAGTCTAGAATGGAAAAGTATTCATCAAACTATTGATCTTATAAAGCAAGGTACCAAATGGGATAGTTGGTGATAGGAAGACTATAGTCATTAGTGTTACGCCTCGCCAAACCTAGGTGAAAGTTTCTCTCAACACTAAGTACATGATAATATTCGGTATGCCTTATCTGAGTTTTTGCATTGGTTGGAATATATGGTCAATGAGAAATGAGCTTCTATTTAAAGGTCGGAAGTTGAGTATACGGCATTATGGCGGGATAACATAAGTAAAGCTTTAATAGATTATTCACTGTGGGAAAAGGCTTATGAGAGACTAGATTCTGAAAATTCAGAGAGGACCCAAAGTGATGATTCTCAAATCCCTTTACGGCACCTGATCTCAACTTTCTTGCTATACGTAGAGATGCATCATGGAAATCATTACAAGAACGTGTAGGTTTTGCTTGGATCCTCTACAACAGAGATAAGCGACCCAGTTCCCAAGGGCTCTACGAACCCTATTTCCACACCGCTTGAAGCTGAAGCTATATATAGAGCGGAGAGAAGCTAAGCTGTCTTACAGATTAAGAGGTTGTGTTACTGAGAGGTAACATTCCGTGGTGACTGCAAAACTCTAAACGTTTGTATAGTTTATTAAATAATGAAATAGTTTGAAAGTTCTTCTGGAACAGTTTGCCTCCTCCTATCTCTACATATGTTTTCCTAGACACGATTTCCAGATGAGTTGGCAATATAAACTTCTGTGATATGCTTGGGCGACCGAGGAAACATTATATGCACTAACACGTGTACTTGAGACTTAGTAGATGTTGATCTTCATTTGTCTAACTTTCAGGTACCAATTCATATTCACCGTTTGAAGTCCCAAACTTAAATTCAGTGATTGATCAACATTTCAACGAAAACTTAACTTGCATCTTTTTAGCCCTCTATTTGTAAGCTCTGGAGAAATAAAATGTTTATTCACTGAAGAACTAACCAGTGGCTATTGGTTTCAAAATGTACGAAAAAACGAAGGATGCTTGGTTTAGTTAAAAAGAAAAAAGAAAAAGGACAATTGTTCTGAGACTTTTGACTTGTAACTTTCTCTTTTCTGTCATATTTTGATGGCTGGATAGTTCTTCTATAAGACAAATAAATGCTACACTAATAATACAATCAACTCACCAGTTCAGGTGAGAGAGCCCTTCTTCTTTCTATGGTGATATGTGTGTGCAAAACCGACCAACCTCCCTGTCCTGTGGGACAGAATAGAGAGAGAGAGATTACGCAGGGCTAAAAGACAAATGAGATTCCTGGCGTACAAGACAACAACCTCAATGCTATGAAGGCTGCATCGTGCGGTCTTGCTTGAACGCTTGTTGCAGCTTTATGACTTCTTGCTGTTGCTCTGGAGTCAGCAACCTCAGCTGTTCCGGTGTCAGGTTCATTACTTGCTGGAGCAACGTTGACTGAACATCCGGGGAGATATGTGTCTGTCGAGAGAGAGAGAGAGAGAGAATCAATCATTGGGGGTTGGGGGGGGGGGGGGGAGTTTGTGAAGGATTTTCTCATCCAATTAAGCTTCCAAATGATGTGAACTGATTATACCTGCTGCGCTTTCTCTTGTACTTGTACTGGATTTGGAAGCATTGAGTTAGACGCATGCCCCCCATGGAATGGATCGGTCCTCCTTTCATCAACTCTCATCATCTTTGATGGTCTGTTTATTGATTCATGAGGTCCCTCGTTGTTTATTCTTTTGCCATAGTTTAGTGATACCATCTGTCCACCTTGCTGTAAAGTATATAAATACAGACGTGAAGTAATCTTTATAGGAAATATTAAAAAGAATAAAGTAACGAAAAGGGTCACTACACGCCCTTCTATGCTCACTAGGTATGTATATCTGAACTTTGGTTATTAACTTGAAAAGCAAAACATGTGTGAATCTTTCCCTTTGACCACTCATTAGCAACTCATATCAAACTATCAAGAACTTTCCCAGTAAGTTATGGTAACTAAAATAGAGCACTCCTTTGGTATGTGACTATGGACCTAAACTATACAAATACTTTTGAACTGAAAATTATATCCCAATAGTTTCATTCTCTGAAATAATAAGATATCGTGGAAACTCACCTGCATCACAGAGTTCGTCAATGGTGGCCGAGGTACTTCGGATTGCTGGATATGGTTATTTGGAACTGAAGTCTGAATACTATAACCCATGCTGATGGAAGCTGGAAGCACTTGTTTTTGGCGTTGGAATGCAGCGGTTTCGCCGAGACCTTGAGCTTGGGATCTATGTGGAGGATTCACAGAAGGACCTGGTTGTGGAACTTGAATAAAGGGTTGTTTAGAAGACACGGGAAACTGAGTATGGGGAGGTCGACTTAGCTGCTGTGACCTTTGTGCCAGTGGAGGTAATAGGTTCTGGGTAGAGAGCTGTGTGTCCTGAACTGAAGGCCCTGGCATATGGTTTGGGGCCTGAACAATATTTGGCGTCCGCAACTGCTCAATTCAAGAATGGAAATAGTGCTCTTAAGACATAACAGATAGATAGAGAAGGAAGACGCACAAAACGAGATGGAAACTTACAACTTGTGGACTCACAATCCCAAGCATTATCTGTGCCTACAACAGTAAACAAAGTAGAGTTTCACAAAATGGTGTAATAAGAAGTGTTTTCTCAATAAGGATGGGTTAGTTAGTACCAGGAAAACAGCTTTTAGCAACTGAGGTCTTGAAACCAACAACTGTCGAGCTTGTTCCTTGTTCTGCGTAGCCATCAACTGAGACACAATCACACCACTCGGTTACAATTATTCAACAATGCGTCACTAGATAAGTAAGGAAACAACCGCGTTGAATGAGGTTCACACCTTAATGGAGGATATAATTTCAGAGAGCTGACTTCTAGACATCTTGGCAAGATGAAGAGTCAGGGGATCACTAGCCGGAACCTGCAGCGTAGTACTTTGTGTACCGACCTGGGGACCACCAAGCGCAACGGCCATAACAGATGCAGCTGATATAGCAAGGCTGAGACCAACCGGCTGATGAAGATTCGAATCTACAGACCCTCCAAGCTGCTTTTGAGATTCTAACATATAAAAAAAACAAGGATATATAGATAGTTATGTTTTCTAAAGACAAATGTGTTGAGGGACTGAAACAAAACATACCAGTAGTAGTAGTAGTAGGCAAAGCAGGAGCTCCTTGAGCCTGAATGAAAGGTAACACCATTATATAAGTAACTGAGATGCAACCAAACCATAGAGAGGAGAGGAGTAGAACCTGATCTCGGGTTTTGTCAGTTCCTTTGTCATTCTCAGCGAAATCAACTCTTAATTGACGGCCATTGATTTCATAACTCTGGAGATTACGACGAGCACTTAAAGCTGTTTCTTCGTCCTTATACTCGCAAAAGCCGTAGCCTTTAGGTTTACCAGTTTCTCTATCGGTAACTAATCTGAATCAGGAAGAAAAGGTGGGTTCTTTATCAAAACCCTAAACGCAATTAAGCCGAATTGGAAGAATGGCGATGATAACAACTGACCTAAAGGAGACAACGGGTCCAACCTCGCCACAGATGTCTCTGAGTTGTTCCTCGGTGACGTCGTAAGGAATGTTCCCAACTAAAACAAGACGATGAAGGAGGAATTGACAATTGAAAACCCATTCAAAAAGGAAGAAGAAGATGTGGAAAGGGGAGAGAGTGAGTGAGTACCGAAAACGCAGCGTCGTTGAGAAGAAGAAGAAGCCATATTGAATCAACAGAAGATGAAGGTTAAGCGCGGATTCATCTTCGTTCTCCAAGAAACGTATAATTCGAATTTGAATTCGAAATGTGAAGATTGATTGATTGATTTCTAAGAGATCTTTTCGAATTCGGTCNGGGGGGGGGGGGGGGGGGAGTTTGTGAAGGATTTTCTCATCCAAGTAAGCTTCCAAATGATGTGAACTGATTATACCTGCTGCGCTCTCTCTTGTACTGGATTTGGAAGCATTGAGTTAGACGCATGCCTCCCATGGAATGGATCGGTCCTCCTTTCATCCACTCTCATCATCTTTGATGGTCTGTTTATTGATTCATGAGGTCCCTCGTTGTTTATTCTTTTGCCATAGTTTAGTGATACCATCTGTCCACCTTGCTGTAAAGTATATAAATACAGACGTGAAGTAATCTTTATAGGAAATATTTTTTAAAAAAAGTAACGAAAAGGGTCACTACACGCCCTTCTATGCTCACTAGATATGTATATCTGAACTTTGGTTATTAACTTGAAAAGCAAAACATGTGTGAATCTTTCCCTTTGACCACTCATTAGCAACTCAAATCAAACTATCAAGAACTTTCCCAGTAAGTTATGGTAACTAAAATAGAGCGCTCCTTTGGTATGTGACTATGGTCCTAAACTATACAAATACTTTTGAACTGAAAATTATATCCCAATAGTTTCATTCTCTGAAATAATAAGATATTGTGGAAACTCACCTGCATCACAGAGTTCGTCAATGGTGGCCGAGGTACTTCGGATTGCTGGATATCGTTATTTGGAACTGAAGTCTGAATACTATAACCCATGCTGATGGAAGCTGGAAGCACTTGTTTTTGGCGTTGGAATGCAGCGGTTTCGCTGAGACCTTGAGCTTGGGATCTATGTGGAGGATTCACAGAAGAAGGACCTGGTTGTGGAACTTGAATAAAGGGTTGTTTAGAAGACACGGGAAACTGAGTATGGGGAGGTCGACTTAGCTGCTGTGACCTTTGTGCCAGTGGAGGTAATAGGTTCTGGGTAGATAGTTGTGTGTCCTGAATGGACCCTGACATATGGTTTGGGGCCTGAACAATATTTGGCGTCTGCAACTGCTCAATTCAAGAATGGAAATAGCGCTCTTAAGACATAACAGATAGATAGAGAAGGAAGACGCACAGAATTAGATGGAAACTTACAACTTGTGGACTCACAATCCCAAGCATTATCTGTGCCTACAACAGTAAACAAAGTAGAGTTTCACAAAATGGTGTAATAAGAACTGTTTTGTCAATAAGGATGGGTAAGTACGTACAAGGAAAACAGCTTTTAGCAACTGAGGTCTTGAAACCAACAACTGTCGAGCTTGTTCCTTGTTCTGCGTAGCCATCAACTGAGACAAAATCACAATCACACCACTCGGTTACAATAATTCAACAATGCGTCAGTAGATAAGTAAGGAAACAACCGCGTTGAATGAGGTTCACACCTTAATGGAGGATATAATTTCAGAGAGCTGAGTTCTAGACATCTTGGCAAGATGAAGAGTCAAGGGATCACTAGCTGGAACCTGCAGCGTAGTACTTTGTGTACCAACCTGGGGACCACCAAGCGCAACGGCCATAACAGATGCAGCTGATATAGCAAGGTTGAGACCAACCGGCTGATGAAGATTCGAATCTACAGACCCTCCAAGCTGCTTTTGAGATTCTAACATAAAAAAAAAAAACAAGGATATATAGATAGTTATGTTTCTCTAAAGACAAATGTGGTGAGGGACTGAAACAAAACATACCAGTAGTAGTAGTAGGCAAAGCAGGAGCTCCTTGAGCCTGAATCAAAGGTAACACCTTTAGTAATAAGTAACTGAGATGCAACCAATCCATAGAGAGGAGAAGAGTAGAACCTGATCTCGGGTTTTGTCAGTTCCTTTGTCATTCTCAGCGAAATCAACTCTTAATTGACGGCCATTGATTTCATAACTCTGGAGATTACGACGAGCACTCAAGGCTGTTTCTTCGTCCTTATACTCGCAAAAGCCGTAGCCTTTAGGTTTACCAGTTTCTCTATCGGTGACTAATCTGAATCAGGAAGAAAGCTGGGTTCTTTATCAAAACCCTAAACGCAATTAAGCCGGAAGAATGGCGATGATAACTACTGACCTAAAGGAGACAACGGGTCCAACCTCGCCACAGATGTCTCTGAGTTGTTCCTCGGTGACGTCGTAAGGAATGTTCCCAACTAAAACAAGACGATGAAGGAAGAATTGACAAATTGAAAACCCATTCAAAAAGGAAGAAGAAAGATGTGGAAAGGGGAGAGAGTGAGTGAGTACCGAAAACGCAGCGTCGTTGAGAAGAAGAAGAAGCCATATTGAATCAACAGAAGATGAAGGTTAAGCGCGGATTCATCTTCGTTCTCCAAGAAACGTATAATTCGAATTTGAATTCGAAATGTGAAGATTGATTGATTGATTTCTAAGAGATCTTTTCGAATTCGGTCAATTGGGGAGTCGTGGCTTTATGTTTTGCTCTCTGAATTAAAAGACAGGAAGGGTGACAATTAATAAAACAAAACGAGAGTTATAGTACCATCGAACCAAACGAATATTTATGTCACCTGAGAGCATCTCCTAAACTTTATAACTTCTTTTTTTTTTTTTTTGCCATCTGATTTTATTAAGAGAAGAACACGATGGAATACAAGATAGAGTGCTTAAACCAACAAACAACAAGACCATTTCCGGTAACCAAGCCAGCGGTCATACAAAACCGACCCTGGAAGCTAAGCCCAAACAAGGGATATCCTTAAACACATACTCATAACAACAACGATAGATAAAGACGACTGAATCCAAAACCACCGGTGAAGACTCCAAGAGAGCAAGAAACAACAGATTCAGAACTCCATAACTTCACAAGTATAGAACTTCACAAGTATAGAATTTTTTGTTCAAACTTCAAAACTTCAAATTTAGAGTTTTGAGGAATGAAACTTCATATTATTTCCTTTTTTTTTTTGCATTTTGGTCCTTATAATTAATTATATATTACATTTATAATTTTAAGTATTTTTTTGCTTATTGTTTTAATCTATAATTTTTTTAGATCTCATAATTATTTCATAATTGTTTTTATAAATTTAAATTTACACATAAAATTAAATAAAAAGTTTACAATAAAATTTATATTATTTTAAAACTAGAATAGACAACATAAATATTACAAAAGAAACTAAAAAAAAAACATTTTAAAAGGTACAGAAAAACAACAATTATTAGAAAAATGTCATTTAAATCATCAACTTTCAAATTTGATTGAAATAAAACACCATTTTTTTGGTAAGCAAAAAAAATACTTAATTTTTATTGACAAATCATTTTAATCATTAACTTTTGTTGACCATATTATTTTATGCATATTGTTAGTCAACAATTATAGTTGACTAACGTATGCCTAAAATGGTTTTTAAAGTTAAAGACATTTTGACACAAATATAAATTAACATTTTTTAAAAATATTAAATTTTAAAAATTAAAATATATTTCTAATAACTATGACATTAATAATAAAATTAAAATTATAAATAAGAAATAAGAAATAATTCAAACCAAAATATAACAGTTTTTCATTTTCTCAAAGTAAAAATTTCTATATTTTTCGTTTATATTCTAAAATAGTTAAATAACATATCACTAATTGAGTATTTAGTTATAAGATGATTATGAAGAACTTTTACAATTATTTACGATCAATTTTCATAACTATGTTTTATAATTTTACCGTCAAAAATTTGCAAATGAAATGTTAATTCAACATTTTATTCTCAAACGAAAATAGTTATCCAAAAAACTTATATAATATTTATAAATGTGTTACAAGATTTCTTCTACATTTTAATAAAAAAATAAGTTTCACCAAAACTGTTAAGATCCAAAATATTGCTTAGAATCATGAAGAATCTATATACCATTAATTTTATTATTGTGAGAATCAAAAAAAATATATTAATGTTTTACAAAAAAAACAAAAATTATGAACTATATCCAATTAGGACTATGAATAGTTACAAAATGAAGTAATTATCGTAAATAACTATAATTTTTTAAAAAATTATTTAATAAATAAGTATAAACTAATGTTATGCTAACTAACTAAGACTAAAATGATATTGTCAACAAAAGTTTATGATTAAATAGCTTGTCAATAAAAATCAAATATTTTTTGTTTTATAGAAAAGTTGGTGCTTTATTTCAATCATATTAGAAAGTTGATGATTTAAATGACATTTTTCCAAAAAACTATTACACATATTTAAATATTACAACAACACTAATGGTCTAGTAAATTTGCTCTGGAACCTCTAAAATATTGTCCAAATAAATTTTGTGTAATAGAAGATGTAGCATTACAAAAATAATTTTAGTGAATAATGTGTTATTTTCTTGTATTTTAAAATCGGATCGGGACGGCTCGACCTTTTTCGACGTTGAAAGCGAAGATGGATTTCAATCCATATTTCTCAAGGATAGATCGAACTTCGAGCTGATCCTGCTCTCAACCGCCGAGAACACGTCGATCGGACCTTTTCCACACTGATATAGATGGATCTCCACCTCCGGTACCTTCATCGTCGCGGTCCTTGAATTCGATTCCCATCGAGCAACGGTGTAGACTCTTCGATCTCTTGTTGTTCATCTCTCTCCTCCGGCATTGTTTCTATTGACATGGCTAACGATTTGCCGGTCGATGAAAAGGTTTTACTTGTTAAAAGAAAACCAAAAACAAATATTATTCTATCTAGAATGACGCGTTTTACTTAAAACGGCTTTGTACTGGTTGGATCTGATGATAATAGGGATAAAGAAGACGGAGAAAATAAAAACAATCAGTAAAAGTGGTCGGACCCATCATGAGCCTGAATGGAATACAAACTAAGAAAACATAATCTAGGCAAACTAAGAAACTCCCTTGATCAGCTTCTACTTTTGCAAAAAAAGGCCCTCTCGATATGCGTTATGTTTCCTTTAGTTAGTTAATCACATTCTTATGGTTTTGTGACTGCTTAAAAATATATATATACAGTAATCCTTACATCACTTTCTATCATATCATCATAGATCAAAGTATAGAAAAACATTGATGTATCAGACAGAGTAAAGAAGATAATAACATAAGTGTGGTGGTTCCAACGTTTTGAGAGTTGTTTTGGTGAAAAGCGCAAGTTTACTTACTTTGGAAAGACGAGAGAAATGGTTCGCACACCTGCGTCCAGGCACCAGCTGAGATCGTACAGATGAGGTTACCCCACAGACAGTTGATGCTCCCTTTCCATCACAACATTTCTTCTGATTATTAACAGAGTGTTGCCATTTCGCCAGTGCCAGCATGTGACACCATCTTGTTCCATAGATATGCAAAGGAACAATGTGTATTTTAAGGTCGTAGGAATAATATATTTTGGAAATTCCTTGACTTCTCCAAAGCTTAGAAATTATCAGTGGTGTTGGTAGGTACGTAGCCTTTGACGTTGAATGAAATGAAACGCTAGTTATCAGATTATGTAAATTACTTTCAAGATAAATTCAGCTATCCCCTAAAGATTTCCCATGAAACAAGCTACAAGAGAAGTAGTGTATCAGAAGTACATATGATGGCAAAAACTTGTGTAATATAACGAATATTATTTTTAATGCAGGAAAATTAGTAAAACAGAAAAAAAAAAGAACATCTATCTTCTGTACTATTATTTGCAAAGTGATTTTTTTGTACTCGAGCTCTTATATTAATTTTTTATTTTAAAGATAAATTCTATATATATTGTGTTGTTAAAATTAAAAAAAATAATTAACTAAATATTAGTCAAATAAAATTCTCAATTTCATATAATTGAAAAGAAAATATTGAATGATTTTTTTTAAAAAAACTATTAATAATGTATAAAGTGAAAGATTTTTTTAAAAAAAAATTGTAACACATAAGAAAATTTTCAAAAAAACATAAATAATAATTTATCATTATAATATTTAATTAAATTTTCAAAAAACATAAATAATAATTTATTATTATAATATTTAATTATTAATACATTAATTAGTAAGTAATTATAAAGTATATTTTTCCACATGCGCAGACGAAACACCTATTTACAATATTAATCTAAAAAATCTTAGAATGACAAATCAGCCGTAAAGAAAAGATATATAATATACTTGAAAATAAGGTTTCATAGCAATATAGATTTTCTTATTTCGACGTTACAAAGATTTTTCTTTTTAGAGCATCTCCAAAAACACTCTCTATTTTAGAGTTTGCAAAACTCTATATTTGAAATTTCAATGTGTACTTCTCCAAAAGTAAAACTTCAAGCTTAACTTCAAAATTATTTATAATTTACTCTATAGTCTATATATTTGTCATAATTAATGTAGTCCCATATAACTTTGGGAAATTCTCTTAAATAGTCATTTTTAAGTTTTTGTCATAAAAATAGCCCTAAAAAAATAAAATGACCAAAATAGACTTTTTTTTTTTGAAATTTTGATTTCTTAAATTTTTTTAAAAAAATTTGAAACCTTAACCCCAAACTCACCCCTTAACTCTAAACCCTAAAGTTTAAATTAGTTAACCCTAGGAGTACAAATGCATATAAATGAATTTTTAGCTTCTAAAAAAAACATTTTGGTCATTTTCTTCTTTAGAAACTATTTTTGTGACAAACAAACTAAAATGGGCTATCTAAGGGAATTTCTCTATAACTTTTATAAATAACTAGAACATATTTAAAACATATTGCAAAAATATTAGATAATAAAATCTTACACTATAATATAAAATTATAAATAGAAATACATAACTAAATACTAGGAATGGCCGATCTGTGCTGACTTACAGTGACGGTGCAGTGGTTTATATCGACGGTGAACCTCATGTGATCTCTCCGATAGAGTCCCCTGATTGTTTCCATTTGCTTTGTTAGATTTTGGTTTAATTTGATTTAATATTCCGATGATCTCGGTTACGTTCGGTCAAATTCGGCTATTTAAGTTGGTTTGGTTTTGTGATTCAAAATTTGGTTAGTATACTTGGTTCGGTTTGGAATTGGTTCAACTTTTTAGAAAACTGAACCGACAACCGATTTTTAATAACTTACCGAATTAAACCAAACTGTTTTTAGGATTTGCCTAATTGAATCAAATTTATGACCAAACCTGGACCAGAAACCATTTTTTTTGCTGGTTTGGGTCAAAATCTAGTCCTAATGATTTTGGGGGAGTAAACAGTTTCTTCGAATCATACCTCTGGATCTTAAGGGTATACAAAGGCAAATGTAGAAACTAGAAAGGATAAGTAGAAGAAACACGTATAAAAGTTTCAATATTTCTTGTCTTCTTCAGGATTCTCTCCTCAAACCCATCACAAGAATCGTGCTTGGAGTCGCGACTGTTATGCTGCTAATAACTTTTCTACTGAAAGACCCTCCAGCATGGATCAAGAACAACATCTCCATGGGGAACTTTCCTCCGTGCGTGCTCGCCTGCATAGTAATAGTATTCACCCGGGCGAGGAAGAGAACCAGAGACTTCTTCAACAAGTGTGGCTGGTAATATCACAGACCCTAACACTCTCGTCTCCCTTGGAAATGTGGTGGAAGTTGTAGTCCTTCATCACCCATGTAATTTAGAGATTCTCTTATCTTAAACCCAACAAGTTCCTTCCCTAGTAAACACTTGTTGTCTTTATCAAGCATTAATGCGCCAAATTGCTTGCTTTCAGAACCAAGAGAGAGCAATCATTATTCTCTCCATTTGCATCTGTTGAATTTTATAGGTTTATGCATTTTCATGTGTATGCGAGTGGAAATAGTTAATTTAATCTCCTGGAAACCCAAAAGTTTGGTAAAAGTAACAAGACTGTTCATGTTAAAATTTCTTTTGTATTATTCCTGATGAAACATCTTACGGTACAAAGTATATATATATAACCGGACACTAGTTTTCTTGACTATATTTTTGTCGGACCTTGTTACATTTGAAAATTCAATTGAGAGTGGTATCATGTTATGCACAATTTTTTATAAAAAAATGGTAGACAGTGATTGGGAAATATCTATAAGAATTTGACTACATGTAGGATTTTTTTTCACACGAACTTTATATTTTGAATGTTAATAACTTTTTGAACAAATTGATACAGTATATGGGTCAAGGTCAACACATTGGATGTTAGAAGAAGTTATTAGAGCATGATTAAAGGGGGTTCTTAGAGGGGTTCTTAAGGGAATGGGTCCCATGAATAGTGTAAAAACCGGTTTTTAAAACTCTTAAATAAGAACCGGTTCTTAAGAGTTTCTTGCACTGTTCACGGGTCCCACGGACACGTGGCAACCCATGATTGGTTAACTTTTTTTTTTTTTTTTTTTTAAAAACAGAAAAGAAAAAAAAAAAACCTAAGAACCCCAATTGAAGTTCTTAGGGTTAATGATGATCTTACTACTCACCGTCTCACGTTGAAGATCTCATTATAAAGAGCAGCTTCGTTGATAAATTATAGTACTTGAAAATCTAAATATAATACTCCCTCCGTCGTATCGTATCACTTTTAAGTAATGTTTTAAGATTTTTTTAATTTTAAATGATGTTTTAAGTTTTTTTTGTAAAAAAATAATATGATTTGATATTTTTAATTATTTTTATTCTGCAATATAATTTTTTATTAATTAAAATAACTATAATTATTGTTATATTTAGACAAATAAAAAAATTAAATAAAAAATTGTAGTTTTTTAATCGGTATACAAAATCTTTACAAGTAACTTATTTTGATACATAGGAAGTAATGCTAATGGTTTAATATAATTTAGCTGATAATTAAAATTTTATTGTTCTTAAAACATAAACCATTTACAAACACATCTTATATATGTTTCTCATGAATATTTTATAGTTTCTCATTTATTTATCTCTTTAATATTTCGAACACAAAGTTGTAGTATAATATTCCCTCCGTTTTATTTTAGTTGTCGTTTTAGACTTGGACACACATATTAAGAAAACATTTAATTTTGCATATTTCCAAAATAAAAACACAACTATCAATACACATAACCACATTTTAACTAATAGAAAAATAAATTAAAATAAAAAATTAATAAATTTTGCATTGAAACTATAAAACGACATTTATTTTGAAACGAAAATTTAACTCTACAACGATATTTAATCTGAAACGGAGGGAGTACATGTTTTCTTTTACCAATTATAGAATTTTGAACTAATCTTTCGTATGTACTAGCCTCTTCCATCTGTACTTTCCCGCATGTAAAGTGGTCAAACCATAAGAAACGCAAAAGTAGAGGATATAATTAGATCTAGTTAATGTCGACAAAAAAAAAATCAGATCTAGTTAAATTGAATATCCACGTTACTCTTCAAGATGCACAATAAATGGCGACAAAAAGAATGGAGTGAAAAACCCAAAGAAGGACACGTGGCATCATGTTATATGTTATTTGTTAAGCTTTAAGGGCTCATGTAAAACTCGGTCAAAATTGAAGAGACACATCAGTTCGAACTCAGATTCGTACGGACCGATTCGTTAGTTAGCGAATGTATAAATAAATACACAACAACACATCTTCCACACTCTTATCGTTTCTCCGAAGATATCAAAAAAGGAAAAAAATCAAAATATCAAATAAATAAAAATCTCGCAAACTATTCTAAGAAAGATTTAAAAGATCGCAAAATACAAACTCAATCTCTCTCTCTGTCTTGCACATACACACACGAAAAAATCCTAAACATCATGGCGGCGGCGGTTGCATCTGGAATTGCCCCGATGACAGCGATGGTTGATCAAGTCCCTAATCAACCAGCGGCTACAGTCGCCTCTCCTCACGCGACCCATGTAGCTGCGGTGGCTGCTGCTGCGGCAGCGGAAGCGTTACAAACGCACCCTAATTCCTCTCTTTACGTGGGAGATTTAGACCAAAGTGTCAACGAGGCACATCTGTTGGATCTGTTCAACCAAGTGGCTCCTGTCCAGACAGTTAGGGTTTGTCGCGACTTGACTCGTCGTTCTCTTGGATACGCTTACGTCAACTTCGCTAATCCCGATGATGGTACTTTAAAATCTTCGAATTTATTATTATTATTATTATCATTGTTAGAAAAAAAAGCTGGTTATGAGTTAATTAGGTTTAACAGAGGATTATTGTCTATACGATGTTTAGAAGCCAATTTTTTTTATTTAGAAAATCTTTTGTTAAGCAAGGTACATCAATTTTTAGAACACTGATCATTATGGTTATTAAAAAATATTTTTTATTGTAACAGCCATGCGAGCAATGGATATTCTCAACTACACTCCGATCAGAGACAGACCCATAAGGATCATGCGTTCGAACCGTGACCCGAGCACAAGACTTAGCGGAAAAGGCAATGTTTTCATCAAAAACCTGGACACAACCATTGACAACAAAGCCTTGTACGATACCTTCTCGAGTTTCGGGACCATTCTCTCATGCAAGGTAGCCATGGACGGGACGGGAAAGTCAAAAGGTTACGGCTTTGTTCAGTATGAGAAGGAAGAAACCGCTCAAGCTGCTATTGATAAGCTTAACGGAATGCTGCTTAACGACAAGCAAGTCTTTGTCGGACCCTTTGTCCGTCGTCAGGACAGGACTCGTGAGAGCGGTACTGTCCCACGTTTCACTAATGTCTACGTGAAAAATCTTCCTAAAGAGATAACTGATGATGAGCTCAACAAGACGTTTGGGAAGTATGGAGAGATCTCTAGTGCGGTTGTTGTGAAAGATGAGAGTGGAAACTCGAGGTGTTTTGGGTTTGTGAATTTTGAGAGCCCTGAGGCGGCTGCTGTGGCTGTTGAGAAGATGAATGGGATTAGTCTTGGTGAGGATGTGCTGTACGTTGGGAGGGCGCAGAAGAAGTCTGAGAGGGAAGAGGAGCTTAAGAGGAAGTATGAACAAGATAAGTTAAGTAGGCTTGGGCAAGGAACGAATCTTTACGTGAAGAATCTTGATGATAGTGTGAATGATGAGAAGCTTAAGGAGATGTTTGTTGAGTATGGTGATGTGACCTCGAGCAAGGTTATTAGTACAAATGTTTTTTTTAATGATTTATTAGTCTTTAAGTTGTACTAAGTTGTGTTTGTGATTATGTGTAGGTTATGGTGAACCCAGAAGGGTTAAGCAGAGGGTTTGGTTTTGTTGCGTATTCTACTCCTGAAGAAGCTTTAAGAGCTGTAAGTTGCAACCAAAATCACAATCTGTTTAACACATTTAATATTACATACTTATAGTACTGATGGTTATACAGATGAATGAAATGAATGGGAAGATGATAGGAAGGAAACCTCTTTACATTGCTTTTGCTCAACGCAAGGAAGAGAGGAGAACTCATCTTCAGGTTCTTATCCTTCTCTTTCTCTTTGTACTGTATGACTTGTGTTCTTTGAAACCGGTTCTCAGATCCTCTTCATGTTTTATTCAGACTATGTTTTCTATGAGACCAAATGTACCAATGGGTGGGTTCCATCATCACCCAGCAGGAGGGCCAGCTGCAGGGCCACACCATCAAATGTACATGGGCCAGAACGGCCAAGGTCTGGTGCCGTCACAGCCTATGGGTTATGGGTACCAACTTCAGTTCATGCCTGGTGTGCGTCCGGGTGCTGGCCCGGCTAACTTCATGATGCCATACCCTCTTCAGAGGCAAAACCATCCTGGTCCCCGTGTTGGGTTTAGGCCGCGTGGTGCTCCTAACATGCAGCAACACTTCCAGCCACAACAAGTATGTGAACATTATCCTTATCATCTCGATGACTGTTAGCAATGTTGTTTGTTATCTTCAACTTTGTTTTGGCTTGTTGTTATTTTGAACGGCAGATTATGCAGCACAATGGAAGATACATGGGAGGTGTGGGTAATATGATGAATCGTGTGGAAGCATCTGTTCCACAAGGCATCATACCATTGGATGCATCTGCAATTTCTCACAATGCTTCTCAAAACCAACAGAGACCAGCTCTCCTCCCCATTTCTAAGCTCACTTCTGCCTTGGCATTAGCTAACCCTGCTAATCACTCACAGGTTTGTGTCTCTTGTGTAAATCTCTCATCACGCCTGAGATTTGTATTAAATAAGATTTGTTGAAGATTTTGTCTCAATGATGACAGATTCTTGGAGAGCAGCTTTACCCACTTGTGGAAAAGCAGGAGCCAGTTCATGTGGCCAAAGTTACAGGGATGTTGCTGGAGATGGACCAAGCTGAGATCTTGCATCTTCTAGAGTCACCTGAAGCTCTTAAAGCCAAAGTGGCTATGGCTTTGGATGTCCTCAGACTCTCTGCTAATCCGGCAGCTGTGTCTTCCGTTGATGACCAGTTCGCTCCCTCTTCAACCGAGTGAATTGAGTTTTTACTCAAAAAAGACAATGTTTCTTCTGGCTTTTTATTAGACAATGCTCTTTGAAAATTTTTAGGACTTTAGTTTTTCTTCTCATTTACAACCTTTAGTTCTACTCAGCATTTTCTTTTCTTTTGAGACTTGTAGTTTTTGTTTTGAGACTATTTAATTATTTAACTGTTTTAGACCTTCTCTTATAATTTCTTTAGTAAGTGTTTATTTCTTAGTTATCTCTGATTACATCAAATCTGAATGTGCCTCGTCAGATAATATTTCTGATTATATGAAATTCGTATATACTTATCTGCTATCTTTGATTAAATGAAATGTGGATGTCACTCATCATCTACATCATCACTCTGTCAATTTTTTACACCTTCATTTTCGAAAGTCCTTTTCCCATCAAATCGTGATGCTGCTTAGTGTTCACCTTGGTCAGCTACCAAGTAGACGTCCTATATGTAAGCAAGCTTAGTAACTCTTGTTGTCACTAGGTGTTTTCTTAAGGATTTTTAACGTTTGAAGAACATAGCAAAATCTAATATAATAAACATCGTAGCACGAGACCAACACTAGGTGTTTTCTTAAGGATTTTTTAACGTTTGAAGAACATAGCAAAATCTAATATAATAAACATCGTAGCACGAGACAACTTGCTCATGTGATCATGTCTTGCTAAAGATTATAAACACGCATCAAAAGTTTCAGTACCCCTCTTTTGTTAACTAGGCATGCTGCTGATTCTCTCCCTCCCCTTTCAAATTTGTATATAATTATGAGTAGGTTTTAATGTTTGGAGTATATATAGTTCAGCAAATGTTCACTATTATTTGATTTTCCTTATGATAAGGGAGATTCTAACTTGATCTTCTTTGCTCAGTTGGGGTATATTGTGTATGGCTTTTTATTGAACATGTGTAGCATCTTCTAAACTTGTGCAATGTCCAGGTGACGTGGCCGTGGGCTATTGCACCAACTTTGCAGAGCATTACAGCATTACCGCATCCTATATTTTCATTGGCGTATTGAAGCCTGGTTATTACATGAGATAATATAACATGGACCTCCGTTGTCAGCTTATCCTTTTATAAAATCAATAGGCACTCACAAGATCTTATATGACTTGCCCCCACTCCCTAAATTGTTGTTCAAAGCAGTAAAACCAAAGTTATACTACACTTTGAAGATGATTCTCATGCAAAAGCTACTGCATCTAAGTGTGTAATGTGTGTCTCTGAATGACTTCAGCAAAAACATTACACAATACATAAATTTCCATCACTCTTTTTACTTACATAAATTATAGAACAATATTACCATATAATGCATATATTATATTCATTGATGTTCTTGGCCGGAGTAAAAACAAGACCATTGGAAACATATACAAGATAACAACACCTGAGAAATCTGGAAGCTGGAAATTGCCTCCCATGAGAGTGTTCTTATGTCACAGCGGACCTAGTCTCTGATCCCCACTCAGCAGCATGCTAGCTCGAGTCGTCATTGCATGGCTCATAAACACTACCATTGGACACCACCATCATCTTCATGTCATTTTGGAGATGTATAACAGGTGCATGATCTCTGGAGCCGTAGCATGCAGCCCAACGACGAAGCTTTCTCTTCGAATGAGAAGCAAACACTGAAAGTCCATCTAAATACAAGGTTTGCTGCAACTAAACCATATGGAAAACTGTATGCGGTTGCGTTTAGTGGTGGAATGGGGCGAGCCATTATCTTTGAGCCTATGGGTGGTCGATGTAGGAGTCAGGTTGGTGTTAAAGTCAGTATAAATGAAGTGGTTCGTCATTGGAAAGATCAGTGAGAATCTTTTGGATCTGGTTTGGTTGATAGTATGATCTTAACCTTTCTTCTTTTGACCAATGCCGTGTTAGCGCTTTCTCCACGTGGTAGAGATTCTTCTCCACCGTCTCTTTATTCAAAACAGTCTCACCAGAGCTAGGCCTCGGACTTTTATCCGAGATCCGGATCCGATCCGAGATCCGATCCGGATCCGATCCGAGATCCGATCCGGATCCGCTCCGAGATCCGATCCGGATCCGCTCCGAGATCCGATCCGGATCCGCTCCGAGATCCGATCCGGATCCGCTCCGAAAATCCGGATATCCGAAGGGGCCGAATCCGGATCCGGATAGTAAAATGTTGGATCCGTCAAAACCAAATCCGGATCCGGATATCTTAATTTTTTAGTCCGGATATCCGGATCCGTAATGGATCCGTAATTTTTATTGATAATTCTTCCAAAAATAGTAATATATATATATAAACTAATTTTATTTGTTATATTTTTATTTTTATAATATTATATAAGTATAGATTTTGTAGTAATATACTTAGAATTAACTAAAAACACTATATTACTTTTATTTTTAAATTATTGTTTATATTTATATATATTTTAATATTAGTTTTATTTATTTTAAGGATTCTAATCCGGATCCGGATATCCGCCGGATATTACAATTTTAGTCGGATATCCGACACCCGGATATCCGAGAACCCCGAATCTGGATAAGGATCCGGATCCGGATATCTTAAAATACCCCGGATACCCGATCCGTTCCAGGCCTAACGAGAGCACCATTCAGTTCATTGTTTTTCTGGACCCCTGATGCTTCATCACACAAAAATATTTGGCACACGTTTCCTGAATTTTCTTGTAGTTAAAATATTGATTAAAACATATTTAATATCTTAAGATATTTTATAAGTTAATGACTTACTAAATTAATAAAATAAGATAATTTCAATATTGTTAAAGCAGCTCCAATCGTATTTTATGATATTTATGTTTTAGTTTTGATATTTCTACTATATAACGATATATATATAAATATATATATATATATATATATATATTTGATTGAAACTATATATATATGATTTAATATTTGACCTTTATTTTTATGGTTTGAGTCACTTTCTAATTTTTCTTTAATCAGTATGATTAAAATTAACTTTTTCTATTTATTAATTTGAATAAATAAAGTTTGTGATGTTCTAATATGATTAAATAGTTTTCGCTTTCATGTTAATATTATATCTCTTTTATTTTATTTTATTAATGTTAATTTATATTGCTTGAAACATCTAAATTTAGATTGAGTAATCTGATCGCTAAACGTTTGGTCACTATCTGTTTAGCATCTATCATTTACTTGAACTTATTTTAACTTAATCCTAAATTAGATCTTGACACGTGCGTTCGCACGGGTATTTGTTTTCATTTTTATACATTGCTATTTGTTTTATCAAATTAATAATAAATAATTTAACAATAATTATATAACAAATTGTAAATTTAGGTATTTCTAAACATAATATTCATATAATTTGCATTTATAAATTTAACTTATTTCTTTTAAATTATCAATTGTATTTCTCATTTTTTATAAACATAAATTTTACAACTCTAGATTGTAAAATAAAATAGTGTTTATTCTACAGTTTAAACTGTGTATCCGTGCAACTATTATTCAAATCGTGCAACTGTTATATTCTTATAATTCAAATATATATATTTGAATTGTATTAATCATCAAATTATATAACATATATTTGAAAAGTAACTTCATATGTTATAATAAAATATTTATAGTTTATATTTTTTATCTGAAATGTTATAATAATATATATGAACATATAACATTTGAAGTTTATAGTCATTTTTAAATAGTTTCTTTTATTTAGTGTAAAATATGGTTAGATAATAATCAGTTTAAAAATAATAATAAGTTTGGTAAGTTTGTTAGAGAAGAATCTAACAAAATAAATAATTTATGTTTACTTAATTAAATTTGGTAAGTTTGGTAAGAGAAAAATCTAACCAAATAAATAATTTATAATTAATTAATTAATAGATATTAATTGAGTGGCATTCCATAGTAAATTTTGAGGAAAAGTGTGGGATATTTCAATTTTGTACTTCAGTTTTAATAGTTTAGATGATATTTTCTCATTGTTTCTAATTGTAAGTAGTTCTATTTCAAAGTACAAATATTGAAAAGTTGTTATTTTTATAAAAAATATCATTTAATTAATTAACTCAACTAATTATAAAAAGTCTAACATTATTTTAATGGTCACACAATATTCAATAAATGAAAAATATGCATTGAAATATGTAAATTACTTATATTATGAACTAAATTTTTTTTTTTGCTAAAACTACCTAAATTAAAAATAAAAGAAATATATAATAAGAGAACTTTTTCTCCTCTAAAAGTATTCACCTCGGCATGTAGGTTTCAATTGAAAAAATATTTAGTTTAAAAATTCTTCTTTAATAAATAACTAGGTAGAGATCCGCGCATTACGCGGAATGAGTTTGTGATGATAATTATATATTGTACTTCAAATTTTTGTGCATAGATTGTAGAAATTGATTAGATTATGCAATTTGTAACGTTGCAAGAATGTTGTAATATTAAAAGAATTTTTGTAATACCTATTGTAAAATCATACACATGTAGTTTGTAATATTGAAAACAATACTTGGGTTATGCATTATATCAAATCTGCAAATATTGGTCTAATTTAGTCAAATTATGTCCAAGAAATGTGGCAGCAAATACATGGGCTGATAATAATAAATGGGTTGAGAAGAGATTATTGGCTCTACACCATTACAAACGAAAAAAAACATATAGAGGCCTAACCTATTGGCAAAAAAAAAATCTAACCATCATTATTCTGTTTTTCATTAAAGTTAGGAGCTCCACTAATTTACCCGATTGCTTCCCACAGTGGATGCATTCCACTGAGACATGACATTAGAACAGAGAGCTTCTCCAAAAGTGTTCATGCCTTGAATGTTTCAAATACCACCATCTCCTGATCGAAAGGTTAGCTCCAGCTTTCTTAAGCAATTGTGTAATTGTTTGGGTACTTATTGAGAGTTGTAATCAGATGATTCTATTGACTAGTAGAGCTGTGCTCTTTATATGTACAGAGATCATTACAATAAGGGAAGACAATATTGAGAACATAATTACAGGGAATATTGACGTTAGAGAGATTGTAGGTGATGAACTTTCCATACTCTTACACACCCCCTCAAGACGGACGGCCATTTGTAAGTCCGATCTTGACACATAAGGAATCAAACCGAGAGCGTGGAAGGGGTTTGGTTAGTGCATCAGCTAGCTGATCGGCTGACGCAACATGTGAGACACGAAGTTCTCCGCTTTGCACAAACTGTCGAACAAAATGGTAATCCAATGCTAGATGTTTCATCCTTGAATGAAAGACCGGATTTGCAGCGAGGTAGGTTGCTCCTATGTTATCGCAATAGATGACTGGTTTGGTGGGTGAAGGCGCAACAAGTTCTGTAAGTAGTGACTGAATCCAGCAGACCTCAGCCGTTGTTGCTGCAAGGGAACGATACTCAGCTTCCGTGGATGACCGAGCAACTCCAGTTTGCTTTTTAGAGGACCAAGCTATTGGATGCTGCCCAAGATAAACAATGTAAGCACCAGTGGACGTGTAGTCGTCTTTATTGCCTGCCCAATCCGCATCGGTGAAGGCATGGAGTGATGATGTATTCTTAGCCGAGAGGAAGAGCCCGCGTGTCATAGTACCAGAAAGATAACGTAGAACACGTTTCACAGCCTGCCAATGGTCTGTTGTTGGCTTGTGCATAAATTGAGAAAGCTTGTTGACAGGAAAAGAAATGTCTGGCCTTGTAAGCGAAAGATACTGTAGACTTCCCACCACTGCACGGTATTCTGTCGGGTCTGCCAAGAGAGTACCTGAAAGCAGAGTTAAAGGTGTATTAGAACACATAGGTGTTTTGATCGGATTGCAATTTGCCATGTTCATCCTGTGTAAAAGATCAGAAATATATCGAGATTGATTTAAGTGAAGGCCTGCTGCCGTTCTTTGAACTTCAATACCCAGAAAGAAAGACAAATCATCTAAATCTTTTAGGGAAAAACGTTGAGATAAGGAATCGATAAACCGTGTTGTTTGTGTCGCATTGTTGCCGGTGATAATGAGATCATCTACATAGACCAGCATGTAAATGAGTACTCCATTGGTGTTGTAGATGAAGAGAGACGCATCTGCCACTGAATTTTTGAAACCGCATTGCAAGAGAAACGTTCGGAGTTCATTGTACCATGCCCGCGGAGCTTGCTTGAGACCATATATAGCTTTTCTTAACCTGCAAACAGCTTGGGGATTGTCTTTATCTATGAACCCTGGTGGCTGCATCATGTAGACGTCTTCTTTTAAATGGCCCTGCAAAAAAGCATTATTCACATCTAGTTGTCGTAAATTCCAGTTTCGGGAGACTGCTACGCTGAGAACAGTACGGATGGTCGCAGGCTTGACAACCGGACTGAACGTGTCATGATAGTCAATGCCAGGGCGTTGAGTATAGCCTTTTGCAACGAGACGAGCTTTATATCGAGCTACTGTGCCGTCGGGATTCCTTTTGATTGTGAAGATCCACCTGCATCCTACAACATTAACATTGTTAGTAGCTTCAGTTAAATTTTCTAAATCCCATGTTCTATTTCCGGTTTGAGCATTAAACTCTTCGCTCATTGCTTTGCGCCAATGGGGGCTCTTTAGTGCTTCTTTGACTGATGTAGGGATCTTCTCTAGAGATGGCGCGACTTTGGTGTGAAGGTTAAGTTTTTGAACTGGTTTGCGAGGTCTGGTACTGACACGAGTAGGTTGGGGAGCCATGGGTAAGGTATTAGTCGCTGGGATGGGTTGAGGTGTTGGTGTTGGATTTGGTTGAGGTGGCTGTTCAGGTTCAGGAAGGGGCTCAGGGATCGTTACAGCGGCTGTAGGTACCATCAATGGCGGGGGAGGAGTAGGTGTAGAAACAGTTTCTGATATGGCTGAGACAATGGGGAATGCATGATTTTGAAAATCCGAAGTGTCATCAGGCTGATCATTAGTATTAGAAATCGAAAACGGAAAAACGGTTTCATGAAAAACTACATGCCTTGAGGTATAAATTCTAGATGTTTGTCTATCAAGACAAAAGTAGGCGCTTTGTGTTGGTGAGTACCCAAGAAAGACACAAGGTGTCGATTTTGCATCAAGTTTATTAGATGCATATGGACGAACCCATGGAAAACATAAGCAACCAAAAATACGAAGTTTTTCATAATTTGGAACATGTCCATGTAAACATTGAAATGGAGTTTGAAATTTTAAAACCGAGCTGGGCATTCTATTAATTAAGTAGACTGCCGTTGCAAATGCGTAAGTCCAAAACGATTTCGGCATGGCAGCCTGAGATAAAAGAGCAAGTCCAGTCTCGACGATATGTCTATGACGACGCTCAGATATACCATTATGTTCTGGAGTATGCGGTGGACTAGTCATATGAGAGATGCCATGTGATGCTAAAAACGAAGTTAAAGCAATATATTCACCCCCATTGTCAGTGTATAGAGTTCTAAGCTTGGTTTGAAATCGATTTTCAACCAAGGCTTTGAATCTAGTAAAGACTTCAAACACTTGGGATTTTTGTTTTAAAGGATAAAGCCATGTATAACGAGTAAAATGGTCGACAAAAATAACATAATATTTGAAACCATCTACTGAAATCAGTGGAGATGTCCACACATCTGAAAACACAATATCAAGTGGAGAACTAGATTTTAAAGTCGAGTTTTGAAACGGAAGCTTATGCATTTTATTGATAGAGCAAGCGGTGCATGGAGAAGCCATTAAAACATTAGAACTAAGCGGTAAATGAAATTCAGAAATGAGTTTTTGAAGAATTGGAAAAGCGGGATGACCAAGTCGAGAATGCCAGTCAGACATAGATGTCTTCACGGCTGAAGCAAAAGCGAGAGAGGGACGTTTGGAGAGAGTTTTAGTCGGCCATTCATAGGTACCGTCTTTAGGTTTGCCCTCCAGACGAAGAGCCCCCGTTAGCAGATCTCTGACCTGAAAGTATGTGGGAGTAAAAGTAACAGCAACCCCATTAGTTGAACATAATTGAAAAACCGATATAAGATTCTTTTCTAGGGATGGAACACATAATACACTATTAAGGAAGAAAGGCTTAGTATAGGAGGGAAGAGATAAGGAACCAGTATGGGAAATTTGGAGTCCAGACCCATCGCCTAGCAGGACATCATCACCTCCAGCATATGGGTTATGGAGTGACAGATTCGCCAAGTCTGAGGTCATATGATGGGAGGCGCCGCTATCGAACAGCCATGTTGAAGAGTCTGACATGATGGCCTGGTTAGCCTGCGGCTGCCATCCTATGTTGCGGTTCTGAGTCTGCCATGGTGGTTGAGTCTGCATTTGAGGAATGGAGGAGACTGCAGTGGAGCCTTTAATGATACGAAACTCAGGACAGTTTCTAGCGCTATGTCCCTGTAAACCACACGCTTGACAGCGACCGAGATAAGGTTTAGAGAACCGTTGTTGAGTTGATTGTTGAGGCAGAGTGTTTTTGTGACGTGGATGGCCACTGTTGTTGTTGTTCTTCCATGGTTGACGAGATCGTGTGTCAGCAGCATGAGCAACAATCGGTCCAGGCACAGCAGGTTCTTTACACATAAGTATTGCTTCACGGTTGAGAAGTCGTTCGTGTAATTCAGCAAACGAGATGGTGGTGTCCCGACCATTGATAGCATCTATCTCGGGCTTGTAATCTTCACTGAGACCATCAAGAATGCGCTCCGTGAGATCCTCCGGATCCATGGGCTTACCAAGTAAAGAGAGTTCATCTGCCTTGGATTTGATTATCCGAAGATATTCACTTATGGTTTGAGTACCTTTGACACAGCTTTCAATTTGTTTCTTGAGTTGGCGTATGTGGCCACGAGTTGGGTTTCCAAAGGTAGATGCCAGGAGATCCCATACCTCCTTGGTCGTGGTAGCACTTGAGACCACAGTCTGAACCGACAGAGAAATCGCACCGATGATGGCACTGTAGAGGAGACGATCTTGTCGCCTCCATGGTGTGAATGCCGGATTTGGTTGTGCTACTCCATCGATTGTAACCATCTGAGGAGGCGCTGAATTTGTATCCTCGATAAAGTGATGGAGTTCGTGTCCTTCAAGGAGTGCTCGGATTTGGCGACTCCACATCAAGTAGTTTGTAGTGGTGAGTTTGGTAATCCCCGACATGTTGACGGAGAGTAACGAGATTCTTGGGTTTGTGGGGTCAAAGACCATCGCTCTTTCAGCTGTATTATCAGCCATGGATTTAAGAAACAGAGATTAGAGAGAACAGAGACGAGAGTTGGAAGAAGAAGGAGAAGAAAGGCGGCGAAAGAAAAAAAAAAAAAAAAAAAAGGTTTTGCCCTATAGGGGCTCTGATACCATATTGAGAGTTGTAATCAGATGATTCTATTGACTAGTAGAGCTGTGCTCTTTATATGTACAGAGATCATTACAATAAGGGAAGACAATATTGAGAACATAATTACAGGGAATATTGACGTTAGAGAGATTGTAGGTGATGAACTTTCCATACTCTTACAGTACTGATTCAAGTATACTGACTTTACTTTGTCTTACAAATTACTAATGATAGAAAAAATAAACAGCAGCTTCGCTTAAATCATACTGAAACATTGGAGACAATTCATATTAAAACCAAAACATATAAATCTCAAATGAAATATGATTTTTTTTGTAGTTAGTTAAAGCTGAAGAGTTTCTTAAAAAGAAATTCAAGGATCTCAATATGCAGGGATTGAGATCCTGAATCAGAAAAATTAAAATTCATAAGGTTTTGTATTGTAAGAATACATATTATATTGTAAATCACAAATTCCATGTAAAATTTCAAAATGTGGGACATTTTTACCTCAATTTGAATGCTTGACTTTTTTTTTGAATTTCAGGGTGAAAATATTTTGGAACCAAGATAAAAATTATTTTCACAAAGTTTTTATATTTAAGCTATGAGTTATTTCTAACAAAGCTATATGATCTTTACTTATATAGGATGTAGAAACATAAACCGAGAATATTTTCAAAATATTTGAACCATTAACATGTTGATATGGCTTCTCAATCACACTAAATATTATTATGATCATAAAATGATCACGCATTATTATTAGCCATATTTATTCCATGAACATAAATGCCATTGACTATAAACTTCATATTACCAAAACAATATATATTATTGCCATATATATTATGATTGCCGTGCAAAGAAAGTTTTTTCTTGAACTTATTAGAATCCTAGATTTTCCTAAAATATAATAAATAAAATATATAATAAATTTTCAGTAGCTATATGCATAAAGTGAATACTAATGATAGATTCACTATTGATAGTTGAATTAGTAAACCAATAAGTGCATGTCTGTTTTACAATCAAGATGAATCATCTGGATGAAAATGAGAGTTTTGTTTGTTTATACATTAATAATACAAATCAGCTAGATGATCCAAATTGAACCATCTAGATAGAGATGGTTATGTCAAAATGTTATAAAATCTATTATACCCCTCATATAATTCACAAATTACAAACCTAAACCTAATATTATTTTATCATTTATAAAAAATGATAAAATCACAAAAACGTATTTTTCCGTCAAAACCGCAAAAATACATTTTCCCGCAAAAATACATTTTCCTGCAAAAATGCATTTTCTCGCCGAAACCGCAAAAATGCATTTTCCCGCCAAAACCGTGAAACCGCATTTTCCCGCCAAAACCGTAAAAACACATTTTCTTACAAAAACGCATTTTCCGCAAAAATACATTTTTCCGCTAAAACTGCAAAAATACATTTTCCCACCAAAACCGTAAAAACACATTTTCCTGTAAAATGCATTTTCTTGCAAACACATGTTTTCCCGTCAAAACCGCAAAAAGCATTTTCCCGCCAAAACCGTAAAACGCATTTTCTCACAAAAATGTATTTTCCCGCCAAAACTGCAAAAATGCATTTTCCCTCCAAAACCGCAAAATGTATTTTTTCCGCCAAAACTGCAAAAACACATTTTCTCGCAAAAATCCATTTTCCCGCCAAAACCGCAAAAACGCAATTTTCCGCCAAAACCGCAAAAACCTAATTTCCCATAAAAACCACAAAATGCATTTTCCCGCCAAAACCGCAAAAACGCATTTTTCCGCTAAAACTGCAAAAACGCATTTTCCTGTCAAAACCGCAAAAATGTTTTTTCTCGCCAAAACCGTAAAATGTATTTTCTGTCAAAACTGCAAAAATGCATTTTCCCGTCAAACTACAAAAATGCATTTTTCCGACAAAACCATAAAAACGCATTTTCCCGCTAAAACTGCAAAAACACATTTTCCCGCTAAAACTGCAAAACGTATTTTCCTGCCAAAATCGCTAAAATGTATTTTTCCGCTTAAATGCAAAATGCATTTTCCAGACAAAACCGGATAATGTATTTTCCCGCAGAAACCGTTAAAATGCATTTTAACCGTCAAAACCGCAAAAATACATTTTAACCGTCAAAATCGCAAAATACATTTTTCCGCCAAAACGCAAAAACACATTTTTCCGCAAAAATCGCAAAAACGTATTTTCCTCTAAAACCGCAGAAAACATTTTCTTGCCATAAACGCAAAAACACAAATATATATTTTTCGTCCAAACTGCAAAAATATATTTTCTCGATAAAATTGCAAGATCAAATTTCTTGTCAAAATCGTGAATATGTATTTTTCTGCTAAAAGTACAACATTATATTTTCCGTCAAAACTATATTTAAAAATAATTATATTTTAGACTATTTAATAAAATCTATATAATTAAAATTAATATCAAACATATGATTAAATCAAAATAAGGGTATATTAGTAATTTGTTTACTAAACTCATTTGGATGGAAATGAAAATAAAGAAACAAACATAAGTCTATTTAGATGATTCATCTAGATGAACCATTTGGATGGATAAACAGTCCTATAAAATCTGGATAGATCATCTAGATAGATCATATAAATGGATCATCTAGATGGAGAGACAGATGGTGAAACAAACGGGCCCTAACATTAAACCAAATTTAATTTTTAATTTGGTATGTTATAACTATTTAAACCATCAAACATTTCATTGATATTTAGAATAATGCAAGGCAATAATGCACCAAAGTGGTTAGACCCTGATGGTCCACTACATATAATTACGAAAATACCTCCTATAATGGTAAGGTTAAATCTTTTCACAATTTGCTCAAGTCTCATGAGATTCAAAATTAGTTATAAAAAGATGCAAAATGGTGAATGGAGCAATGTATTTCTTGATCTTCGCATTTTATAGCTGAATGTTGTACATAAGATATGTTCTTTGCTGGTACCTTCAGTCACAAAGACATAGATGCAATGGTGGATAATAGTTCCAAAAAAATATATGCTACGAATATAATGATCTACTCTTTTTAGGAAAAATAAAGTGATTGTTTGTTTTTCATTTATGATCCTACAATTGATCCTACGCTCTTGCTAAACTTACATAAATTATTTAAATAATTAAGAGAGTTTTTATCTTCTAAAAGTATCCATCTCAGCATGTAAATCCCATTAAAAAAATATTTAGTTTAAAAATACTTCTTTAATAAATAATTAGCACATAGGAATATCAAACCCATGTTGTTCAACGCAAGAACAAGTGTTTTGTACGCTAGAAAACAATAATTTGTTGTATAGCTACACATATATTAATATATATGAACACGTAATTCTTGATTAATTTGTGTTTCACTTTTATGATATTAACTTGTGCTAAAAATGAATTTCTGTTAGAACAAATAAATATAAATCATATATATATCATGAAGGAGTTTCTCATCTCTTTTGGATGTCCAACTCATCATTTAGTAAGTCTCTTTTTTTTTCTAAAAAAAACTAATATATTAAAAATAAAATATGTGAATAAAAGTGTGATGTCGATTTCAGTTTAATGGACTCTTATCGAATTACAGAAAGGCCCATATGAATTCTGTTTTACTCAGTTTTGTATCTTTAGTTTGAGTTTTGTCACTTATAAAAAAAACAAAGCCCGATATTGTGATGCGTCATCGTCTATGCATACTTAGAGTTTTCTTCATTGTCGTCGTCGTTGAAACAAGTCCCATTATCGTTTTGTTTGTTCTTAACCCTGTTACTTTCTAGGTCTCCTCTTCTTTAATTCCATCATAAAAATGGTTCTTATTCGTAGCACCTCTGTAAACTCTCTTATATCTCCTTCATCTTTAACATATCAAATCTGCATCTATAAAAAACTGAACGAACAAGACTAGTGGCATCACCTTAACCAAATATGAATCTATATGTTTCATGTATCTATCAAAGCACTCTTATAAATTTTGGTCCATACAGCAAAAAAAACTCGCCACAATCCACTACAGAAACATGTCATTATAAAAATTTTCTTTCGCAATTTTTGTCCTCCTATGGCTGATCTTCTTCATGATTTTCGTCTCTGCTTCATATGTCACCCTTGAAAATCTTTATCAAGACTGATTGATTGAACGTGTTGGAATTGCTTATATGTTGGGCTTGTATAGAAAACTTATCTTATACTTTGTTTTTTATTTTGTTATTTGTTTGGCATCTATTTAAACTTACTATAATATGTTGTGACATATTATTGTATGGAAAGTAAAATGTAGCGTTGGCATGGTTAAAGAAAATATGCATAACTTAAAGAAGTAAAGGTATTTATTTATTCTAAGTCATTATTTTTGATCTTTGTTTCTATAAGCTCACGGTTAATCTTTCTATTTTCTTTAAGAAACGTGTGAATCCTGTGAAGAATGAGCTTGAACGATGTTTTGGATGTGTATCATTTTACTAAAAAGTTTATTTCACTAATGATTTGTTGATTTATAATAAAGATCAAGCATCAGATTTTTTAGAAAATGAATGAGAAAAAAATTATAGAGATGTAAGCAACTCTAGAATCTAAAGGGAAAGTGGAGTTATATGTGTCTACCCTTATGTAAAACGTGAACATAAAAAGCATGTTGTCTATTTCAAAAAAGAAGAAGAAAGAGCATTAATATGTTCTTGTATAAATATTATATTTTTTTATTTCTTCAGTTTAGTATCTCACTCAGATTCCAAATTGCATAGACACACTAAGTAACAAGGTAATGATCATTGGGTATATGTCAAATTAGAGAGTGAGGATTATACATTCAAAGCTATGAGCAAAAATCAGTATGAAGAAATCTTTTTCGATCCGATGATGACATGTAAATATATATATATATATATATATTATATTAGATTCATGAATTTTTTCATGTCAAATCTTTGAATAATCGATGTAACTTCATGATCATTTTTATGTATATATTATCCATTAAATAAAAGAAAATCAAACACCAGCACTCCAAAACATATCAAAGATGCTCCTGAAAATAGGCGGCAAGATCATCTTCACATGTTCAACTCATTTTTTTTATGAAAACAACTTACATGCTCAGTGATAACATGTCAACATTATTGTCTCCTTATCGCAAAAACAATATTTTATTTAAAGACCATTTCTACCTAAATAATCAAAATTGTCAACCAAACTATTTTATACTTATTTTTACATTTTCACATGTCTTTGTCTTAAAAATCCGGTAACAAAGACAATTTACTAATAAATCAAAAAACACATATAAAAACAAGATAAAAAACAATAAATATTACACACAACTTACACCGCTAAACTGTAAGAAAAATATTCATAAACAAATACTAACGAACAAATTTACCATAAATCTTCTGCACACCAAAAGATAAGACAAACATATTAAAATTTACAAGGAAAAACACTTCAGAGGACACCATCTCAACATCCTCAATTAAATTTATATATTGTTATCAGTACATTAAAAAAAACAAGTTTGAGAAACACAAAAAATAACACCATAACTATAACAATCACAATACTAAAACATTTCAATCTTTTATCACTTGACAACAAATACTTACACATATCATCATAAACTTCAACCATATTATAATAGAAATCTGAAAAAATAATAATTAAGCCAATACACAAACTTCACAATTACGACAACACTAACAAATATAACAATGAAACAATGAAACAAGAACTCAGTCCATAATCTCATACTTGCACTGCACAGAAGCTCCGCCCCTAATAAATATAATACTTTGGCTTAAAAATCGTCTACGTCCTTCAATTTTAAAAATTGGAAGTTCATCTTTTAATAAATGAAAGGTAAGTTTTGTTCATATGGAAAACTTAATTATAGTGAAATTAATAGACTGCGCACAAAAAAAAAATTGATTAATAGACACCAGACGGGAATTAGAAAAAAATCATAACTACAAATCGGAGATTTTTTTTTTTTTCACATAAAGAGTACAAAAATAAACTTAGTACGAATCCGCGAAGGACGAATTGGAAGTATCTATCCAGTAAGGGACCGACGTATTGACATAGGAGAAAATACGATTCCTTGTTCGAGCATTTTTTGCAAGGAAGTCAGCTTGGGTATTCCTGGATCTGCTTTGGTAGACCACTTTTGCGTCTTGGAAAGACGCCCATAGAGCTTTGAACTCATTTAATTCCGCTGCAAAAGCTGGCCAGTCTTCCGGCAAGGTTATCATATTGACTAACTCCTGGGAATCAGTTACAAAATGATTGCAAAAACGTTGATGGCGGGATAAGCAACTCAAAGCCCATATAAGGCTTTTTAGCTACGTGTGAAGTGGAGAGATTTGTTTGTTGCATCCGTGGAGACCTAGAAGGTCAATTAATCCATCTTGAAGCTGCAAAATCCATCCTACTCCACTCGTATGGTCATCACTTTTCCATGATCCGTCCACCCTACAAATAAATGTAGGTGTCTCTGGAGTAATTTGCCTCTCATTGGGATTGATTTCACCGACTTCAACTTCCTCATTGGCGGAAAACCACGCGTTACATTCACGAGATGCCAAGTCGGTTGTATCCAAAGGGGAAAGTTCACGGCCATTAAAGAGTTTCTCATTTCTGGCTTTCCATATATACCAGATGAGCCAGGGAAAAACTCTGGTTAGGGCTTCCATATTACCACCCATAGTAGCCCTTGAGAGTAGGTAATCCATGTTAGTATAGAGGTTTTGCGAGGGGAAAATTCCTGGAGCTGATGGAATTGTAGAGAGGGACCAGCATTGCAAAGCTGGAGGGCACGTAAAAACCATATGGTTGATTGTTTTCTCTCCATGGCCACATCTTGGGCAGCTGGGATCACTACCAATGTGTCTCCTGAAAAGTCTTTCGTTTACAGCTATTGCTCCTGATATAATTTGCCATAAAAAATGGCGAAATTTGTTCCCTGTCTTAACTTTCACTACAAGAAAACAATTATTTTACGAGGGCCAATTTCCTCATGACTTCCTCGTAAAAGTGAGGTTACGAGGAATTAACGAGGATACCAGTTTCGTCGTAATTCGTTTGTCGTTAAATATATTTCCTCGCCAGTTCCTCGTTAATTAGCTAGTCATATATTTCCTCGTAAAGACGAAGTAAAGATTTCCTCGTAAATACCACGTGACATATCCACGTAAAGACGTCGTTGACTTTCCTCGTAAACACCACGTAGACGCTTTATCGTAAATACCACAAAAATACCATGGAAAATATTCCTCGTAATATCCATGTAAATACGAAGAAAAGTTTTCGACTTAAGAACCTCGTTAACACCTCGAAAATATTTCCTCGTGGATTCCACGTCCACTCTTCCTCGTTAAATCCACGTCCATTTTCCACGTAAGAGGCTCGTAAAATAGCTTCGAATTTACGTGGTTTTTTATTTTTCTTATTTTAAAAATATATTCAAATAATAATGAGTAAAAATAAATTTATTTTAAAATTATAAATTAAAAATTTTAAAAATCTAAAATTATTTATTTTATAAATTTTTATAAATAAATATGTGATAAGGTTTTACATTCATAAAAAAAGAAAAGAACAATAGAAAAAAAAAACTAAGTAGGGTCGTGCATCGCCTGATAGAATTCATCGCTCCTCCTCGAGACATCTTCCTCGTTATGTGGGACGGGGGCGGGTGGCTCGCCTGGAACAGGGTTTTGTTCTCGCATGGTCCTCAACAATGCTTCCCATTCCGGATTTGTGGCGGCTATCACGTCCAAAAAGCCCTCAACTCCACCCAACTGAGTCTCGGGAACAGTCTCCTGCTGACTGCTAGAAGAACCGGGACCTGAAACAGATGGCGGGTCTAACTGGCTACCCGGCGGACCGAACATCTGTGCGTAATGAGGAGTGCGCTGATGCTTGCGAATACTCTGAAAAAAAAAAATTTAAATCAACATTTAAACTAAAATCTATTAAAATATTCGATAAACCTATCTAAATTCTCTAAACTAACCACCTAATCTAAATTTCCTAAACTAACCACCTAATCTACCCTATACTAGAGAGGAAAGAGAAAGGCTTACCATTTAGAGAGGTAGAGGAGAGGAAATGGAGAGAAATGGAGAGACCTCGCGGGTTCGCGTATATATAAGATTAGGGTTCCTCGCCATTTCCTCGTTAATTAACGAGGAAATGGCGAGGCCCGTGTCTTTTCCTCGTAAAGACCACGTAGTCCCACAAGGAAATTGCGAGGCCCGTCTTTTTTGAGACGAGGAAATAGCGAGGCCCGTGTTTTTGTTTACGACGAAATACCGAGGCCAATATCCTAAACCCCTAAAATCTCAAACCCCAAACTTATAATCTCATCTTTCATATCTTCTACTTCATATATTCTCAAACCATCATCTTTTCTAAATCAAAAATACTTTAGAAACTACTTTTCAAATCTTTATTTAAAAATTTGTAAATTTAATTTTATTTTTTTAAATAAAAATATAAACTTTATTTTCAAATCTATAAAACTTAACTCTGAATATTTTTTTTGTAAGATAATTTAAAATTTTATTTTATTTTTATTAACAAAAATATAAACATTAATATTGTATATTTTGGATAAGATAAGGATTTAGGGAGAAATGGTTTAGGGTTTAGGGTTTGGATTTAGGGATTTGAACATTTCCTCGTTAAGTCCACGTCATTTAGCGAGGAAGTGGCGAGGAAATGTGTTGATTTAGGGATTTGACATTTTCCTCGTTAGAGCCACGTCACATGGCGAGGAAGTGGCGAGGAAATGTGTTGACGTGGAAATAGCGAGTATACGCTTTAAATACATGGCTGTTTCCCTGTATCGGATTTCCTTCCCAAAAAAAAATAACACTTTTCCTCGCCATTTCCTCGCCATGTTACGTGGATGTAACGAGAAATATTAACAAAAATTAATATTTCCTCGTTAAATCCACGTCACTTAGCGAGGAAGTGGCGAGGAAATGTTTGACGTGGAAATAACGAGTATACGCTTTAAATACATGGTTGTTTCCCTGTATCGGATTCCCTTCCAAAAAAAAAACACATTTCCTCGCCATTTCCTCGCCAAGTGACGTGGATTTAACGAGGAATATTAACAAAAATAAATATTTCCTCGTTAAATCCACGTCACTTGGCGAGGAAGTGGCGAGGAAATGTGTTGGCGTGGAAATAACGAGTAAACTTTTTTCTATATATATGTGTGTTTCCCTTCCTCATATCCCACATAATCACCCAAATCACACAATATACTTAGAGATATGTGTTTGACATTAGAAAGATTTGAAAAAAAAGAAGTGAAGAAGATATTGGGGTTACATATAGTAAAGCCTTGCGGATTCTATTTGTGTAGGTTTTGCCATATGTGATTCCAGTATCTTTCTTCTCTTTTTTTTTTTTAGTATATTTGATAGAAAGTAAAAAGTATAACAAGTTAAAATTAAGTTTAAGGATTAATACTTTTAATTAATAAAAATTATCTATATAGTTTTATTGTTTATATCGAAAAACATATACTTAGGTGAAACAAAAAAAAACATGTTTCAAAAGGTTCGTCGTTAATTCCTCGTCTAAGAAAATCCACGTAAAAACGAAGCTACGTTTACGTCTACTTTACGACGAAATTACTTTTCCTCGTAACTAAGACGTCATCCTCGTAAATGCGACGTCAGTTTACGTTATCTTTACGACGAAATACTTTCCACGTTAGTTCACGAGGAAATAACGTGGATTGCTTTTTTCCTCGTTGCTTCCTCGTAAAGTCGAAGGTATTTAACGAGGAAATATTTTCCTCGTTAATTTTCCTCGTTAAAACACAGTTTTCTTGTAATGTTTCCAGATTTTATCTTTTAGCGGATTGAGGGATGAATTGGTTCTGAAAACCAGTATCACCTTCTGCTACAGATTTTGCAAGCATATAGCCCGACTTGACCGTATATTTACCAGATATGGATAGATTCCAACAATATCCGTCTGGTTTGGGGTTTCTGCTAATCGGAGATTATAATATTACAAATATGAAGACGAGATGATACTCGTTGATGATGATCAAGTTCTAGCCTGACAACAACCCAACATACGCAAAACAATAACTCAGTTTAATTTACATAATTGTCATGATCATTAAAACAATATAAATTAAACTCACCGAACGATTATTATTAATCATCGCTTTGCCACCTATCCGAAATTATATAGATTAATTATACATTGAATGTTTTAATTAATCAATAAGTCATACCCAATCATATCTAAGCACCTTTAATATTTTAATGGTCACTGATTTTTATGTTTGTCGAAAATGCCACTGATTAGCATCAGAATTTATTTATTAGTACTCCCTCGTAGTATAATGTAATTTAATACACTCCTAGATTGAGATGAGTGGTTATAGACTTATAGACAAGACCAAAAGAGTATTTAGACTGTATTCGATTGAGATTAGTGGTTATAAACAGGACAAAAAGGGTATTAAGGTAGGCTTGGATGATGTTAAGTTCATTTCTAAACGTAGTAATATAATAAATACATCACACTCAGATTCGAGTTTTAGTAGGTGCAATTTTAATTATTTTTGGACGATCCATCAGTTTGACATATATTTACACTTGTCTCGTCACCCGTGATAGATGCATGTAATAATGATGAACAAAAAATAATAATTTTGAGGCGTTATTATCGCTGTACAGATAAGTTAGAAAATGAGGTCTGATGTAAGACAAGTCCCTGCTTTTGCCGATCCTTCTCTTCTTATAATAAAACAGAAGAAAACATATTCTGTAGAGTTACGTAATGAATTTAGGTTTATACATTATACTAATCATATATATAATTATACATATGACACGTACGGTAAAGACGACAATACTTAACAACGAATCAAAGTTTGCTCTTTAATTTTCTGGTTTTGAAGTCAAATGTCATGTGCTAAGATGTACCAGTCCAGCTGTGGTTGGTTACTAATTAATCTTATGATTCCATCCGGTTTACATTGTTTTTCGGTTTCCCTCGCTGGTTTAAACTCATGAGGATTAGACGTGGCAGAATGGTGTAAACTGAAAGAAATGTATATAATATAGTACAAAATAATTTTATATAGTTAATATAAAGGGCAATTCTCTTAAATAACCCTTTTTAAGTTTTTGTCACAAAAATAACTTTAAAAAAATAAAATGACCAAAATAGACTTTTTTTTTTTGAAACTTTGATTTTTTTTTATATTTTTTTTGAAATTTGAAACCCTAACCCCAAACCCACCCCTTAACTCTAAACCCTAAAGTCTAAATTAGTTAACCCTAGGGATAAAAATACATATAAATGAATTTTTTACCTTCTAAAAAAAATATTTTGGTCATTTTCTTCCTTAAAAACTATTTTGTGACAAACAAACTAAAAGAGACTATCTAAGGGAATTTCTCTAATATAAACGAACACTGATATAAATAGGAGAAGCAAAAGGTTGGGCAAGAAATTAAGAGTTTGTTTCGTCCTTCCAGACATAGAAGCTCAAATTCACACTTAGAAAAGACCCAAATAAGCGTTAATTGCCTTTGCTCTTTCGCATTTCTATTTTCTTCTTCTTCTTCAAGTCGTCACCTCCTCACAGTTACAGGTACTTTGATCTGATATCATTTTATATTTCAGACTTTTGTTTTGTTTACTTAGTTGTCAAACTGTGTTCTCGTTTTGATAGGTTAAATCTGAACAAAAAATTAATTAACTAGAATGATCTGATGAGAAGAAATGTTTCAATTGAGATCCAAGTACTTCTGAACATTTTCTTCTCCCTATCCAATAAACATTACCAATCTTGCCATTTCTTCATAACCCCTATGTAACAAAATAAAAAACAAGAAAATAGAAGATTGGCGAATTAATGTGTTACTTGGGGCCATTAGGACATTATTCTCAGTTTCTTAACCGGATTTTTTAACTCATAATTTGACTTTTTTTTTTTTTTCCACTTTACGGCTAAGAGACGACTCTTATATCTCTTATCCAAAGCTAAGAACCCCGATTAAAAGACCGAGAATAATAATGGTCTTATATTCCCAAATAATGAAATACTTAGAGCATGATTAATGAAAAAAATCTTAATATAGTTCTTAGATTATAATTTGACATTTTCAGTTAAAAGATGTATCTTATATTTCTTATTTAGAATATATTTCTTAGTTTTTTTAGTTAAAAACTAAGAAAAATATCTTAGGATACACTAAAATACTCTACTCTATTAATCATGATCTTAGAGCTCCTTCGTACGAAAGGTTTCTGAACTTGATATTTTAATTTAATAATATTATTATTTTAATAAATAAATTATTTGATTATAATTTAATAGATAAAACAAATTTAAAACCACTCATATACCAACATATGAAAAAGGTTTATAAAGAGTATCTAGGAGTTGTTCCTAGTCTTTTGTTAGACTGTTTAGTTGTCTACACAGTCTATAAAACTAGAATATAACTTGGTAGATAAGATTTCTGTATCATCGCGATTCGCTAGCTTTATGTGATTCAATTCCTTCATTTTTCTTTGAACACATGTGATTCAATTCCTAAAGGTGCTTTTTATTGTCTTTGTCCATTATAATATATAACAAATCCGAAGCCTTTCAATTGTTCATGGCACTACAGGGAGTTTATATATTTCAAGTCATTTTTCCTAAGCAGATATAGAGTTAAAACCTATATATATATATATATATATATATATATATATATATCCTGCTAAGTTTTTGAAGTCACTACGAAGGTAGTAGCCGATTGGACTAGGATCTTTAATCTTTCATGTCATTTTCAACATTGCTGGGTTCAAATTTATGGAAAGCTGAGTTTCTTTCAAGTGGTACTTGGCCCAAAAGAAAAAAGGTGGTACATACCCACTAGGATTGAAAAGACAAATATGTCGTGGTTTAACAAAATAAGTAAAAATATTCGGTTTTCTTTTATTTTATTTTTATTTGTGGCGGTATTCAGTTTTTTTTGGGGACAACCGTATTCAGTTTATTTATTTATCTTACTCAGTTTATTTAACTTGCTAAAAAAGATTCAGTTCTTTTGAAATTAGTATGGTGCAGATAATATATGTAGGAAATATATTATAAGATGAAAAAATCATCTAATAAAAGTCATGAGTTTGAAGTTTTGGTTTATTTGGTTACTTCAGCTTGGTTTGCTGGTTTGAAAAATAAAGAACTAATTGATTAACATAAATTTGTTAGAGTACGGTTGTGATTGATTGGCTATTATAGAATGAAATTTTATTTATTTTAAATTTAAATTATTTTAGCTTCGGCGAAAAATAATCAATATATACGATAAAATATTACTTTGCTTATATATCTGTGTTTATCTCCATTCAATCTTATTTTGTATTTTCTTTTTTGGTTTATGCTCTCTTAATTCCTTTGTTGTTTCTTTCGCTACTGAGTCACTGACCCATCCTCGTTAAAATATTTTGTCTGTACATTTTTAATATTTATTTCTGCCTTTTGCTGACTTTCAACAAACAAAAAGTTCAGTTTCAGTAGCAATTTTTGAGGTTTTTAAATTAATATAAACTTGGGATTATAAGAAAATCACTATAAGACAGTCCGAGTGTCACCGGAGATTAAAAAAAAAACATAATTATATATCACTAGCAACTTGTTTTTGTTCTAGAAAACATCACCGATGATGAACTGAATGAAGTATGGAGTTTCATGTGACTTGCTTTTGACAATCTAGACAAGTCACATGAAGCTCCATACTTCATTCAGTTCATCATCGGTAATGATTTCTAAACCATAGTGAAGATTTTTTTTTTTTTTTTTTTGTTGAAGTTTCATGTGCCCTGCACCCTTATATCTCCAAAATTCCAACAATTAAGCATGTGATGTTTTTGGACGTCTGTAGTCTAGTCTGGTTTCAACAAATTATAGTTATACTTATCATCCGAACCACTTTATGGTGGTTGGTATTTAGAGGCATATATAGAAGAGTACATCCATGCAACTTTATGCACCCAGTTATATTTATAGCTATACTTATCATCCGAACAACTAAATTTTCTCTTTACATTTCATCTCAGCTGACCGTGGTACAATCAGGATACTATGCTAAAAGGTGACGACTTACCCTCCTTGGTTTATTTTTTGAGTATTTTTCACTCAGTTAAATACATATTGATCTATTTTACGTCCAACCATATAAATTACTACAACATTATAATTTTCTTAAACATTTAGTATCGATTTGTAGTATTTGTGAAAAAAAATATCATAACATATCACTTATGAACTAATTTAAGTATTCCTACAAAATATATTAGTTTCTTGTTTGTCTGCAATTTATTTCGGAGGGATGCAACTTGTATTTTGTATATAATTTTTGAAAGTACACTGTAATTCATTTCATGACACATCAATACTTTTAAAAATACTTCAATATTCGATTTGCACCAAATTTTAATGCTTTTCATAAAAAGATATTGGTCAAATAATACCAAATTGTACATTTCAAGAATTTGTCATTACAACTACCAAATACGTTACCCATGTTTGAATAACAAGTTCAAACAGGTTAAAAATAAAAGATAATGACATATTTGTGGATTTAAATATCAATAAAATTATGAGTGAATAACAAAATTTTGAAATTTAATATATTGATTTTAAAAATAAAAATGTAAAAAAAGAAATGATGTAGATGTATCGCAATTTGGGTGGACTGGCCCTACTATCTCATAAGAAGTTAATAGAAAATACAAATTGTGGCTTCAAATTATAGAGAACTATATCAAGTATTAAAACCGTTCATATTCTATTTATCTACCACAAAAGTTGAGGCAAGACACTGGTTGAATCGTAGACCAACTCTAGCTAAAGGTTGGTGGACCCAATAGACCAGATCTCTGCTAGTGTAGGCTGCTTCTGTGGTCCGTGTATTTCGTGGGTCCCATACCGCACCTTACGACCCGAACACTAACCGGAAATCTAGACCCGATCTCTATAGATTGCTTTTTTTTCCACCCCATCGACTAATTTGGCGGCGCCATGTACTTTGCGATTCAGTTTTCCATTTTTTTAGTATTCCAAAAATAAACTATGCTTTTTCATGATTTACCACGTCAATATTGTGATTTGTGAGCATATAACGGCATAGATTATTATTAAATGCACTTTATTAGTTATAGCAACAGTTGAGTTACGGTCCAAAAGTTATAGTCCAAACGGGACCATTCAGATTCAAAGGTAGCTCCAGTGGGAGCTGTAAGACCAAGACCAAGTCCAATATGTACCGCGTGTGCATATTTATACAGTACTTATTTCATTATATATTTGTAAACTTACTTTTATTTGGTTGATGAAAAATACATTTCGTACAAATTAAATCCATCAATGGCCATAAATAAAGTAACAATCTAATATACTGTGGTCCAATTTTTGAAAAGTCAACCTTATAAGTTTAGCTAGAGATAATAATTCAAGTTACTATATCGTAATTTTAGTTTAATATACTGTGGACCTTTTTCTAGAGAAATTTCCTTGGATAGCCCTTTTAGTTTGTTTGTCACAAAAATAGTTTTTAAAGAAGAAAATGATCAAAATGTTTTTTTTAGAAGCTAAAAAAATCCTTTATATGCATTTATACTCCTAGGGTTAACTAATTTGCACTTTAGGGTTTAGAGTTAAGAGGTGGGTTTGGGGTTAAGGTTTCAAATTTCAAAAAAAAATTAAAAAAAAATTAAAAAAAAATTAAAAAAAAATTAAAATTTCAAAAAAAAAAAAATCTACTTTGGTCATTTTATTTTTTAGGGCTATTTTTGTGACAAAAACTTAAAAAGGGCTATTTAAGAGAATTGCCCCTTTTTTTATAGTGATTTTAGTAATAATTTACCTAGGCCTGGGCGTTCGGGTACCCGTTGGCGTTCGGGTCGGGTTTTCGGATTTCGGTTCTTTTTTATAACACCTCTTAGGTCCCATTCTAGTAAATTTGTAAGTACGGGTCGGGTTCGGATATAACACATCGGGTTCGGGTCGATTTTGTATCACATCTTAGAACCCATAAAGTAACCATATATCATTCGGGTTCGGGTGATATCGGTTCGGTTCGGATATACCCGAAATAAAATCTAAAATTTAAAAGCAAAACATAAGAAATATATACTTATTTATATATAATTAAGTATTTAAGGTATTTATTTTAATTTTAGATACTTAGTGTTAGATACCATATCAAAATAAATATGAAATTAAATATTTGAAGTATATATTTATGTTTCATATAATTATATTGTACAATAGTTTGGACATTCGGATCGGTTTCTTCGGATATTTTTTCGAATTTTTCGGTTTTTTCGGTTTTTCGGGTTACCCGTTCGGGTTTGGTTAATAACACTTCGGATTCGGATTTTTTGTATACCACATTAGAAGATCCATTCGGGTATTTTTTATATGTTGGACCGGGTACGGATCGGATTTTTCGGTTCGGATTCGGTTCGGATTTCGGGTTACGGATTTTATGCCCAGGCCTAAATTTACCTATTACTTAGAAAAAAAAACAGTTATTATTATGTCATTATCAATTTTATTTACCTAACATAAATGTAAAAGAAAATTTCATAAAATGATATAAAACACGAGGACGGACTCACGCGTCTCCAGAACACTCATATGGATTTTATGGTCCGGCACGAAAAGAAAAAATAAAGATTTACAAAAGTTTCAGCACTTTCCTTTTTTTCTATTAAAGAATATATATAAACTTTTGTGAAAGATACGATTTTGATGTCTTCAGTTGCTGAACCTGCCGGGATGCTGAGGAAGAGCTTCCGTCGTAAAAAATCTCAGGTAATATTTGTTGTGTGATTACGATACCTTACAAAATGATTGGTTCTGAACAAAAGTGTTGGATTATTTTACACAGAGATTATGGGCAAAAGTGGTGATGAGGAAGTGGTTGAACATAAGTGCTAGAGATCTTGAGTACGGTGCTGATACTGAAGACGAATCCGAAAACGAGGATGTTGGAGAGGAAAATCAAGACTGTAGCTCCGATGAAGGTTCTTGTTTCTTCTCTCTCTCTCTCCTGAATAATCATTCATCAGTTCTTCTTTTCCGGTTATCTAAGCCGTTTAAACCGGTTTAACAGATGATGAAGAATCGAGCACGCAAAGAAGAGGATCGACTCAATCGTGGGTTAGTGAGATCTCGGAGGAACCTATCACCGCCGCCGAAGCAGCCGCCGAGTTTACTAGCAATGGTAATGCCCAATTGCATGTTATTCATGGTGGTGTGGTTTCTGAGGTTTCAGTTCAATCCCTTTACTAGAATTCAAAAAATCTTTTTTTTTAAAAATAAAACCGGACTAAGTATTGGTGGTCTGGGGACAGTTTTCTGGTCCTTAATATCTTTATTAAAAAGACTGACTTAACAAGAGACATAACCATCATTATCCCCGTCTCTTAACCAGGATTCTTAGTTTCAGATAAGAGACGGTTCTTAGCTTTTCTTAGTAAAATCTAAGAAAAACTAAAAACATCTCTTAAATAAAAGATATAAGTCTCTTAACCGAAAAGTGTGAATTTTTTTTTTGTGTCAAATCATGAATTAAAATCTCGGTTAAGAAACAATGGATAATGTTGCCCTTATAGGCTTAAGATCCGAAAATTCTATTGTTATAAAAATTGAACTGAAAATAATTCTATTGCTATTTTTTTTTTTTGCTGAAATCAGATGCTCCATTGAAGTTAAGGAGAAGGAATTCAGAAACATTGAGAGCACAGTACATTAACAACAAAGAAATAAGGTAAAATGTTTGATGGTTCTTTAGATTTAAATAGTTTATAATATTATATTAGATTCGGATGTCATATTGTCTATTCCTTTTTTTCAAGTTTGTTGGGTGATAAGGAGACCTACCATGTCGGAATTGTAATAACAAAACCTTGTCTGTGTACAGAGTATGTGTTGGTACGTGGAACGTAGGAGGAGTATCACCACCTTCTGATCTTGACATCGATGACTGGATCGACATTAATCATTCTGCTGATATCTACGTTCTTGGGTAAACACAAAACTAAAAATATAATAGTATTTGACTTTTTCCTCAACGACATCAGACAAAACTAACTCATGTTTTTCTTATGTTTGGTATGAAGTTTACAAGAGGTTGTACCTTTGAATGCTGGAAACATACTTGGAGCTGAAGATAACCGACCGGTTGCGAAATGGGAAGAAGTGATCAGAGAAGCATTGAACCGAGTCAGACCGAAAAACTCTGCGGTTAAGAGTTACAGTGATCCACCAACTCCAGGGATATTCAAACCTTTTGACGAAACACACGATGTTATAGAGGAAGAAGTAGATTACGAGAGTGATAGCGACGCTGGCGTCGAGATTCACCCCATCAACGAGGAAGAAGAAGAGAGCCTCCTCGGGGAGCTAAAGCATGACGGTGGAGTTGTAGGTGAAGTCAACACTCTCGTTGATCCTAACTCCGGTGTGCCCGTTGTTGAGATTAAAAGACAGTTCTCTTCTCCTAAGAAGCTAGACAGACAAATCTGTTTACGTGTCGATAGTTTTAACAAGAGGAAGAACGATGAGGATTCCTCTGGAACCGGTATGAAAACGCTAAACCGGATGTTAAGTGGGAAAGAAAGGATCGGTTTAAGCTGGCCTGAGCCTCCTTTGAGCATGTTAGGACCTTCTTGCGTTCTCGATAGACAGCCCTCCATGAAGACAACGACTTCCTTACAAACAACAAAGTCTTTCAAGGCTTACAATTCGTTTAAGTATGTAGCCGGAAGCAACGTTGGTGTTGTTCCCCACGAGGTATTGGCTCTAGCGTCCATGGACCTGACGTCGCTTATGGAGAGGAAACGAAGACCGGCGTATGTGAGGCTAGTGAGTAAACAAATGGTTGGCGTTCTTTTAACCATTTGGGTTAAACGAAGCATGCGGAAACACATTCAAAACGTACGAGTCTCTACTGTTGGAGTTGGCATCATGGGTTATATTGGTAACAAGGTATATAAAAGATTTATATATTTCATTATGTTACATTGTTTGAATTTGTTTTTTAAAGTGATATGTGGTATGCAGGGAGCTGTGTCTGTGAGTATGTCGATATACCAGACGTTCTTCTGTTTCATATGCACTCATTTGACGGCAGGAGAAAGAGAAGTTGATCAGATCAAAAGGAATGCTGATGTTCACGAGATACATAAGAGAACAGTCTTTCACTCTGTCTCTGCTCTTGGACTTCCCAAGCTTATCTATGATCACGAGTCTGTCTTTTGTTTACTCTCTTCTACTAATTTTTTCTTAATTGGAGAAACCTCGTTTCGATTTCTATTCTTCTAACTTCATTTTGTTTTCACCTCTTTGCAGAAGAATAATCTGGTTAGGAGATCTCAATTATCGGCTTAATCTATCGTATGAGAAAACCAAAGACCTCATTTCCAAGAAAGAGTGGTCCAAGTTGCTTGAATATGATCAGGTAAGCTTAACCGTTGATCTTTTTTGTTTTAATAAAGGTTAAGCTCAACTTTACTTATTTTGTTTTCTTTCTTATGAATGAATATTTATATATTGCAGCTTTCTTATGAATGAATATTTATATATTGCAGCTGGTAAAGGAATATAAGAAAGGTCGAGCTTTTGACGGATGGTCAGAAGGAACTCTACAATTTGCACCAACCTATAAGTACCAAGCCCATTCGGATAAGTACACTGGGAGCGGAAAGGCGACGAAGAGAACACCAGCTTGGTGTGACAGAATATTATCTTACGGCAAAGGAATGAGGCTGGTTCAATACCGGCGTACCGAAAATAAATTCTCAGATCATCGTCCGGTTGTAGCAATATACATGGCTGAAGTCGAGGTGTTTTCCGCGAGGAAGCTTCAACGAGCTTTGACATTTACGGATGCAGAAATTGAAGACGAGGGACTTGTGGCCGTAGTCGTTTAAGTGAATAGGAAGTAAAAACAGAGATTAAGATTTGGCTCTTGTTATTTGTTTGATCTTGCATATGAAGTACTGGCGAAGGAGACCATTCTCTTTCCACAGATAGTTTTTTTTTTCCCGATGAACTTGGGGGTATTCCGTGTTTCTTAAAAGATTTAGACTAATCTTCCAAAATAAGATGCCATCCACATATGAATCATCTATTCGGATATTCAAATGAGATTCAATACATGGCTTCATATAAGTATCCACACAGATTTAGTTATCCGCATGGCAATACAAATTTAGTGACATGAGGTTACTTCTAACCTGGAACAAATTTAGTGTTAAGATCGTTCAAAATTGAGTTACTTTTATTTTTATAAGTTACCCTAAAATTTTGAAATTTTAAAACATTTTTTAATTTTAGAGATTTTCAAGTTTTGTTTGAAACTTATTATTACAACTAATATACTTTGAATATTAAAATGATTATATTTTAAAAAGTAAGTGAATTAGAATAATGTTATTCCTTTGCCTCAGTAGACTCTCCTCAGAATCCTCCTCTGCTACGATTCCACTTTCCCTCTTCGTTGGCCTCCTTCCTATGTGTCTTATAAGACATGTTTTTCACTTTCTTTGTTCTTAAGTTAATTTACGTGTATCAATAGTGAGATTGAGTTCATCTATTGAGATATTCAGTATGTTCTTGGACTCTTCAGTTGCATATACTACGTATGTAAAGCGATCTAACGGGGTTCTCAATTCCTTTTCTATCACCTTTGAATCGGTCGGACATGTCTTCACCGAGGTTTCTCATGTCGTTGGCCAATGTCTAATGTCTTTAAGTAGTGAGAATGTCTTTAAGTAGTGAGAAAGACATGGACAAAAAGATGAAAAACTGATATAAAGTTTAATGTCTTTAAGTTCAAATAGATTATAGATGGGTTAGAGAATTTTAGAGTGAGAAATCATATATTTTAGTTGTAATCATTTAAGAGAAGGATAGAAAATGTGTAGAAAATTTTATATAAGGAAACAAAAATTCCAGTTATGTTAAATATTTCGGTTTTGAAGACTTTTTGGGATAAATAATTATTTATATTCAATATTTTAATTAAATTTTAAATAATATGATTGTGTTAAATAAAAATTGTTATAATTTTTAAAAAATTATCTCAGTTCAACTAGTAAAAACTATAAATAACAAAATAGATATTAAAAAGGCATATAAATCACTCGAAGATTGATTTATAATTGGTAGTGCTTAGAGATAATGTTCATATATCACGGTCTCTAGCATATATCTACCATATTTGGTGCTGACCTCAATGTATATATTATATATACTCTTTCCGTTTCACAAAGTTTCATATTCTAAAGAAAATTTTTGTTTTAAAAAGATCTATTTTTTATATTTTCAATGCATGTTTTATTAACTAATTGCAAATTAAAAAAAAAATAATTGCATTTACTGAATTTTTATTGGCTTAAAATTATGAGAAAAAGATAATCACAAAAAATTATGCAAATTTAATTTGTTTTATTAAACTGTGTGAAAAATCTAAAATATGTAACATTTTGAAACAGATGAAATATATTTTATCATTTCCTAATACATATTGAAATCTTTCTATCAGTTAAAAATTATTGTTATTAATGCTAGTTAATGTTTTTTACTACTACATTTTCATTTAACATTAACTTGATTTAATCCGTGCTTTTAAAGGTTGCTTTTTTAAAAAAAATATTTATTTTTTTAATAATTTATTTTAAAATATTTTTGTTAAGTTTTGGTTATCAATCAAAATATATGGGTTCGAAAGATCCAATTCTAACCTAACCCGTAAAAGCTATATCAGACCTGAACCCACTGGAAAAATATTTGAATGGTCCAAAACTTTAATATCAGAATAAATGTAATTGAACCTGACTTGAATCAAAATATTTGAGTATCCAAAAATATATGAATCACCATTATGCACTTAAATCCCCCTATATATTAAATGAGAAGTCACTTAAGTGATTTCTGCTGACGTTTCGCTCATATGAGAGCTTTCCAATTAATTGTTATAATTTGATTGGTTGATGATTTTTAATTTTTTATTTATTTAATCAAAGTTTTTAAAAGGAAACTAACCCTAGAATTACATAATCTAATATATGTTTCCAAACATACAATTAAATATCTTAAATATAGATTAATTAATATAATTTATTTATAGAAACAATTAAATTTTATAGATTACATTATATAAATTGATAATATACATTTAAATACATATGATAATACATAAACAATTATAAAAACGGTTTTTAATATATTTATATTACAGTTTCTCAAAATAAAATATTTATATTAGTATGCATTAAATCATAGATTCCAGAAAAATAATTAATGTAAACCTAATAATATTAATTAAACTCACTCATTCATTCTCTCTCTCTATATATAAAGCTATGATTATAATAAAATTAGCATGCTTGTTTTGAATAGTAAAAAAATAAAAGAGACAATAAATAAAAAAACATGAGGGAAGAATAATAAAATATGTTTGTTGTGTTCTTGGTTCTTTTATATTCTTATGTATTTAATTTTATATATTTGTTGAAATGCATATATTTTTTGTGTTACTATAAAAGTGAACTAATTAGTTTTATGTATTTTTAAAACATTGTGATAAATGGAGTAAGAAAGATCAATAAAAATGATGTGTTCTACAATTGTTAAAGTCAAATAACAACATTTTGTTAATAAAAATGACGTGTTCTACATGTTCTACAATTGTTAATATATAGGAGGATATATGCCTAAAATAACACCATTTCATTATTTATATTAAAATTATTTTTTCTTATTAATTAATCCGATTTAATTAAAATAGGTACATTTTAAAAGAAGAAATGATTTGTTTAGCCCATTTAAATTTTATGTTAAATACTAAATAAAAAATGAGTGAGTAAGTTTAATTTATGATTTGACAAAATTATGAGAGAAATTACTTAGACTACTATTTTCCTAATACATGTTTTCATGTTTACATTAACCAAATTTATCATTGATTTTAAAGAGATAAATCATACTATATATTAGTTTAGAAGTCATTTAAGTGATTTTTTCTTATATATTGTTAATATGTTAAGTTTATTAAAAAAGTTACAATTTGATTGGTTGTTGACGTTTATTAGTTATTTATTTTAATTAGATCTAAACATAAAAAGTAACTATAGAACTAATTAATATAAATTACCAAATAACACAAGTAATATTACAAATAATGATTTATGGCAATTAATTGTATAATTGGAGAAATAATATATATATGTTTTATCAATTTCTTTTTCTTTATCAATTATTTATATATAATTAAATTAAATATAATTAAATTTTTATTTAAAGAAATTTAATGGTTATATATTCTTATATAAAAAATTAGATTTGTAGGTAAATAATTGTTAGAACTTTTTATGTTTTCTAAATTCCACACAAAAACATTTACAAAATATTTTTGTGATAAAAGCATCCGATCATTATATTGGTCATACATAAAAAAAACTTTATTTTTATTTTTTGAAAGCTAGAGTATTCCTGGTGTTTTTCACATATTAAAATAAAATAATAAGCAATTCTACAATCAATTATTTGAATTGATTATAATATTATTTTTCTATAAGAAAAATATTAGTAATGATTAAGGTTTACATTGTTAAACTATTTTAAATTTCACAAGTCTTATAAAAATATATATTGAAAATTTTGAATACCCAACTATTTAAAATTAATTATAAATTAATGTTTTAATTATTATTCAAAAATTATAACAATGTAACCATAATATATATATTTCATATAATATAATTACCCGCAAAATTGCGGGCAAACACCTAATATGTTACTTATTTTTAAAGCAAGTATCTAAAAATTCAAAATATATAAAAGTATTAATTTAACTAAAAGAAATTGTAAAAAAAAAAAACTTTCTTAGATTTAGACGTTCATAATTCTTTAGATTTCAGTATAATTTTTTGGACCAATAGGTTGTGCCTTGCCGGCTCTGATGCATTAAAAGCTTTCGTTGGTATGTTCATACTCCTCTTACTTTCACCATTCTCTAAAATCAGCACAAAAAGAATAGATAGAAAATCAACAAATTTGTGAACATAAACCTCAAGAAAAATTAACAAAGGGAAGAGAATGATTGCGAGATTGACGAGAGAAAAGTGGAGAAGTAGGGTTTAAGACCAATATTAAACGTGAATTGGGGATTATAGTCATAAACCAAAACTGCGTAATTTAACTTAACAGTGATTAACTAACATTTAATTACTGTGTTTTAAATTTTAGTTAACTTATTTAACATTATGCCTAAATTGATATACTCAAAGAAAGTTTGTGATTTAAAAAAAAAACAATTTTTTTCTTTAAAGTTCATGCTTTCAGTGGTCATAATTTGAATTTTGAGATTTTAATAACCATTTTTCCGTTTTAAATATTTTAGTGGCAGGAATTTGTAAATATTGTTAAAATAGAAAGACACCTCAAAAAGGATTTTCTGTTTTAATAGCATAGATATGTAATTTTTAAAAAAGGTAAATGATTAAAATCAATTTTTTTTTCATATAACCATATTTTAAATTTACTTATAAACAAACATGTTAAACTTTATTTAAGAGTTTGCTTTTATTCTCTGTATTTAATAAAAGCAAATGAAGTATATGTTTAAGTTACTAATTAATTTGTGATAAATATTATTTTTAACAAAAAAATTATGATAAATATATGAAACTAATATTTATGCTTATGGTTGGTTTGCTTTGCTCATACTGAATATTTTGCTTACCATATTTTTAAATAAATATGTAAGCTCTTTCAAGCAATTGTCGAAAAAGGCTATAAATATATGAAACTAATTATATATTTTCTCATATAAATTATTATTTATATAAAAAAAATTGAATGACTATTTTCTTATTTTTTAAAATTAATATAATATATTTTTAATAAAAAATATTATGTTTTTATAATTATTAGTTATGTTTAATTTGTCTAAAAAATATTTTACATTAATTATTGTTAAAATGATATCTTATGCACAAAAATTTGTATGCAAATTTTAGATTTATGAAAATATTATTTACTAATTAATAAACAACTAAAATGTAGCATTTTCTAAAAAAGAATAAAAATTCGTTTTTTTATAAAAACTCATAAAAGTTGGTTTTTGGTTTTTCTTCATAAATTGGTTAAATTTTTCAAAAACTGGTTTTTCTAAATTTTAAGGAATCTACTTACTAAAAAACTTGTTTGTCAAATCAAATGGCTTTTACAAAAACTAAAACTAAAAGCTAAAACTTGATTGGATGAAGGGTTTTAGAAATAGAAAAACCAAAAACTAAATTAAAAACCACAAACAATCATTACCTAAATCTTTTTAAAATTTTGTTAAATAACTAAACTATTGTAAAAACACATCTTTTTATTATTTAAAGAAGAGTTTTCTCTCTTCTTAGACTGTCAAACTATCTAAGCTTGCCACATGTCTGATCTCAGTTCCTCCTCATTCGATGATGGGCTTTTCTGAGTTTGTTAAAATTGTTTCTAATGAGCTTCTAACATGAAGGATTTTGGCCCACTAAGGATTGCCTTCATTCACCAACGACGAAGGTCCTTCCCAGTACCATTATCACCGGCGAATGATTGATGGAAGACTCTGTCTGCGTCGATTCACTTCCAACTCTTTTCATATGTTTCGAGACCAGCAACATTACGTAACTCCCGTCCATTCAATCGTTGTCATTAAAGTTTTAACTGACTCCATCTACCCATTCCTTCGGTGATTTCATGTTCAATACATCCTCTCCTTCAAGTCGGTTCATCTGCAACTATATATAGGTGCGTTTCCAATCGTCAAAATCATCACTTTCTTATTCACAATATTATCAAGCAAATAAAATTCTGCAGAGTAGAACGGCGAACTCCTTTCTCCTCCTTCCTAACTTAAACACCAACTGATGTAGCACCAAAATTGAAGTTCGTTTGCTAGATGTCTGACTTTTGGCAGGCAAAATCTCAGAAACATGGAGCAGAGAAGATTCCAGAGGAATTGGAAAGTCTTAAGCATCATAGGGTAGGAGTTCTTAGCGAAGGAGAAATGCTTTTACCATTGTTACATTAAGCATGTTTTGCTGTCTCTTGCAAATTATTTTTAACTTCTGAAAATTTTGCTATATCTCTCTCATATTGAAAAGTCAAGAGGGAGAAGTTAAAAGTAACTTACCCTTAAATCTTCTTCTTTTTTTTTTTGAAACAAAACAAAAAACAAATGGACACTTGACATTTTTTAACTGATATATATTTACAACGAGAGTTAGCTATTTCCTTACATGAGATACTTGCTGCCAGAAGGGTTCACGCTACACGTTGATTACATGTTCGTGAACCATTTTCTCCTCCCGAAGTTTCATCGGACTCAGCTACAACGTCAATAAAAGGTTATCCAGATAGTAATGTCTTATTGAAGCCTCTGTTAAGCGTCGAGGTACTAATAGAAAACACCGATTAGTTCAAACAAAAACTTAGAATATATACAAAAAACTAAGGAACATTCAATTGTTATCCCTGAACTGAAGCCAATTAAACGGAACTCTACACATCTACAACAAAAACTATATAACAAATCACCAACACTGCATAGCTTCTTACACATAAATACACCTTAACTAGGAATGTTCAATCCGGATATCGTTTCGGTTCGGTTTTTCGGATTTTCGGTATTTTGGTTTACAAAAATAGATACCATATTGAAACCATATTTACTTTAGTTTGGTTCGGTTTATATATCTTCGGTTTTTGGTTAATTTAGTTTTATACTAAAATCCATAAATAAATGTATCTTTTAGCATATTTTATGTCTTTTACTTTATATTAAATATCAGCTTTGATATAACAACATGAATATCTTTTAGATTTTAAATAGACTATTTTTTTTTTTTTTTACTATTTAAAAATTTAGTAAGCATATAAGTTAACATAATAATATTTTTATAGAATAAAAATTATTAATAACTGAATATTAGCACATATATTTGTCAACAAAAAATTATGTTTTGTTTAATTTGATAAAAATAAAAAATAACTTTTAACTTAAAATAAAATATCAAATTACTAAAATCAATATTCTAAGTAAGAAGATCATATCAATAAATTAAATTATGTATATATTATTAATTATAATTATATAATTTACATATAATTATGCATTATATTTTAATTGATCTGTTTATTCGGTTTGATCAGTTTATATATCAAACAATATCCATATATATATATATATGAGTTGTCAAAGGTAAAAGTAAGATGTTCTAGAAACTCGATAAAATGCAACTTATCATGATTGATAACAATTGAGTCAGATTTCAGATAAGTTCATATGCTCAGTTGCTTATAACATGAGTTTTGCACTAAATTCTATAGCTTGTGTTATAACTTACCATTGCCAACTTTACAAAACCAGAATGTGGAAAGCTATTGTATTTTTAGTAACATAGCACTAATTGGTTACTGCTTAAACCAACAGTAATGTTATAGATCACACATGTAATAGCTAATCTCATAAATTCCGTGAAATGCTGGCCGATTCTAGTTTTTACATAAACTATGATCAAAATAAATGCTAAAACTATTAAAAATGCTACGCATCATCGATCTAAAATTGAAAGTGTACTAACCCAATCTTTGCTATATTGGTAGTAATTTCGTAAATACTTTTCTAAAACCAAATATCCAAAAAACTCAGAAATCCCAACCCCAAACAAAACCGAACCAAGATTCAACACCCTTACAAATAATCATTCTTTATTTAAAAAAAAAAGTTCCTTGTGAAATGTTGATTAAGTTGATATTTACACCTAACGATATATCAATGTTAAATCTTTGGTATAACTTTTAAATTGCAACAATAGCATTTTTGAAATCAACATTACAATGATTCCACCAAAATAAATTTATTTTAACTACTAGTGCATAATTAATTAAGGATAAAATAAGAGTATAAAGGGCAACCTTAAATATCCTAAGGCATCTAGTCCTTTCTTTCAAGATTCAATGTGGATGGGAACATAAGTTTATAGTGCTTCTTGTAGATTTGAACTATTAATTTTCTTTTAAAATATTATAATTTTTTTAACATCATTTTCCGCAAATTTTATTTTATACATTTTACATATAGGTCTATAAATTGGACCTTTCTAATTAAATACAATTATGTTATGCGGTCAACCACATCCCCTAGAAATTCGTTTTTGATTCACAAATCAGTTACCATACTAATGATAAAAATGCATCTTATATTCCGTTTCGCGTGTATATTTAATTATACGCTGGAATTATCAACTCTAATTTTATTTGAATACCAAAAATGTGCACAGAGCCCATATATATATGTAGATCGGGAAATGGCTGTTTGATAATAGCAAAACCCAATGCTAATCAACGATTGAACTCAATTAGTCAATATTTAAAGAAGGTATCATGTGCAAATTACCGTAGTGGAGAACCAATGACCTGACCATGTTAGGTTCCAATAGTAGCTTTTTGTTAATTGTATTTATTTATTGACTACGTTAATTATTTTCCCATTATCTAAATATTTTTTTTGGCCATCTTGCTTTTCCATTCGTCTACATGACAAACTCCTGAATCTTAGTATTCTTTTTCAGCAGTACGCAGTTTTCACTCACTTTTTCTTCTTGGAATATGAGAAAACTCTTTTTCCAAGAATACTATTTCTCAAAAGTCTGCAACTAACGTTCGAAAGATATACCCGTATGCATTCGATGTTTAGTTGATCTTTACATAGTATACCAGAATAATTTGAATGATGGAGCTTTTGTTAAGCTCAATTATTTTTCGACCAATGTTGTATGCCCTTATGCTTTTCATGCATATTATGTTGAAAAAGAGGCTAGATCCTATCTTTTCCCTTTAATCAATGGATTGTAGAATCGTCTTCTATGGACTAAATGGCTTTAGCAACTTAAATCTTTTATTTTTATTTAGCTAGTATAAGATTATATTCCCTTTAATTAATTAATTTCATCTTTAGATAACTAATAACTATGTATATATTAATTATTGGTGATGTATCCAATTAACATATTTTGTCAGTCAAGGTTAGTATTATGAATGGTGTGCAAGCAACGTTCTAAATAGGTCGTGATCTTGTTAAAGTATTTCGTGGTCAAAATAAATGTATTTACAACACTACACAATTATTATCCCCAATATTTTAATCGAGATTCTTAAATTATGATTTAACAAAAAATTTTACACTTTTCAACTAAAAACGGTTTTTATATCTCTTATTTAAGAGACGGTTCATAGTTTTTCTTAGATTTTAACTAAAAAACTAAGAACTATCTCTTATATGAAGCTAAGAACCCTGGTTAAGAGACCAGGATAATTATAGTCTCAAGATTTTAAAAATCTGAAAGAATTTATTTTTACGACCAACTTCAATGGACTCCAAAACACAAATTTTAATGTAACTTAATTCTAATGAAACTCAGAAAATAACTTCATTTCATGAAATTTGGTGTTTAGTATATGTTGTTACTCCAAATTTATAACATTGTTCACCACACCAAACATTTATATAATATATTTGTATTTAATAATAATATAGTTAAATTAGTGTTATAATTAGGTTAAATCTTATAATATATATATCACTATTTTATATTTTATTTACAATATTTAATATTCAAGTACTATTTTTCATTTAATATATAAGTACATTAATATTTATTATTTGTAACTAAAAAATAATTAGATTTATATTTTGGGAAAATTGCCAAAACCAACCTAAAACTTGAATTCAAATGCAAAAGTGTACCCAAACATCAAACAAATGCAAAAGTAACCTAAAAGTGTAGTGAAATTACAACAGCCCCCTTATGACCAAAAAAAAAACTATATGCGTTTTTACCTTTATAGCCTATTTAAGTCTTCTGTCTTTTTAAGTCTTCTGTGATTTTGTAAGTCTTCTGAGAAGACTTACATGTAAGTCTTCTCGCTTAGTAAATTTTAAAAATAATTTATAAATTATATAAAAAATATTTTTATGGAGGAAAAATCTAAATCATGTAATAATAAACATTTGTAAATGATATAAATTAAAATCTAGTAAAATTGAATTGTTCTCAACATAGATGAGTGAATGTATCATCTTTTGATATTCTTTGGTCTAGGGTTTGGAAACATATGTCATAGTATTGTATGTATCTTTAGGGTTAGATTTTGGAAGCCTAACCAATTTTTTTGAAAAATCATTTTTTACATATATTTGTTTAGTTTTGTGTATATTAAATAGTTTTGGAGTTGATTTTAAGTTTAGTGAAGTGTTTATTGATATTTAGTTTGTTATTTAGTTTAAGGTATTAGAAGACTTAAGTCTACTAAAAGATATTACGCCAGAAGACTTACATGTAAGTCTTCTGGGCGAATAGTAAATTCAAGGGGTAGAAGACTTTCAGGAAAGTCTTCTGTTTTCCCAGAAAGTCTTCTGTCTTCCCAGAAAGTCTTCTGTCTTCCCAGAAAGTCTTCTGTCTTCCCAGAAAGTCTTCTGTCTTCCCAGAAAGTCTTCTGTCTTCCCAGAAAGTCTTCTGTCTTCCCAGAAAGTCTTCTGTCTTCCCAGAAAGTCTTCTGTCTTCCCAGAAAGTCTTCTATCTTCCTAGAAAGTCTTCTGTCTTCTCAGTCTTCTCAGAAGACTTACCTGAAAGTCTTCTGAATCGAAAATATTTAACCTAATTACAATTTTTGTCTTCCTCTATATAAAGAAAGTTTACACATTCTCTCTCTTCCTCTCAAATTGCTGCAAGAAAATGTAATGTTTCTCACTCTAAAACTCTCAAACCTCTCTCTAATCTCTTTTATATAGTTCTCATATTTTACTCTTTGGATTTGCAAGTTTTCAGATCTTGAAGACTTTATGATTGTCTTCTGACGAAATCTTCTCTCATGTCTCCTCTTTCATAACGTATTTGAGTGTTTTAGTAAGTTTTCATGTCTGATTTACATCATTTGTAACTTCTTATTGCTTAAAGTTCTTACCTTTTTCCCAAACTAAAACTCTCTAACCTCCGGATATTTGAATTTTTTTGGATATTCAGGTTTTTCAGATCTGGGTCAGATTTTAGAAGACTTTTGAGAAGACTTTTGAGAAGACTTTGTTCTCTGTCGGAAGACTTCCAGAAAGTCTTCCAGTGCATTATATGTTAGAAGACTTTGTCAGAAGACTTTTTGAAAGTTTTCTAACATAATGTACAAGAAGACCTTCTGAAAGTCTTCTAACATAATGTACATGTGTAATAATTTTGTTTATGATTTATTTTGTGATTTGTATGTATAATCTTTTATTTGTGGATTATTTTATAAATTTGAAGAGATGTCAATGAATTTTTTTTGATAAATATGTTCATGTCTACAACATTATCTTGCAAAAAAAATATATATATGTTCAATGAAATTTTTTTGGTGAATATATTCATGTCTACAACATTATCTAACACTTATTACATAACACAACAACACAAAAACTTAGTTAAATTTACTAAAATTAAAAGGAAAAGAATTTTAAGAAAACTTAATCAAATTCACAAAATATAAACTTTCACTTGAAGTTTTCTGAGAATTTTCGGAAGAAATTTTTTAAAAAATTTAAAAAATTTCGGAAGAAATTTTTTAAAAAATTTAAAAAATTTCTATAAGTTTTTGGAAAGTCTTCTAGCATATAATGTAATAGAAGACTTTATGGAAGTCTTCTAGCATATAATGTACTAGAAGACTTACATGTAAGTCTTCCTGAGAAGACTTCCACAGAAGTCTTCTTCTGGTAGAAGACTTACATGTAAGTCTTCCGGAAAGGTCATTTTTGCAATTGTAAATTTAGAAATGAAGACTTCCAGAGAAGACTTCCATGTAAGTCTTCTCGAGAAAAATGAGAAGACTTCCATGTAAGTCTTCTCGAAAAATAGGTTAGTTTTGCAATTGACCAAATTGTGTCAGAAATTTGACTTTCTGTGGAAGACTTCCAGGAAGTCTTCTCGACAGAAGACTTTCGACAGAAGACCAAAATCACAAAAAAATAAAGCTAGAAGACTTACAGGGAAGTCTTCTGCTGGAAGACTTCCTAGAAGACTTCCCTGTAAGTCTTCTCGGTGGAGAAGACTTTCAGTTTAGTCTTCTCCACGAACCAGATCTGAAAAAAATAAAAATTCTTCTTAAATTTGGTGAGATTCATGTTTAACTTCTCCAAGTACATATCATTTCTTAGTGAAAGTTACATACTTGTTCTTGACCAAGAATCATGAATTTTAGTAACATTAATAAGTTTATAAATTTTAAAATCAAAAAGTTGGGATTTTGGGAAGTAATAAGAGAGAAAGTGAAAGGAAAATAATTTGTGTGTGTAAGAAATAAGTATATAAAGATGTAGATGTTGATTTTAGAAGCATTAAAAGCTTCAAATTGGTTGTTCATGGTGGTTGGTGTATTGAAGCCAATGACAATATTGTAAATACTTGATGAAGATGAGGATGATATAGTAATACAATTATTTTCAAAAAAAAAAAAGTAATGGCATTTCGTGAATTATCCGAACTTCTAGGGTGAAAAGGGAATGTGAAAATTTCAAAAAAACCATGGGTTGGTTTTGCAATTGAGTTCAAGTTTTGAGTCACTTTTGAAAAAAGTCCTTATATTTTTGTTCATAGTAATATAAATATAAGTATTATATTATATATTAAGTTTTTAAATTTAATTAAATTAAATATGCTAAAATCATTCTTAGGATATAACATAAATTTAAATAATCATTTTATTTTTAAAGTTTCCAATTTTCTTTTTATTTGTAAATGATAATTATTTAATTAAAAATTAAAAATATAATATAAAGTATTGTTTTGAGTGTAAAATTTGGTGTTAGAATCAGATATAAAAATAAAATAGAACGTAAAAAATAATTTTGTGTTATTTCAACATTAAATTTACCGTTATGGTTAGAACTATTCTTAAAAGAATGTTAAAGACAGGATATGTGTCTCTTTAAGGAGGCGATGGATTGATAGAGCAGGTTAAGTAAGCAAGAAGGAAGCAAAATAAAGAACCTTTGTCAAATCAAAATGCATCAAACATGCAAAACCAAGTGTGAGTTCGATCTGTTGCTTCTTTTGCCTCGCATATTTGCGCTCATTGGCTCTCAACATGGTATCTATAATTGACATATGGATTGTTTTTCTTGTCTTGTAGGAGCATAAAGCTTCTTTTGATTCTCCACTCCTACATTTATGAATTTATTTGTATATTATTTATTCCAATGCATGCTTTCAAATTTTCTGTTTAACTATGAGCTAATATGTACAATGCGATCTGCGATAGTGGCTTTCTTCAGCTAACTTTAATATATGCATTAACACAATATGGGTAGATTAAGTAGTATTATTAGACATTCGAACCAATTATTTCTTCGAACACGAATCTTAGACATATATATATTTATTTATTTTAAATTAAGTTTTTCTATGATGATCCAAAGTAATTTTAGATCATACAAACACTACAAAAAAACACGTCTGTTGTAAGGGAAGAAACCCTCGCAGTTCCCTTGCAAATCGTAATTTGCAAGGGAATTGCGAGGAAAACATATTCTTTGCAAATCCTTTCTCGCAAATAAAAAATGCTCACAATTCCCTTGCAAATTTGCGAGGGAAATTGTTCCCTCGCAAATTTGCGACGGAAAATGGTTCCTTACAAATTTGCAATGAACCTTAATTCCTTGCAATTTAGCGAGATATTTGCGAGAAAAAATCTCTTCCAAATTGTTTTAAAGATATTAAAAAAAATAGAAATACAAAATCAAAAATACAAATAAATATATAAAATATATATATTGAAACCGGTACGTATATATACATACAAATACATATTTAAATACATGAATATATTAAAGATTCTAAAAAAGAAATAATAAACTGGTTTAGTTAATTTAACCGGTTTAACTAATCCTAAACAAACTTAATTAAACTTAACCAACCCTAATTAAGTTTAACCAAACCTAATTCTAAGAAATAAGGGTTTGATGTTAATTATTTGTAATAACAAATCAAGTGTTGGAACTTACATTCATAACTATATTTGATTAAATTTCTGGAAAAATTCTGATGTACATTTTATACACTAAATGATTCAATAAAATGTGTTTTCCGACACCAAAATCCTTGATGAAATCCGAACCGTTCGAGTTTGGAAACATGTATTTGCAAGGAAATTGCAACGAGTCTCTAGCAAGTCCCTTTCAAATTCCTTGCAAATTCATGTGTCAATGACTTTAGGGTTTCGTTGGGGTTTTAATATATCTTTGGTGGACTAATATGTATTTTATATTTGTTGTTTGAAAAAATAATTAATGTGAAATTTTGTTTCAAATTTTTAAAGAAATTTAGTTGACATGTATTTATTATATAAATTATAGAGTTTTGATGTTTAGTACTTCGTAATATTGGTTTAAGTGTCAGGAAATATTTATCCCGTGAATATTTAGTTGACTGATATTGATTAAGTTTTCAAAAATATTTATCGACGTACTTGTTAAACACTAAATATTTTAACTAACAATTTTCTCATTTACTTTATTCGATTTTGTGAGAAAATTGTGATAAAATGTACACATGCACGTTTTAGACAAATCCATTGAAAATTTGCAAGGAAAATGTGAGGAAATAAGATAGACAAACAAAGTTTTTGCAAATCTGTTGTAAATTGGCCGGAGAAATGTTTTTTGGCAAATTTGCAAAGAATTTGCAACGACATTGTAACTTTCCTCGCAAATCGCTTGCAAATTTGTGAGAGAATTGCGAGGGTCATATTTTTTCTTGCAATTCCATTGTAAATTTGTTGCAAATTTGCATGAAAAAAATTCTCTCGCAAATTTCTCTTGCAACATACGTGTTTTCTTGTAATGAAAACCTATAGTAGAAACGAATCTCGGTTAGACCCGCAGATCAGTGACATACTCAGAAACCCTTACATCTACGTTGCTAAAATCGATATGGGTGCTTGTTTGACGATCGAACAAATCATTTTACACTTGTCAATGATGTCGTAATTAAATCTAAAAGTTAATACATATGTTATGCATATTTGATGGGCGTGTCATGTGTGAGCGGGATAATAATTTAAACTATAAAGGAAGCCAAAAAGGCAGAAAAAACAACTTAGGACATGTTTAACCCAGTTTCTTAGGTGGGTTTCTTGCATTGTTCGCGGGTTTCATTGACATGTGGGACTCGTAAACAGTGCAAGAACTGATTACAAAAAACTTTGAATTAAAAATCGATTTTGGAAGGGTTTTTGCACTATTCGCGGGGCCCACTGACACATTGCAGTCCGTGATTGTTTTTTTTTTAGTTTAGAAAAAAGAAAAGAAAAGAAAAAGTAAAAAACCTATTTTGGGTTTTTTGAGTTAAAAATGGTATTAGAAATTATAAATAGACCTATTTCTTTTAGAGATTCAGCTTTAGCGTTGAGCGGCAAGAAAATATAAAAGAATATAAACTGTCAGGTCAGCAATACGATAAATTAGAGAGTTGAAAAATAATGAAATTTGATGCTAGCTACAAATCAACATATATGTGAGAGCTGCTAATATTTACAGCGGGCGATGATAACGCAGAAAATATCAACAGCGATAATTGCCCGTGGCGATTTTATCACGATGCTGCAATTAATTTATATTTCTTATTTATTAATTATCGGTTGCTCATGCTGACGCAACGTTTCTCAAACGAACATGGCTAGTATAGTTTGTAGTGGCACGTTTAATAAGAATTAAACTGATTTCTTTTTGTTTTTTATTTTCACTCTCTAACTTTTCAAAAAGCATACAAAATACTATGGTATGTTTAATGAATAACGAAACTATTGGAACTAGATCATCCATGATACGAGCAAACTATTTTTGTTTTAAATTATTTGGGATTATACAGGCAGAAAATGAGATTTCAGAAAATGAGATTTTAGAAACATAGTCAGTAAGTTATAGATTTGTTCAAGGAAACTTCATAACAAGCTACTTGTGGGAAGAAGCTTCTTCACCTTCCTTTCTCAACATAAATGCTGGAAATAAACAAATGAAAGGTAGTTTCTCAGTATGGAATGATTTCGAATAGATGATGATTGTTTGAATTTGGCTTTTGGAATTAATTTGATAGTGCCGGTTGCACGAAGTCGAAGCAAGAGAATGTGAAAGAAAAAAATATATTGGCGCTTCATTTCCACATAATATAGTAATTTTTTTGGAACACTACTTTCATTAAAAAAACTCAAACATTTAGGTTATAAATTACAACTCTCTCTTCTATTATAACCTGTACAAGAAGAGGGAGTTGTACAAAACTCTACAAACATAAAAAAAAAATCGCTACTTAATTTATGGACAATTTTGAGTTATCTTAACATTTTACCAAAAAAAAACAACATAAAAATTTAAATCATAAAAGATAGATATAATATAACTCTAATATAGAGAAACAACAAATTCAAAATAAATCTTGAATGCGTCGAGACAAAGTTTATAATACCATCAAAAAATTGAAATTTATTAATTTACTTTGAATTGTGATGTTAATTCACACTCGCACTCGAAATATCATCAAGACAAATGCATTTTCAGGCTCCAAATAGACCATTACACAAAATATCAAAAACGGATATAAATATAAATAAACACTTTCATTTTCATTTAACTTTTGGAAGGAAAATATTCCTTAAAAAGATGGTTCACTTCTCCACGGTGAAGAATGCTAGAGATGATGAAGATGAACCCGATGAATCCACCGGTAAATGGAGAAATAGAACACTATCGGACAATAGAGATAAAACATTATGTGCAATTAGGTTTCATAAGAGATCCTCGTGAACACACTTGTATTTTAAAAGAAAAATAGTCAAAGAGACTAACAATCCCCACAAAATGTAGGCTGTGAAGCTAAAGGGATGGACAGCTGATACATAAAAGCCAATTGGCTCACTAGACCCATAAACAACACATGATGGTCCAGCCGAGAGAAGCTTTATCATGACCTCGATGGTAAAAGAACAGAGTGGCAGAGGGAGAACAATGTCGGGTAAGAGACATGATAGGTCCGGAGAGGGGAGCATCGGTTCAGATCTCCGATAATGTACTGTTGGTGAGAGGGAACATGGCAGAGGAACTTGTCTGTAGCAAATGCAACCCGATGGTATAGACGGTGGTAGGTCAGACTGGTGACGAGTTGTGCTAACTTCTAATGAGGGACGGTACTCACTGGTAAAGATGGTGAAGTAGAAAAGCGACGCTGTCTTGGCACAACGATTACGGGTGGTGAGAGGAGAGATGATGAAAGGAACCATCTACAAAGATCATACCAGGTGGATTCGGACCCGTGAAGATCACACCATGAGCTTCTACACAACAACAAACCATCTCTAAGAAGGATCGTCAGCTAGAGGGGAATTGAAGCTCTCGCGAATGAAGAGGAGACGTCAACAAACATCGGAAAAGAAGTAGAGCCAGACTAAAAATAAGGAGTAGAATAGACAAGAGCACAACGGTGGTGACGATGAAGGCCAGATGCACCGCCGGTGTCAAGAGAACATGAGATCTGGTATACCTCGATTATTGAGCCCGAGAGGATGCTTGGGCGAACACGTAGTACATGGTCTCTTGAAACACTACACATATAATATATTTCTTCCCTTCTATAAAGATAAATATTTTAAATCTTATTTCTCGCAAAATAAAAAATTTATGTCTTCATTACAACTTTTTATTTACTTTATCCCTAATAGTTAAGACAATTACTAGTAAAATAAAATAAACCATTTTAAAATTATAATATCAAAAGAGAGTTGTTTTTGGCATTACAAATTTATTATAAAAATGTGTGAAAAACTTAAAACTTCTAACTTTGTGGAGAAGAGGATATATTCATGTAAGTTTTTTGTTTACTTTTTAAAATAAAGATAAAATTAAAAGTTTATTTGATTGATAAAAGGAGTTAATCTGTTAAATTGAGAGTCACTATCAAAATCAAAAGGAGTGGGAGATCTCGGTTTTAGAGATGTTCAAGATTCTAATGTGGCATTGCTTTCTAAGCTCTTCCGGAAAGTTCTTAATAGACCGAACAGCCTGCTAGCTCGGATACTTCTGCGAAATACTGCCACAGCAAGAGCTTCCTGTCATTCTCATGTCCATCCTCCCCATTCCATGGCTGGCGAGGAATCCTCGTGGGCAGAGAACTTCTTCTACAACACTTAGGAAAGGCCATTAGAAATGGTAACTCGACTAGTATGTGGACTGACTCATGGACATCAACGTCGAAGTGCATCATAGTCTTGGCCCACCGAAGGAAGCAGACCACAATCTGGTTGTCTCAGACATCTTGCTGTGAGGCTCAGGCACCTGGAAGCAGACGAGCGTGAAAGCCATTTTCCCGTTAGTGGCTCACCTAATTATCAGATTCATCCGAGTACCCTGGATGCTGAAGATATCTTATGTTGGCAGCAAACAAAGTCAGGGATCTACACTGTAAAATCCGGTTATCATACTATGATTGAAAAAGAAGAATTACAGTAATCAGCCATGGTCTTACTTTCCCAGAGCTTCGAATGAAATAAATACATATGGTCTGTCAATACATCCAAAGCTCAAACTCTTCCTCTGGAAACTATACTGAGGTGCTCTCTGCCCTTGGGAGCCAATCTACAAACGGGATGAATGACGGTTCACACAAACTGTCCTCACTGCAGCGGATCGGAACAGTAATCCACCTCGTCCTTGAGTGCCCCTTTGCACAGCAGGTTTGAGCGCTTGCTCCCATCAACCCAGCACCAAACATCTTTAGGCTCTCCTCTACACATCAGGTCCTCTCATAGGTGCCATTGCTGCTATGTCTGCCTCCCACTGGTATCACATCCAATTTCTTCTTATGGATATGCTTGTTAGACACTACCTACTCTTTGAAAATAGGACGACTCCAGCTATAACTGCTGCAGGGCCGTCTTGTATTATTTTTGGACCCTGTTCAAAAAATATTAATGATATATTTAACAAAATAATAAAGTAATTTTAACAGTTCATATATTTATTTTATATATATTTGACATCTCTTTTGAAAATATAAACTCTTAACTTAATAGTATGTCTAAAAAAATTTAAAGTTTTATATCATAACTTATATATTTATGTTTAAAGTTCTGATTTTTTTTTATATTTTAACTCGGGTCCTGTTCGACCGCTCCACTTGCACGTGTTGTTAGACGGCCATGAACTGCTGTGATTAATGCTGTGTTTGGAGCTAAAGAGTGGAAATTAACACATAAGGAACTATGCCATGTCCCCCTCACGAACCACCAGCACATACCAGTAGCTCCCCCTCGATTTGACACAGCGAGATGCTTCCCGGACGCAGCATGGTCAAACTCATCTCTGAAGGCGGGCTTACAATGGATCATTTCTGCAGAGAGCCCGTCTCTTCAGCACGAGGGCTTGACAATGTGCCCCTTTGTGTCTTCGCCTTTGCTAGCGGAAGCTCTGGCTCTGCGAGAGGCCTCCATGCAGCCAAATCTGCTCAACTCACCAACGTTTGGATGCTTTAATTCCAACTTACAAGAGTTCATTAGAACTATCAACTAGAAAACCTATTCAATGGAAATCTTTGAGGTTCTTATGGATATCATGCTTCTATTTTCTAGTTTCAACTTTGCTTTATTTTCTTTCATCCCTAGAGCTCAAAACTCTTCAGCTGATTCTCTTGCAAAATCTGCCATTTGTTATGGCTTTTTTACTACCATGTACTGAACTATTCTCCATTACTTTAAGTTTGTTGTTCAAAAAAATATAGGATGCTAAATATATACACATTAGGATAAAGGGTTTTCCTATTCCATAAGTGACTTACCTATAAAAAATATTAATTAGTTTGGATAAATTAAATTTTAATTACATGCATGTTTGAACAGAGTCATATGAAACATTCTAGTTATCTTTTGGTGGGCAGGGTGGCTATCACGCCATTTGGGAACTCAAATTTTGTTACTTTATGTCACCATATCATACGTTAAATCCAACCTCTATCTTGTGTCAAAGTAGTTTTGGTGCACAGAAAGATAAAATTGAAATAGGAACATAGTTGGATTAGAGCATGATTAAAGGAAGTGCTTAGAAGGATGCTTAGAGGGGGTGCTTAGGGGGAAATTAATTAAATAGTAGGTGAGGTCCACCAAAAAAATAAGCATTTTTGCTTATGGAGCTTGATTAAGAACTGGTGCTTGCACTGTTTGCGGGTTCCACTGAAACGTGGCGACCCATAATTGGTTCTTTTATTATTTTATTATTTTTAAATCAGAAGAAAATAAAAAATTTAAGTTTCTCTTAGGGGTGCTAGGGTTGAGGGTGCTCTTATATCTAATAAAAAATTGTAACATAGAGTTGGATTTTGTAACAACCAGTGCATGTCAGGTCATAAGTCACATCAGACGTAGGCTTAACTAATCAAATATAATCTAGGATTTAATTTCTTTATACAAGCTAGAGAAGAAATGGCTAGTAAACTACTACAAACCCAAAAAATAACAAACAATGCTTTAGTGGCTCTCGTATGTAAAGCTATATACTTTGTATGAATGCTAAATGAATACTTAACATATAACATATAAAAGCACATACATATATTATATATAAGAGAAAAGGAGGCTTGTGTGGAGAAAAGGTGCTTTAGAAGCAGAGAAGTGAGTGGGAGAATCTGACAATGAAGATTATATATAAAGAGAGGTGGCATGAGTTTGGTCATAACTTCACAGTTTTCTCCCAAGAAAAAAAAGAGAAACCAAACAGTAAGTGGGGAACCTCGAAGCTAGTTCAAACTAGTGGGAGGTTGATCCACGTTGGAACTTCAGATCCAAATTTAAACACAAATCCAAACGTTAGATCATTATTAGATAATGGCTCGTGGAAAGATTCAGCTGAAGAGGATCGAGAACCCGGTTCACAGACAAGTGACGTTTTGCAAGAGGAGAACCGGTCTTCTCAAGAAGGCTAAGGAGCTCTCTGTGCTCTGCGATGCTGAGATCGGCGTTATTATTTTCTCTCCCCAAGGCAAGCTATTCGAGCTCGCTACTAAAGGGTACTATCATATGTATTTCTCATAGCGTGCATATTTATATTTGTACTTATAAGTGATTAAATAGTGCCTAATATGTATGGGACTAATGTGATTAAAAATTAGAACAATGGAAGGAATGATTGATAAGTACATGAAGTGTACTGCTGGTGGTCGTGGTTCTTCTTCTGCTACTTTTACTGCTCAAGAACAACTTCAACCTCCAAATCTTGTACGTCTATTTTCTCAATCTACTTTCAATTCAGTATCCAATTTTTTCTTTGACTTCTTAGTTTGACTGTTGAATGTGTCAATTAATCGTATTTCGGGATTAGGGTATGATTATTGCGGAGTTCTTAGGATGAGGTTCTTAACGTAATATAAGAACCGTCTTTTAATTTTAACTAAGAAAAAGTTAAGAGACGGTTCTTATATTACGCTAAAAACTTCATCCTAAGAACTCCGCAATAATCGTGTTCTTAAATTAAGCTAGTCAATGCTGAAATTGTAGTATATATTTGGAAATGTTAATCAATTCCTTATATTATTGTTTTTTTCCTTCAAATATTAGTTACACGTGTTGACATGCAAATCGAAACTCTTCTGGACGTTGTCTCGATTGATTTGAAATTAAAATACTCAGTAAGTTAGGTAAGGCACCTGATTCCAATTCTACATGAAAATACAACAGATACTGAAGTATACTACATTCAATGCACCTAGCCTTCCCTTTTAATGTGTCGACTTGTGTGGAAAACTCACATAAGTTAGTGGAACATTGGACTTAAGTGTAAATAGTAAAAACACATGTCAAAGTAGTTACTTAGACTTACTGTTAAAGTAAAAGATGCTTGAGACAACAACACCCATATTACGGTTTAAATATTGTATGTTTAGTCATCTCATCACTTTTGTATTTCGAACAAAGTTAGGATTACTGGTTTATAAATCAGCAACCTTTTGATAAAGTTGTCCTGAGCACTTTAAAAAGGTTACCCTAGTACTATAAACTATTGTTACCGACACGCTCTGAACTATAATTATTTAGTTGAATTTGTGTACGGACATTTTAGTGTCACCAAATGGAACTCAACAGCTACTTAAAAGTTTTATTCGGTTTACAATATTATTTACAAATAATATATAAACATTGAAACGGAAGTTGATTTTCTAGGATCCAAAAGGTCAGATCAATGAGCTTAAGCAAGAGATTGATATGCTTCAGAAAGGAATAAGGTATATACACACACTAGCTATTTTCCTTGCTAAGTTGTTTATAAGGAGCTATGAATTCATACACATGTAAATATAATAAAATGGATTTTCAGGTATATGTTTGGAGGAGGAGATGGGACGATGAATCTCCAAGAACTTCTTTTGCTTGAGAAGCATCTCGAGTATTGGGTTTCCCATATTCGCTCTGCTAAGGTATACATGCATTATATATATATATATATACATGCATAGGTTTGGGAAAGTCAAAGTTAAATACTGGTGACTATAAAAGTGTATATGTTTCTATCTCTAAATAGCAAAACTTATATGTAAAATTTGTAGATGGAGATTATGCTTCAAGAAATTCAGTCCTTAAGGAACACGGTAAGCACATAAACAACATTGTATATTTAGCTTTATAACAATTAATATGAGCTAGGGTTTGGTTTATTAAAAATGAATACAAAATTTAACCTTATTGTATAACGGTTTTGTTTTTGTATTATGAAGGAAGGGGTCCTCAAAAATGCCAATGAGTACCTTCTCGAAAAGGTAAAACAAAATGACTATAACATTCTTATCATACAATATCTTATGAAATCTTTTCTTTTGATAACCTTTGGCGCAAACATTTTATGAAATTGATATATAGCAGAAGTATATCTAAATGTATTTAGTAATTCCGACGATATTTAGAC
>MU106032.1:8596-36677 GCA_012274485.2 Sinapis alba
TTTTTTTTTTTGAAATTTTGATTATTTTTTTTTTTTTTGAAATTTGAAACCCTAACCCCAAACCCACCCCTTAACTCTAAACCCTAAAGTCCAAATTAGTTAACCCTAGAGATATAAATGCATATAAATAATTTTTTTAGCTTGTAAAAAAAATATTTTGGTCATTCTCTTCTTTAAAAACTATTTTTGTGACAAACAAACTAAAATGGGCTATGTAAAGGAATTTCTCTAATTTTTATTGGAATGAAACTTTTCAGTTCAAGAGTTGAGAGGAAGGGAAAGAAGCTAAAATGGAAAATCATAGTGGAGTAAATGCCTATGTTTCTGGTTATGGCGAAGGCCGGCACCAGAGCAACCATAATCGATTTGATTTTATAGGTTTTGAGAGAAAGTTTTTTTAGGAGAGAATTTCTTTTTCCCTTTACCGTTATTAATAAACTAGTCAATCTTTTATTACATTTATTTGTAGTTAATAATATTAAACTGTAAACTTCAAAAAGTAATTGCATTTATTAAATTGTCTTTGTTTAAAATAGTGAAAATAGTTAATCATAAAAATAATATGTTTTAATCAAAATTAAATGGGGTTTGATGTGTAAAAATGCCAAAATATATCTTTTAGAAACATATAGAATATTAGTTAGTGAGCTAGAAATATTATAATTTACAAGAGTACAACTATTTAAAACAATGTATTTTCAACCAAAGCATTATTTTATAGTGAAAGCGATAGAATATTGTATGTCTTGAAATCAAGAAAAAAAAATATTTTTTGTATAAATAGTAAAAGAAGTATTCTCTTAAGAAAACCGGCTAAATAATATCCACAGGTTTACCGAGTGTACAAAATATCTAGCATGAGTCACTGAAAAACACATTTTCTTCAAATTGTGAAATGCATCATGAGAAAAGAAAACCATTCTTATAGAAACAAACAATCAATCCAATTAAATCCCTATCTGGAGGTAAGCTGAGTGACTCTCAATTAACCTTACTTAAATCATGACTGGCCTATTCAAACCAAAAAAAACTCATCACAGTTCAACTACATAATTTATAATCTCCGAAAATATATAAAAAAATCAACGAATGTATTAAACTCAGCAGTTTGCGAACAATAATATTATCTTTGTAATTGTGAGTTGTCGTTTTTAAAATATGATAAATTTAAAATTCTATATCTAATTTTTTGTTTAATTATTTGTCTGATATTCACATCAATAATCCAAATTACAAAAATTTATATAATGCATATCATACACGCATATATCTCTATTTATATGATTTTACTTTTAAATCCACCTAAGCTTTTTCACATTACAAAACTCCAAAAGGAAAGATCCACGGAAGCAAAATAGATTTTTATTGCAGAGCCAATTGACAATAAAATGGACCGGGTTTTAGCATGTCCAGATTTAAATATGTTTAATTTGTTATATAAAAAGTGAAATGAGATTAACGATAGAAAAATACTAAATTAAAAAACAATTAACCTAAAAATGAAAGAATCAAAAGCAAAGGAAAAGAAAGAATATAAAACGTTATTCAAGAACAACTCTGGCACTCCACGGCTATCGAGAGCCCACGAGCTTCTCTCTTCTCTCAAAACTGTCATCACTAAAAAAATTCGTAACGTATAACTATTAAAATTAAAAAAATGCAAGGTTTTATGAAAAGGTGAGAAGTTAAATTAAAGATCGTGTCAATACTCTTCTGCTCCCTCATGTGCTTACAGATTGTAAACGCTATCTCCTTAAGATTTCACAGAGATTAAAAGTATCAATTAAATTAAGATCTTATCCACAGCACTGCACAGTTTCTCAGGTGTTTTTGAGTTTCGGTGGTACAATATTTTTATTTATTTTTCACCGTGGACGGTAATAAGTACAAAGTGGTAACCCCTTGCGAAAAAACAAAAAACAAAAGAGGCCAAAAACAACTGCTACAAAAATAGAACGGTAAACAGTAGAATATATGGTAATTTTTTTTACCTCGGGGAGGTTAAAGAAAATTAGAAAAAGTAAATTTAAAAACTCCAAAAAAAAATTATTAGGGATTTTCCTTAAAGAGTAAAGCTAATCCGGTGACGGTCTTAACTTTTCTCTCCACCGCCACGTCATCACCACCGCCGTCAACAGACGGTAAAGAGTTCATCACTCCCGGAGACAAAGATTTCTCCTCAAAAACCAGCTCAAGCTCTATACAATCTACCTCCATCTTCGCCGCGGCCGCCGCAACAGGCAGCTCCTCAGCCTTTCCGGAGACTCTGGTACAAGACGACGACAGCCATTTGGATCGCATGTACTCAACTTTCCTCCACGGAGGCAAAGACATTCCTCTCTTCTTCATGCTCAATTTCGCCGCCTCCGAGATCAACTCCACGATCTGACTCAACCGATCGGATTTCCCGACGAAGATGAACGGTAGAGACTGAAGCAACACCTTGTAACCACTCGTCTGCCTCGCGATATCGAACTCCGATCTGAAATCAACGTCGATCAACACTCGTTCTTCTCCAACGATCACGTCTATGTACTCGTAGTCACCAGCTGGGAACGACGGAGACTTCTCCCATTTCGATTTGCAGATTGAAGAGTCATAGTGAAGAGATAAGAGTCCTTCGTTGACGATCTTCCTCATATCGTCTTTTCGTTTGACTGATTTGTTCTTATCCACAATCTTAGCCGTATCGGCTAAGAGGTTTATCTCTGCGACGGTTGCGCACGGGATCAAGCTCTGTTCGGATCAAGATTGCAAAACGGTTAATACCTAACCAAGAGGATGAATTAAGAGAGAGAGAGAGAGGACGGTGAATACCTTGAGATGATCAGAGGCGAAGAGATCTGATTCATCGTCGGAGGAGCTATCTTTGTTGCCGTTAAAGCAGTTGCAGCGGTTGCGTCCACATTTGGCTTGCTTCTCGTTGTTCTCCTCTATGAAATTCTGAACCATCTTCGTTAAACAAACGGAGCTCGGCTCGAACTCCGTCACGGATTGAGCTTCACCACCGGGGAATAGTTTCTCGGAAGCTGCGGTCCTGAACGGCCGATCAAACAAGCGTTTGAGGCGAGATTTGAGGACCGGTTTGCCTGTTGCCTCCGGTTTAGCTACGGCAGGTGAGTTAATATCAATCGGCTGGATCTTCATCGTAAACGGCATCGTTTTAACAAAGACTGACTACGGTCCAAGTCAATTTCTCGTTCGAAACTCAGATCTCTCAAAAATTCAAAAACAACAGGTTCAGTAAAGAAGAAAAAGAAGAAGAATCTATCAAAACCTCACAGCTAGTAAAAGAAGAAACCTACACCGTCTTCTTTAATCAGCGGATCATTTTCACAAAACGAAGAAAAGAATAAAACTAACAAAAAAGTCTAGGAGACGGATCAGTGACGATTTTCACGAAACACGTGACGGCGATGGTCGGAGACAGCGTTACTAGAGACGGCCATGATGACTGGGATGTTCATTTTTCCGGCGAGATTCATCGCCGGCGAGTTTAAAGATAATTGGCAATTCTAGAGAGAGAGAAGTATTTTGATAGTTGTTATTTTTCTGGTGTGTGAGAAGAAAGAGGTTGCTTGCTTGTCTTTATAAAGGAGCAGAGATCCGAAGCTGAAGAGGCCCAGACGATGAAAGCTGAGTAATTGTTTCTTACCGTAGCAAAACTTATTTACTCCTCGTTCTGGACTGTCAGGAGTAGTATTTAATATAATTAATTTTTAATACATCATTGTTTGATCCGCTTTATGTCAGTAAATAGGGGAAACCAATATATTTAGACTGACCACTAAAGGACAAAAAAAGTAAGAATTTTCTTTTATTAAATAAAAGAAAAGAAAAGAAAAGATATGGTATGACAGTAATTATCTGAATGTGAAATAATAGCAATATAGGAGTACAAGTTATTTAAAGATTAAAACTTTATCCCCATGCTGTAATTATGAAACTTTCAGCTTTGCTTTATTAACCGCATTTAAATCACAAACCTTTAGTTAAAAATACTAAAAATCATGCAAAAAGACGGGGCCCAAGTTTTTGACCGTTTGGTCTATTCATATAAAGAAAAGTAGGAGTAAAAGTTAAAACAAAAGAGAAAAAAATAATTAAAGGTGGATTGAAAACAAGTGTAGTGTTAAAAACGAATATAAGAAGATGACTCTTCCTGTGTACGCATGTATACAATTATCCTAGCTGCTGGTAAATTAGAGGACAACCATATACATGTGAATTTTGTAATAGTGACGACTCGTACGTATGTAAATAGTGTGTCGATTTCCAACTTTTAAAAAACTGTATCACATATTTATTTTAAATGGCCATTTAAATTTTTAAAAATTTTCCTGTACTGATCATTAACATTTTACATATTTTATTCATTTCACGTTGTGTATATTCAGTCCCCAAACAGTGTTGGTTTTTAGTTTTGCTGGGTCGCTGAACAAATCTTCAGTAAATAGAATTATTTTCTGTGGTTTTCAAAAGTAATTTAGTATACCTTTCAGATTGTTTTATATGATAATTAATAACAAAACTAGTTATGGAAATATATATAAGAACTTTTTGTTTATATATTATATATATCTAAGTTTTTGTTTATTATAATAATCTTATTTTATTTTTACAAACTAGTACTAACATTTTTCTTTTTAAAGATAAGACCATTCTTTTACATGAATTCAGGGACAATCGCACTCATTGTTCTTTAACCGAAGCGGTCCTATCTCCAAACATTTGAAATATACTAATAATTTGTTAGTATATGTTGTTAATGGGTCCTTTAGAATTTGTGACACAAAATGGTATAAGTAAATAAATAAACAGTATAGTAGACTTTTAACATCGGTAGTAATGTATACGATTCACAACATCGACATCATTTTCCAATTGTATACATGTATTATACAGATTAATATCATCCATGTTGAAACGAAATAGAAGGCTTTGATTTACTTGTTTTGTTAAATAAAGCAGTACTCGATTTTTCGTGTGTGTGTGTCATTAAAGTAATGCTACACTGTTACCATTATAGTAGTATATTTTTTTTTTTTTGAAACACTACCAATATAGTAGTATAAAATTGAATTAATGTAACATTGATAAGCACGAAAAGAAGTGGGGGTCGATTTGCTCTCCCCAAAACCAAAAGCTGGTGATACTTTCCCTCTACAGCAATCAAGTTATCAAAACCCTTTTCCTTTTCACTTTATTTCCCCCTTTTTCCCCTGTCCGTGACAATATATATATATATATATATATATATATATATATATAATTTATTATATTTTTCACAAAATTGTTTTTTATATAAAAAATTCACAGCTGATATATTTCTCCTACCAATAAAACCTTTGTGTATTAATATCTTCAAGAAGCAAGTGAATATATTACTCTGTTCATATTTAAATAACTAATGATTTATATTTTGTTTATTAATTTTAAAAATTGATATTTAAAATATAATTTATAGATTTTTTCTAAAATTAAAACATAAATTAAGATAAAAATATTTGATAAAATTCTATTGGTAAACCAAAATACAATAAACAGATAAATAATTTTTTAGTATATAAAAAGTTTAAGACATCAATCTTTTGGTATTTCATTTGAGTACGATTCTAATAGTGTATTATTTTGGAAAAAGCACAATTGGTGCTTCCACTTATGAGAACTTCTTTTAGGGGAAACAGTTTTTTTTTTTTTGAAACCCATCAATAAGTTTCCCTCAGTCTAAATAGTTCCTTCGAGTCTAGAAAAATGTTCCATTCTAACAACATTTACAACTCAAGACATGATTGAATTTATAATCCATACAAACATTGTACTATTCAGACGTCTAAATTTTCTTTTCTATATAAGCTATGATTGGTAATTATCAGTTAATCGCAAAATAACAAAAAGATAGTTAAACTGTAGAAAAATAATTAAATTATAAAAAAAATTGTAGAATAATGAAATACATATTAAATTAATAATAATATTTATATTTACTTTATTCTAAGAAAAATAAATATTAATAATTAAATTAATTATTATAAAATATAAAAATAACTAAAATTTATTTAAAATTATTTTAGTTCATGTTGTAAATATTTAGTTTATCTTTTAATATATTTTAATAATACATTGACATTTATAGTATTATAAAATAAATTAATAGTATAACTTTATTTACAACATAACTAGTTATCATTAAAAATTATTGCTATTTATTTGAAATTTTAAAATTGTATTAGTATATAATTAATAATATCAAAATATTGATTTTGTAAATTTTCTGCAGTATAATTCATTTTTTACTTAATAATTTTTTATATATTTTTATCAGTAAAAACATAAACTTGTATTCCCTCCGTTTCATATTATTTGTCATTCTAGGTTTATTCATACATATTAATAAAATATATGATTTTGTATATTTCCAAAATAAAAATACAATTACCTATACATCTAACCATATTTCAACCAATAGAAAAATAAATTGGAAAATCTTATTAATGAATTTTGCATTAAAACTCTAAAACGACACTTATTTTGAAACGAAATTTTTTCTCTACAACGACAATTAATATGAAACGGAAGGAGTATTCTTATATTTTATAATTTTTATTAATTGATAAAATACTTACGGAATTACGTTTAAAACACTATTTTATCATTCCAAGAGGTACCAATCAAAGCCATAGTCTAATTGTGATTTCATGATTCATTGAATTTATCCAAATGTTCATTTATGGATCATGCATATTTTCAACATCGTTGGCGGAGAAACATAGCTGTATTTGAGCTGATTTGGAGATTAGCTATTTCCAAGATTCATTTATCATCATAACTACCACTTTTGATTTTCAGTGAATTTAAGAAAAGTTGCATCTTTTAATTATTTTCTCTCTTTTGATAGGTTGGGAAGCTCTAAAATTTATCCCCTACTTTTTTGATAAATTACATGAATAGAAATATAATTTCATACTCCTATTTATTTATTTATCTTACTGACCAATTCACAATTTTATGAAATTAAAATATTATTTAGTTAATAAAACTCACTTTCTACTATGCTTTTGATTGGTAGACTTCATGAGAAAGTGGTAGCGTTATAGAAACTGTATGCTACCTAAATTATATATTTTTACTAATGTATTTATCAAAATGATTAGTAGAGTAGTAAAGTATTTTAAGTCGATCATATAATATAAATATATTTAACTTTGATTGGATAATATATAAAAATATAATGTTTTTAAATGCTTTGCCAATTAGACCCTATATTTGGAGTTGGAAGACTATTTAAAACACTTTGGAATTTATATTCTAAGTAGTTTTAGATAAAAAAAATATATTTTAAAATATAAGTATTTTTATATTTTAATGCGATTTTTTATTTATTGGATATTGTATCATCAATGAAATAATATTATTTTATAATTTATTAAATATTTCTTTTTTAATAATAATATTAATGTAACGATAACCATTTTCCGGTTAACCTAGTCTCCTCCGTTCCTCAGAATCAATAAAGGACAGTACAGTATGTTAAACTACTTGTGAAACATATGGATTATCATTTATTCTTATGATTTAAGAACATTATTATTTCAACATATTTCAAGAACATTTTGAAGACATGTTGATTAGCAAGCGCACCCTATTTTCTGAGTAAACGAATATGATAATAACGACATTTATATATTTACACACAAGAAAAAGGACACTTTTCTCTTCATAGAAGATAACGAGATATTTTTTCCTATTCAAGAAGTCCTCACCCTTTTTTTATTTGCTCAAAAAAAAATCGTGGTCCATATTTTTTTTATTAACTCGAGAAAATCATTATAGGTATAAATTTAGAGTTTGAAATGGATATGCATGTTCTTACAATTCAAAGGTGTGTTTGAATATATATATACACTATTTGCAGAGAATGGCCGTTAGTTTTTAAATTATACTCACTGAACGAAAACTTGCACAATATATGCCAAATTCTAATACGGGAGTGTGTAAATTAAATCATCTAATTTTTGGAAAAAAAAAAAATTCATCAAATGATATGATCAAATGATATCTATTTGAATATTAGAGCCCTTGAATATTTTACTATGACAATTTCAAAAGACATTTTACAAAAGAATCGTCACTATGCTGCTAATTTTTTTAAAACTATATTTCAGATTCTAAGAATAACATAGCAGCATTTCTCTAATTTTAATGTGTATATATTTTCATTTTAAGGCACTAGTTTTTATTATTTAAATATGGTAAGAAATAAATGTCCCTAACTTGATTTGATCTATTTTGTAATCCTTTTGACTTCTGTTTTTGTTCAAGATGCAACCGATCAACTTTGCTTCACTAACAAAACCACTATTATCTATAATTGATATAAGAAATCAATCCAGTTGACATTTTTCGTACGGTTTCATTAGGTCTTAAATATTGAGAAGAAAAAGCCAAATGAATTAGGTTTCAATTGTAATCCTGTAACAAGTCAATCAAACGGTTATAATAAAAAAAAAAAACTAGTATCACAATGATGATTAAACTGTTAACTAATAGTGAAATTATCTATAGAAGCTATTTTTGCATTCTAACCAATAACTGTCTGGTTGGCGTGAACTAGATTACATCTGATGGAAGGTCAATATATTAGCTTTCTCTTTATAAATTTCAGTTAAACGTATAAAAATTAAATTATCATCTAAATTATATATCTAAACGTTAAATAAGAAATGAATGATATTTGTTAAATAATGTTGAGGTTTCAGTCTCTTTCTCTTTAAAAAAAGTTTTAAGACAGTATATACAAATATTTCGAAAAATAATGTAATAATTATGGTGTAGGAAATTTTGAAAAGATTAAAGAATATAAATTTATAACGTATCGTATTATTTAATTCATCGGGTAAAGACAGTAATGCGAGAAAGTGAAGGTTAGACAATTCAACACGGTTTATCGTTCACCTATTTGATGTATGTACGTATTTTGTAATAAATATTAACCTTAAGACCTTAACTATCAGTGAGTAGACTATAGAGAATATCAGAATAATGCTGTATTAGACATGTTTGGCCTACTTCGAATTCAACACGTAGATGTAACGTAGCCTGTGTTAGAGATCGAAGAATACAAAACATATATATACACTACTCCTTCCATGGTCAAAAAGATACATGAATCTAAAAAAATTATACATATTAATAAAGTATTTTAAACTTAAATTATAAATATATTACATTTTATATTTAACTATTTCTCATAAGTGGTAGTCAATCAAAATTCAATAAACATAATTTTTTTTTAAAAAAATTAGTATTTGTCAATATTACATGTATTAAAAATATAAAATATTGATTTAAAAAAATAATATTGTCTCTTTAGAATATATATCATTTTTAAACAGAGAAAATATTAGACAGATCATTTTGAAAAGATGTATGAATATATTAAATCTAATAATTCAATGTAACTGTAATTTATTATGACGTTGACATCTTATTATAGGATAAGAGATTGTATCGTATCAAATACGTAGTTCATCATCATTTCATCATTCTTTGGCCGATTGTGTTCACTAAAAAAAAGGAGTGTTGACCAGGTAAATAAAAAATAATGTCTACAGAAATATGGGTAAGTCTATACGATATATCTCAACAGAAATAGCTATATTTTGCTACGTAATTTGTAATTGCAATCTTTTAAATCTCTTAATATGCTACCAAAAATATTCTTGACTTAAGATATTACAATTAGACTAAAGATACTTTCACATCTTTTTTCTGGTTAGAACTCTTAATAAGACTTTGGTGAACCCTTTTTTGGTGGTTTAGGCAGAAGGTCAGGTATGACTCTTTTTCGTTTTTGGTAGATCAGGTTTTAATGGTTTTGTTCAAACCTAACAAATACTTAAATGCAAAAGCAAACTCATTTCTCACATTTGCTCATCCGCAAAACATATAAAAACATCCTTTTAAGTTATATATACTGTATTAAGTCAATATGATACTTGTTTGTTGTGTTGTTTAGGTACTTTCTAGGTATCTCACAGTCTTTATAGGATTGCGTGCTCGTGTAAAGATGAGAAAAGGAAAAGTTACAACGATGATCTGCTAAAAGCTCCATGGATATATAATACATTCATAGGGTAGGAAATGCTATTAACTAAAATGTTTCTAAATTAAAACATGAAACATGAGCATATTGCCATATATCCATCAAATAAAATTATATTGTATAGTATTATTTTTTTAAATATATTAATATCTAAAATTTATAGTAACTATCTTTATATTAAATTTTAAAATATAAATTAAATATTTATATATATTAGTATTTTTATTATTTCATTTCTATTGAAATCAATTAAATATTTTTTTATATTTATATAGTTTTTAAAAATATTTTTATCTACTCTTAACAAGTGCAAACTCTAAATATAATCACCTTTTAGTTTTAAAAAATTAAAACTGTGTAAAATGGTTTAGAACAGTTTTTTTAATTTTTGTAAAACACTAAAAACCGTTACCATCTAAAAATATAACATTTATGAATGATATCGGCAAAATCAATCAAACTCTTAATCTATAAGTATCATTAATCATAAGTTTCTTTATCAGACATATCTAAAAATAAATAAATTAGTAATATATATATTGATAAGATAATTATATAGTTAAAATTTAATGGGTTAAAATATGTGGTGTTAACACATATAGATTTAGTCTGTTAAAATAAATAAAACTCTTCATACAGAAACATTACTCTTATTTCTATTTTCTCCTTTTTTTTTGCTTCTATATTTTATATTAGTATTTATGCAGAGATATCAAATGTAAAAATGACGAATGCAATTGATCTAACCTTAGATTTGTGTTAGTATTTATGATGAGATATCAAATGTAAAATTTTATAACATTTTTTCTGAGATATTTTAAGTATCGTTTTAGATTTGTAATAGAAAAATATTTTTTATATTTTTAAATAAAAACAAATAAAAACATCATTAGCTATAAATCTAACCATATTTTAATTAATAAAAAATAAATTAAAAATAAAAATAATTATGACGAAATTTTTTACTCTATAACAAGAATTAATATGAAACGGAGAAAAATATTTTTATTCATTTACAAACTTTAATTTATATTTTTATTCTGATTTCTATATTGTATTCCATAGAAAAACTCTCATTTCATATTATTGTATACACATATATACAAGTTCGACAATAATATCGTAGATGCTCATGAGTCATGACGTGTAGATCCGTTGGTACTCTTTTGAACAACAATGTACTCATGCGGATCTATACATAGGTATGTACAATAAGTTAGTTGCATAATCATTCTCGAATATGCTTTGAAATTTTAAGGAATTTGAATTACAAAATCAGTTTAGTTTTATTTGGATAAGCGTTATTACGATCAAAGACGTTAAGTACAATAGTTTCCTTGGAGTCCGTAACCACATCTTAATTCTGAATAACGGAATTTGAGTTTAGGGTTAGAGTGTACAAATCTGAATATTAAATTTAGCAAATCGGATAAGGACTGAAGAAGACATAGAGGTTCTTATCCTCAAAAAATAAGGCAAAAAGTTTTTTTGATAATGAACGTCTTGACCACACTTATATGTATCATGTATATGTGTGTCAAATATATGAAAAGGGATGATAATATTGATATATACACACACATATATATACTGCTTTGCATCATCATTACCCTACCAGTTTTTTGCTTCTTTTTGTTTTGGAATTGGTGCTGTTGATTTCTTTGGGAATATTCCTCTTTTTATGGTAATTTCAGATCTTCAGACAAAACCAAGCTAATGTATTATAGATATATTCCAATGTAAGGTTATTAAGAGTTACATAACTATCTGTGTTAGGGAAGATCACCAACAAATAGTTGAACCAAAGGCAGACTTTTCTTATGTAATGTTTAAAAACAATTTATTTCCGGTAAGATTAATTTATTAATTATCACAAAGTAGGCATATGTACCCTGGTTATATAATAATATACCTACAGTATGTAAGATGTATGATGTTCATAGTTTAGTCGTTGAATCACAGCCAATAAGATGGATTATAATTTCTTTATTAATCGTTGCTATTGGTGGTGTTGGTGTCTCTATTATTACTCTGTACAATTGTTTGTATATATCTTTTATCATATCACTGATCTTATGGACCCCATAAGGAATTAGCTAATTAATTAAGGCTCCTATTCTGACTATGCTCTAATTGAATTATTGAACTGTTTCATGATTAATCTAAAAAATTGTTGAGTCTTTACTTTTAAAATATTGAGGAGCCCACTTACTCATTTTTTTATAGAGATGGGACCATCGATTTAAGTTGATGCAAACAATAGAAAGGGATGATATGATCAAACTCTCCAATATGATTTGATTTATATTAATTTAAAGAATCATTAAAATACATCCTCTAGCTAGCCTCTAATTCTAGTGAAAATATATGAAAATATTATATAATTACTGAACACTAATTTATTATTTCAGTTTTGCAATGTCATATAATGTACTAACATAATGTAATATAAATATTTTAATAATCTTCTATTTATTTCAAAAAAATATATTTTATAGTTTTCATACATATTAATAAAATATATTAAATTTTAGATATAAGTAAATATTTTTTTATAATTATTTATTTTTCATAATTATAAATCAATAAAAATTTAATAAATATAATTTTAAAATTTACAGTTAATCACTACTATTTAGTTATTTAGTGGCGGAGGTAGAGAGGAGGGAAGGGAGGGGCAGTTGCCCCATATGAATTGTTGAAATAAATCTTGTTTTCATTGGTTTTGGTTTTTTGAAATTTTTGTGATCAAGTGTTAAAATCTATGCAAATCCCCCCCCCATGATTGTAAGTTCAGGTTTTACGTTGCCCCTCATAATATTTTTGTCTAGCTCCGCCACTGCTACTATTAATTTATAAAAAAACATTGTATATATATATATATTGAAATAAATTGGTTTTTCTAAAATATGTAATCTTAATGAAACATAGAGAATATGTGTTATCTTAAATCTATAGATTTGAAAATGTGTACTTAGTAATGCATATACTCCTTCCATTTCACAAAGTTACATATTTTTTTTAAAAAAATTGTTTCAAAAAGATCTATTTTTTTATATTTTCAATGCATGTTTTATTAACTAATTACAAATTTCAAAAAAATTAATTGCATTTACTAAATTTTTATTGGCTTAATATTATAAAAAAAAAGATAATCACAAAAAAATATGCAAATTTCATGTGTTTTATTAAACTGTGTGAAAAATCTAAAATATGTAACATTTTGAAACGGAGGGAGTACTATTTTGTAAAATATTTTCCGTGTTTGGTAGTTAATTTAAAATTCAAATCATATTGTCTTGATCCTAAATTTAGAACATTATTCATGCAAAAATGAAATACAATTTTCCTTTTGTCGCCAATGAAAAGACACTTAGAACACAAATAAATTGGTCAGAAGATCTTAAACTTGATCATGGATTGATAATATATCAAATGGACTTTGTGGCAAGTCGATCGTCTGTGAATTGATATCATTTTGACTTACTCTCGAGGAAGAAGTGTGATAATTAACTTCGATTGAGGGAAACTAATATTCCCATAATCTTGACTCACGGCATACTGATCAACGAATACGCAGGGGCGGACGTAGGTGTTCGGATACGGGGGCACATGCCCCTACTATTTATCATTTTTTTTTAAATAAGCTATGTTAATTTGATTAAATTGTTTTTGTTTTAGTGAACATGTAACAAAAATGCCCCCAACTTTCATTTTTTTGGTTATTTTTAGTGTTGTGCCCCCAACTAAAAATACTTCTAGATCCGCCACTGCGAATACGTGTGTATATTGTCGAAAATAGGCAGAAGTCATTGGTCTGTTATTCATCTATGGTATCAATTGCATTTGACTTCTCCAAAATTTTCAACCTAAACGCGTTCCTAAATCAATTTGTTCAATTTTTTAATAAGGCTTCCTAAGTTTTTTTTTTTTAAATGTACACATATGATACATAAAAAGATCTCAACTGTACTAACCAACTATTCAGAAACGTATTAGTAAATAGGATATCCAGCCAAACAACTCTCAGTGTAACTAAGTAATGACCCTCCCTTGATTTCTAAATAAATTGAGATATATTGTAAATAGAATATGCAAATTAATCTTCCAACCAATTTAAGATACTTTTCTGGATTATCAAATACCTTCTTCTCAGACCACCATGATTAGTACGAGCTTTCAAACCAAAGACCTTAAGGCAATATGTGAATTGGTTCATATAAATTATATATCACTCGAATGATTTTGAGATTATCGGTGTAAGACTTGACACACTAACACCGCCTCCTCACATTCAAGCATGACCATCTGTTTTTTTTTACTATATCATGATGCTTCATACGATTGTAACCTAGCTTTAATACCATAAAAAAATAAAAAATTCATTCTATTATTTCTGTTAATCTTTACGATATATATATTTTTTTAACTATTGATACAAAACTGAAACTCCATGTAAACATAAACTCATTTTTTTTTTTTTTTTGGTCAAAACATAAACTCATAACTTATATTTCTCAATAACCATCCCTCTCATCACCTCTTTTGTAACTCTATAAGCTACGTAAAATATCTTGTGGCACCTTCTTACCTCTCCGTCAAACCATTGTACGAACAATTAAATCCTACCGGTGGCTTCTCAAAAGGTTTCTTGTTTCCCACGATATCTATCCTAACTCAACAACGAAGCTAGATCATTCAAGAGCATGTCCTCGAAGTTCTTCATTCTCACATCGCGTCAAGGCTGACTCTTCTTACGCAATGCTTTCTCCGGATCATACGAACCAACCGAATAGTTCCAACCTCATTAGAGGAAGATCCCTCTCAGCTTCATATTTAATCTGATACAATGAAGTACTCACACGTTCATGCACTAACTCTTGCCTAATTTTTTGTTTATTATTGGGGGGTTTCTACGAAAAAACAGTCAATGTGGTTTGCTTTGGCAAATTAACCGCGAAGAATCTGCCGAGTTATTTCGCGTTTTGATTCTTCTCGTAGTTCCTTAAAGGAGATGCAAAATCCAACAAGGAGGATTTGAAATATTGTAATAGATATTACTGAAAGTCAAAAAAGAAGAAGATAAACAGTACACAATAAACAAAGCTTACACTCATGGCATCGTCCACTGTTAACAGTTATACGATGCCTTAGGAATCTAATGAAGAAGTAAGTCTAAACAGCAACAAAGTAGGAAACAATACATTCTCTGGAGAAATGTTTTTTTTTTAAAAAAGAGTGAATGAGTGAATCTACGGAACGTTCATTACCTGGATTGATTGCAACATGTCAGAGACTGCGATCACGAGGTCACCTGATTTGATCATACCTCTTGATTTCAATAACGAGAATGTTTTGTTCAAGTTGCTCTCCATGTCCTCTGAGAAGCTTAGACGGAATGGGATCAGTCCCCATTGCAGGTTTAACCGTCTTCTCACCGAGGTTGTGGTCGTGAAAGCGAAGATCGGACAGTCAGGGCGACACCGGGAGACTAAAGACGCCATGTGTCCGTCCTTTGTGTAGACGAAAACCGCGTCCACTCCGAGGTTGTTTGCTGCAAAAGTTCGGATCACAAACATGAGAAAGTAAACAGAGACTTGTCTTTTTGAGGAACCAAAGAACATGAAACTTACCCATTTTTGCAGCAGAGTTACAGATCTCTTCAGAGATTCTGTCTGAAAAAGAAGAGCCTATGGGTTGAAGTGGTGTAGACTCGTAACGTTTCTCTTCCCTCCACCATCTCTCGATCCGTAGACTGACACTCCTAAGAACCGTGAGAGCCTTGTCCGGGAACTGACCCATAGCTGATTCTCCAGATAGCATCAGCGCGTCTGATCTTTGCCTTACTGCTTCAGACACGTCGGCTACTTCTGCTCTAGTTGGAGTTGGGTACTCTATCATGGACTCGAGTAGCTGAGAAGCAACGATAACGGGTTTGTTAAGCGCTCTGCATACCTTGACGATTTTCTGTTGAGCTGCTGGAACTTGCTCAAGTGGTATCTGAGCTCCCAGATCTCCTCTTGCAACCATGGCTCCATCTGATGCCAGAATAATCTCTTCCAAGTTTGTTAAAGAATCAATACTCTCGATCTTTGCAATCACTCCTATGTCCCTGCATCGTAATAGGAATATAACATAAACTAAAGACAGTGGATACAAAAGGTAAATCATATGTTTCTCAGATAGTACTATGATGACGTTATTGGTAATGAACATTTTTTAACTTACCCTCCACAGGAACGAGCAGCGAGATAGCTTTTAAGATGATTAATTACTTCAGCCGACTTGACAAACGATACAGCAATGAAATCCACACCTTCAGCTATTCCAAAATCAATATCCAACCAATCCTGTATTGAAGAATCATCAGTGAAAATAACAAAGACACATCAAGGTCCCAACTTCACATTGTTTCTATCCATTCGTGAATAAAAAATATGGAAGGGAGATGAAAAAGAGTTCAGACCTTGGAAGAGATTGTTGGAAGCATAGCATTACGCTCACGTACAAGACTCCCATCTCTCCAGAAAGTCAAGTTAGCTCGAGGAAGCAACAGTCCAGGGTCGGTACATAGACACTTGACGTCAGGACCAATCTTCTCAATCACTTCAAATCTCACCATTCCACCATCAACCAGAAGCTCATCACCAACTCTAACATCTGCATTATCACAAATGTTTTCCATTTCAAACTCAAAACCATCATCTAAAATGTTCTTACTCACTTCCACTTCATTCTTTATACCACAAAACATAAAGTGCATTTTTACCTTCAGCAAAACCATCATAGCTCACACTGATGGTACGTGCAGGACGAGAAGAATCAAAGGCTCTAACAGTAAACGTCCAAACCTCACCATCCTGCAAAAAAAAAACGTCATCTGATTAACAACATGCATCATCATCATCAAGATTCAAGAAGAGGAAGACAAAAACCTCTGCTTTAGCCGACGCTTCGCCGCCAAGATCTCCCATGTGAATCTCACTACCTTCAGTATCCATCATGATAGCAACCGCAAATCCTTTCTCCTCGTTAAGCTTCCTAACGCTACGGATCACATCTCGGTGCCATTCTCGCGTGCCGTGGCACATGTTGAGCCTCGCGACGTTCATGCCTCCCTCAGCGAGCGCTTCAAGCTGCTCGAACCCGCACGTGGCGGGCCCGATCGTGCAGATCAGCTTCGTCCTCCTCGTGCTCCTGAATCCATTCTCCTTCAGCTCCGCTTCCGTCACGGTGTCGACCTCTATCGCCGCTGTATCCGTCGAAACCGCGGTGGCTACGACGGATCTCTCTTCCGGTTTGACAGCGGGAGAGCCGTTAGGAGAGTGGAGGGCCTTCGAGGAGGATGAGGAGGAGTCGAGATCCGGAGACGAGGAGGCTCTGATTGAGGTGTACTTGAGAGGAGATTGGCGGAAGGATAAGGAAGTGAGAGGACGGTGGAAGCGTGAGTGAGTGAGGTGGAGAAGGTGAGGAATGCGTGAAGGAGGAGAGAAGTGGACAGACTGAGACATAGCCGGAGAAATTGAGCTCCGGGAGATCGATACAGTTAGCTCTGAGAGAGATTGGTGTTGAAGAAGAAGAAGGCGGATATACCCAAGTTTGAGTGTCGAGTTGGATTTTGATTTCATACGACAGCACTTCGCAAGGGTCAAAACTGGAATTTTATCTTCTTTTTTGCATCGTCGACGCGAGAAGTCAATCCTTGGGACTGAACCGAACCGAACCGAACTTACCGAATCTGAACCAAATTATTAAAGAATTTGAACAGTACGAAGCCAAATCCATAAACCAAAAACTCAAACCAAACCAGAAAGCCTAATAACCTAAACCGAACTGAACCGAATACGCACCAGAAACTATAAAAGTCTGTTGATCCTTGCCGAACTTTCACAGCTTCGCTTAAACCCTTAAAAGCCAGATTTTCATCATCTTCTTCATCGTGAAAGATGCAAGACGATGAGGTTATATGGCAGGCTATCAGACACAAACACTGCAGTTACATGGCCAAGTATGTCTATTTCTTCCTCACTCTTCTCTCTTTGCTTTTGTCTGAAGAATTTGTTGATTGATTTGCCTTACTTTTGTAGAATCGAAACAGGAATCTTCTGCAGAAACCCTTATAACGTAACGGGTATCTGCAACCGAAGCTCTTGCCCTCTTGCCAACAGTCGCTACGCTACCATCCGTGACCACGATGGTAATTTCATCAAAAGATGGTTTCTTTTGAATCAAGGATTGTGATTTCTTACAAAGCATTCACTGTGTTGTTGTTGTTGTTGTTACATAGGAGTGTTTTATTTATATATGAAGACAATAGAGAGAGCTCACATGCCAAAGAACTTGTGGGAGAGAATTAAGCTGCCTAGAAACTATGAGAAGGCCCTTGAACTCATTGATAAGCACTTGGTGAGACGTCAGAGATTGATCTCTCCCTCTTCTTCTTCTTTCTCTTTCACTTATATATGCTGATCTATTTATTAAGATCATCTTATTCCATGTTTCAGTTGTACTGGCCCAAGTTGTTGCAGCACAAGGTTAAACAAAGACTGACCAAAATGACTCAGATCCGTATTCGTACCAGAAAACTTAATCTCAAAACAAGGTCGAATTTATTTATTCTTCTTGGTGTTTTTAATATATGTTATTTGATTCACAGTCAACATGTCTTAGTTTTCGTCTTCGAATTACAGGGAGAAGATAATGACTATGCCTAGGAGGGATACAAAGAGGGAGCCAAGAAGAGAGGAAAAGGCTTTAAAAGCAGCTCAGTTGGAGAAGGTCACACTTTTTTTTTTTTGTATGCTGCCTCAGTTTAGCTTCTCTAAGATTCTCATTATAGTACTGTTTTATTTTAACAGTCCATTGAAACAGAGTTGTTAGAACGTTTGATGAAAGGCGTTTACCCTAAGATGCTCGATTACCCAGAGCTTGTTCCTGATGTTCAAAAGGAAGTTGAAGTTGACGAAGAAGAAGTAGAAGAAGAGGAGGAGGTGCTCTTTTTTTTTTGGTTATCTAAGCAGCCTATCCAACATAATGCAGCTTTGTTGTATTGATATTTATTCATTAAACTAAATCATAGGAGCCAGAGATTGAATATGTTGAAGGCTATGCTGAACTCGAGGAAGAAGAAGATATTGAAGATTTCTATGGCGGCTTCCCATCTAAGGAGTCTCACCTTGATGGTGATGATTATGGTAAAACTCATGTTTTTTTGTCATGTTTCTTATGCATTTAAAATAGTGAGAGGTTATGAAACATGTCTGTATAGGTTCGAATTACCATCACTGCAATATGTAGCTTCCTTTGTTCATAAAAGAATATTTCAGTCATGAACTATCTATACAGACTTTGAAGATGATGAGGATGGTAACGATGATGCTGAGGTAGTGATTCATAAAAAGGGAAGGGCTTTGAAGAAGTTTGATGGTTGTGGAAAGTCTAAGAAGAAATCAAGAGTAGTTGTTGAGGTGAGATTTCCACAAGTTGGCTTTAGTAATTCACAGGATTGTTGTCTCTGCTATTTTCTTACATTTTGTTGTTGTATGTCTTTTAGGTCGAGCAAGAAGATGGAGATAACAGACAAAGCTTTAAAAGCCTGAAGCTTTGACAAGATAGTGAAAGTTTTTATTCTTTTTTTTTTTTTTTGATATAAAGCTAACATATTATGTTAGTTACATTTATAAAGCAAACTCATTTATCTGAAGCTACAAATATGTTTTTGATATTGTTATTAGAGAAATTCACTTGGATAGCCTCTTTTAGTTTGTTTGTCACAAAAATAGTTTTTAAGGAAGAAAATGACCAAAATGTTTTTTTTAGAAGCTAAAAAAATTATTTTTATGCATTTATACCCCTAGGGTTAACTAATTTGCACTTTAGGGTTTAGAGTTAAGGAGTGGGTTTGGAATTAAGGTTTCAAATTTCAAAAAAAAAATAAAAAAAAAATCAAAATTTCAAAAATATAAAAGTCTATTTTGGTCATTTTAAAATAAAAATTTAAGGCTATTTTTGTGACAAAAACTTAAAAAATGCTATTTAAGAGAATTGCCCTCGTTATTATTTGTAAGTTAAGAGACGACCGATATCAATACATTTTATCTGCACAAATGAATCATTTTTTGTTCCAAATTACATCAATTTAACAGCTCGGGGGGGAATGTAAAGAAAAAGCAAACTATTGTATGGAGAGAAAAAGGGTAAACGTAGGAGGAAATGAAGATTTAAAGAATGAAGCAGCCACATCCTTTTGCTTCTGGAGGACCTTCAAACCATTGATCCCATGTTCCATTCATTGGCCCTATTGTTCTGCAAGTAACACACACAAAAACAAGAACTAATAAGTCTAAATAGAAAGGAATCTTTCTTTCAGGAAAAATGGCAAAAACAAAAAGTTGAGTTACTCGGGAAGAAGAGGATCTGGTTTACTCTCAACACTATCCAAGAACCTGCATCCATTAAGAAGAAATGGGTCAAGACATTATTCGTGGACCTGACCAGATATGCAGAAGTTCGTTCGTTCGTTACTCTTACTCTTTGCAAGAAGCTGATGCATTATCCATCTTTTCAAGTTGCTCCAGCTCTTCCTGAATAAACACAATAAACGGAGGAAGAATATATCATATACATTGTTGTAACACTTTTAAGACACCCAAAGACACAAGTATTCTTGTCCAAAAAAACAGCTACGTGTACAAGAAGAGCTTACACCCCAAGCCAAGGGATCAAGATATTAGCCTAAGATGAAAGAAAGATCCTGCCTTTGATTTTCACTAGCTATTTTACATATTTTTTGGTTACTGACAATGATGTTTTATTCAATCAACAGAAGCGTGTGTAAACATATAGAATCACAAAAACTGAGATTACTAATGAAACCCTAAAGTCGCATTTTCTCCACATACATAAACAGAGATACTATCAGATACAACACTTTTTGTATTCCCAAAACTAAAAAAGTTCCAAACTTTCAAATTCTGTACCGAAACTCCACTCAAGATTCATCCTAAAACCATTGGAAAAGCACACACAAGATTGATCCAACACAAAAGAATATTCAGGCAGGAACAACAAAGTTTCAACCTTCATAATAACGCATAAAGGCTCTTCTTTTTAAGAGGAGAACAAGTATACCTCTAAGAAACGAGCTTCTTGTTCAAGCCTTTTGAGTTCGGCATGGATCCTGTGTTTACCTCTTGTGTCAACGACCCGCCCGGAAAGCTGACCCGACGAATTGGAGCTACCCGCTTCCATCATTTCTATTCAACCACTTAACCAACCCCAAAACCAAAACTTTAACAAAGACAGAGAAGAAAGACAACTTTTTTTGTACTAAGGATGAAAAGATGAGCATCAATTATGCAAACTCAAAAAAGTTTTCAACAAAACCCATCCATGGTTGGACGGACTCAAATGATATTTATACAGTTTGAGAAACAATCAGATCTCCACAAAGGGATACACAGAGAGAGAAGAACAAAAAAAGATTCAACAACTATTAGTTGGGGTGACTTCAAGAGCTTTTCCGATGATCCAAAGGGTCTAAAGTAAGAAAAAAGTTGTGTGAGTTTTTTTTTTTTTGAAAAATGAGGAAAGGCGTCGGAAAGAAGTAAAAAATCACCTTTTTAGTTGTGAAATGATATTATTTATTGTATAGATTATCTTTTTGTCTCTTCACAAAAAGTTAAATTTGGTTAATACACGCGCCGATTCAGTATGTTATGGGCTTATTAGTGGCCCAATTAAGTGTGATTATGGATAATCACGTTTCAACTGAATTTTTGTCTCTAATATCTATGGTAATTTTATAAGAAGTAATAAATTTAAAAATAAAATAAAAAGGATTTGCTATTTTTGTGGAACATACATATTAATATTTATGGATCATACTTTAATCCAAGCTTTTCATTGTATTGCCCTTAATTGAATCTTTTATGAGTAAATTATTATGAGTATAATTGGTTGAAACTGTTGTGGTTATTGTCTTTTATAAGATTTTTTTTTTGGTTTTATAATATTAAATGGAGTTTTGAAAATTTATTAGATTTCAAAAATTTAACAAGTCAAAATAAATATTTTTGAAAATACTACAGTTTTAAAATATGATTGGTTTTTAATACGAAAATTCTCTTTCTATTTTTAACGATTTGACATATTATGGATTTTTGTTTTAAAATAAATAATCTCTTAATTTTAATATAAAAAATTATTAATTATATTATATAAAAAAAAATATATATATATATATATATATATATATATATTATGTCTTTTATTTTATTCGTTGAATTGAATTTAGGTAATTTATTAATGATGATTTCATTTAAAATCAAAATTAAATATATTCTTTAATTTCTAATTTAATTCTAAATAATAATAATAATAATAATAAACAGAAGAAAAAGTTGAATCTTTTAAATCTCAATCCAGCTGGTTGACCACGCATGAAGTAGAAGCGCGTAGAGGAAAGAGTAGACTGTGGGGTATATGGGAGACTAGTTCTAGTCAACGTTTGACCATGTTCGCTCTTTCTCCAGCGTCTTCTTTCTCTACTACGCTCGCTTCAGTATAGCACTCCCTCATGCCTGACCCAATAAAAGGCTACAACTTCAGCATTAGCCCATTACAAAAATTTCCTAGTTTCATGAGGCCTAAAGAGACCCCCATCAAGGCCTATAACAGATGGTTGTATTCTTCATCATTTTTTTGGTTACCATTCAAAACCATACTTTTACATCCATATATCAGTTAATAGATTACCTGACTAAACCAAATATGCAAAGTTGCGGTTTGGATGATCGACCGTCTTGACAGCTGCGATATGTAAGGTATGATAACTTATAAGGTTGTGTATATTATTAATGTAATAATGTTATTATATGTTGTCTAATATACCGAGAAAAGGAAGATAAACAGTTTCTACAAATCTAAGCCGTGTCCATTAGTATACAAAAAAAGAAGTAACATGTAACTCTCCAAAAATTTGACATGACAACTTATAGCCGAAAATCGTAAGAGAACAATACTTATTATATTGACCAAAAAAACAGTACTTATTATATTGATACGTGTGATTTTCTACGCGGAAAAATAATTTAAAAGAGTTTCAATCAAAACACTATCGTTAACCTTAAGAAAATAGCCCACCTGACTCGTTAGTAGTTAATTCTTTTACGGAAATAACATTTTGTCATGTGACTTTGAATTTAAAAAATTGAAATAAAAAGGTGGAAAAAGTGAACGAGTCCAAAGCAAAGACTTCTACAAATGTGAAAGCAGAAAGAGAGTTGAAGACTTGAAGCAATTCAGAGTTTATTTTTTACACTTGCTTCCCTCTTCTCTCTCTGGTTCTTTAAAGAACAGTTTATTTGGATGGACCAGACACAACAACAACAAGAACTGACGCAAGAACAGATAATGGAGTTTAAAGAGGCGTTTTGTCTGTTTGACAAAGATGGTAATGGTTGTATCACTGCTGATGAACTTGCTACTGTGATCCGCTCGTTGGATCAGAATCCTACCGAACAAGAACTTCAAGATGTGATCAATGAGATCGACTCTGATGGTAATGGCACCATCGAATTCTCTGAGTTCCTCAACCTCATGGCCAACAAAATACAGGTTTACATTAATTATATGTACCAAATTAGAATAATTAATCATATTCGTTTATTTTTTTGTATTTGTTGTTAACTTGTTTTCTTCTTCTTGTAGGAAACTGATATAGATGAGGAGCTGAAAGAAGCATTCAAAGTGTTTGACAAAGACCAAAATGGCTACATATCTGCCAGTGAGGTTAGCATTTACTAGTAGTTGATTACACTTTCCTCTCCTAATCATAATCAATTAGATACTTCTGCTTCTCTATTTTGACTACTGTTTTTTAAAAAAAACACTTTTTTTTTTCAATTATATCCAATTTTTCTTAAGCACATCTATCGATCTTTATATGTTTGTATTCCTATAGATATGCTTTGATCAAATATTATAGAACAACTATTGGTTCGATGTGCTTCGGTGCGTATTGTGGTACAACACTCAGTACGTGCGGTCTAAGTCTAACTATGGTTTTATTTAAGTCAATGATTAGAGACATATATATAACTATGACTGATTGTATGTTTCAAAAAAAATAAAAAACTATGACTGATTGTATTTGTATCTAACAATCCAGTGTCTAAAGTGTGTTTAACTCCTATATAGATTAGTGTCTAGATTAGTTACATGAAGCTATGAATCATGGTTAGAAACTTTTTGAATTAATAACAATCTCAGACAAGGCTAGACTGCCTATATTTCAAGTTTTACAAGAGATTCATAGATGCCTTATTCATTTTATTTTTATTTTTTTCTAAAATTCATATTTGAAAATTGGACAAGAAAGTAACAACACGATATGGCTGTTCTTTTTTTTTTTGTTAATTAATTAGAAAGGGTCTGGCTTGCGTCGTAGAAAGGTCAATTGTTTGAGGCTTCGACCTAGCTGACATGGTGACTTTTTGGACGATAACGAGATCAAAATAAATATTTTAAAGTTCTAACAACATTTAGTAAAATGTGTATGATTTATTAGTTTATTGGGCAGATCACATGTCTCACCTAGTGCAAATAATATGTTTACATATTCTTTTCACACACATAAATGTTTTTGTTTTAACTCAAAAACACCATTTAATATCAAAATTCTTGATATATAATTGCAGTTGAGGCATGTGATGATCAATCTAGGGGAGAAGCTAACAGATGAAGAGGTTGATCAAATGATAAAGGAGGCAGATTTGGATGGTGATGGTCAAGTCGATTATGATGAATTTGTGAGGATGATGATGGCCAGCGGTTAATGTATTATACCCGTTAATGTATTATCTTTAAAAAAAAAAAAAATGTGTCGATCTATCTACTTTTGAATACTATATTTCACTTTCCAATTAAATTATTTTTTTCAACAAAAAACTATTATGAACTTAATCAACATAAACCATAATAAAATATAAACTCTAAACATCTCGTGCAAACTTGTCAGTCATCGTATTTATTGCTCTTTAAGCTATTCGCATTCAGTCTATTTGAATTTAACATGTAAGGCTGGCAATAATCACACTACTATTTCATTTTTACCTTTTAAAATGTCTAAAACGCTACTCACAAATCTAAACAATGTAATGCTCATATCAAATCGATGGTTCAGGTGTTATTTGTTTACTTTTGCTTTTTATGTTCATTTTGTAGTATTCAAAGCAAATTACTAATTAGTAACATAATTCGACTAATCAGATGTCTGACTGTCTGGTCGATTAACTGAAAGTTTAACTGATTTAAGTTTTAGAATCAGTTAAACACCTGAATGACCGATTATTGAACTATCATCCCATGCTAGGAAATGGAGGATAAAATCTTTGCCTATTTCAGTTCAAGCTAGTTTAAGTGTTAAATACTCGGATGCACATACAAAAGCCTTGGTTGGTACAATCATGAACACTAGGTTTTCTCAGTGTAACATATTTGTAACCGGGCATCTTCAAGTTGGACAAGTAAACATTTTCACAAGGGCCACATCTCAAGAAGAGACCCGACTTGTGCACCACACCATAGATAATCTCTCCTTTACAAATCTTGAATTTTCTCAGAGAATTTTGAGCACCACGAAATTGCCAAGATATTTGGTTGCTTTCTTGGAAGTGAAGGCATCTAGGAAGCTGAATAAAGAATAGTTCACTAGCTCATGAAACCCTTCTTCAGCTTTTTTCCCCTTCGTAGTCATTTGATAAGAGTATTGCAAGAACATCTATATTCTTATTTCTTACACACATTAAAACCTCTGAAAGTTGCATAGAAAAAACAAAATTGCTTTTGTTTCAATTTTCATATAAACACAAATCGTTTCATATGGTACTACAAGTTTCATCAGATGGTAGTTGGATCAAATATTACAAACTACGTAAAAAGAAAAACAGTCTTCATATATTTTATTTTTAGAAAGGTACCAAATTCATATATAGGCTTCTCCTATACAACATTATGATTGTTGGCACAAGTCCCACAACACAAAACAGGGAGAGTTTTTTCATCTGTCTTAGGCAGGAACCACTTCCGGTAGTCTACCACTACCAGCCGGAGTCAAGCTGTCATAGTAATCCACCAGAACTTGCCATCCACCTGGACACATGAATCCATTTGGAGGGTTTTCTTTGTTCTTGGCCAATGTACGCATCTGAAAAAAGAAAAACGAAAACACAGACTATTATATCAGAACACCATGAAGAACTTTATAATGTTGGATTGTCTTTGAGAGCTGTGGAATTTTACCTTAGTGCCGGAGATAAACAAGAAATCTTGAGGCCTGGAGGGATCGAAGAAAGCCATCTTGCCTTGTGTTTTGTCATAGGCAGCAACCTGATAGAAACAAAAAAAAATAATCAGATTTCAACACTGCCAAAGAAAAAAACATAAGTGTGAATCTTTTGAATTAGAGTCCTCATAATACCTTGAAAGGAAGGATATTGAGTCTTTCAAGTCCAGGAGCCATGCTTAGTACTTTCTTTCCATGATCAGCATCGTAAAGATCACGTTTCTCTACTGGATGACCCATCCCAGCTGGATCACGACCCACAATGTAGAAGTTAGCACCAGCATTTATTCTAGCCTTTGCGTGCCATTGCACTTCTGTTGGACCAGCGTAATGCATAGGAGACGGGAATATCGAAACCACTGTCGTCTCTGGATCAAGAACACCGTCCTCTAGCACTTTCTCGTGCTGCTTCATCCTCCAGCTTAGAGGAACATCATCAGCCTTTGTGTACCCTCCTAATGGATGAAGCAAAAGGATAGGGTTCTTGTAACCCATTTCAAGAAGTCTCCTACGAGTATCAGTCATAAGAAGTGCGTGACCGTTGTGTACCGGGTTCCTGAGCTGGAAAGCAAAGACAGCATCGGCACCACGCTTCTCCAGCTCTTTGCGGAGCTCAGCAGGGGAAAGCCTGAAACGGTCAAGGCCATCATTGTACTTGACTGGCTCTAGAACCTCAAGGTCACCACCGATGAGCCAGTTGCCAGCGTTGGTAATGGCTTCCTCTACGTAAGGCAAACCTGGAGCGGTCGTACCCCAAGTTCTAGCTATCCGCTCTTCCTTGGGATGCTTGTAAATCTCAATGCTGATCAGACGGAAAAAAAAATGAGTCTATAGACGAAAAGACTTTATAAACCTTTTAGGAACCTATAGTCAAACGAGTGACAGACAGCTTAAGAGATATGAATTCGATCAATATCCTACCTACTTCAATCATATCATTGACTAATTATTAATAAAATACATAAATATACTGAAATATTCGGTAGTATATTTTTTTAAAAAAAATTACCTAAAGTTACCCACATTTTTAAATTACAATTAAAAAAATTGAAACTAGCCAAAATTTTATAAATAGTTTTATTCAAAATACTCGAAAACAGTATATAAATTACCTGATATTTTTACTTGAATCTTCCTAACTATCTAAACTGAATTTGAATTATCCAACATCACCTTAATTATGCCAAAACCGAGATAAAATTATTTTTTTCTGGATATTAACCGGTTTTTAGTTTTATTATCCAAACCAAGGACTGTCTGAATCTGTTCCAAATTTTGGTTCCTAAATCGATCTTAGACACCCCTACCTAAGGGTATGTTTATTGGTGGGTTATTAACGTGAGGTTCTTTAACATAATTTAAGAACTGTCTCTTAACTTTAACTAAAAAAAATTAAGAGACGGTTCTTAAATAAGAGATTTAAAAACCGTCTCTTAATTTTCTTTTAGTTAAAATTAAAAAAATGATTCTTATATTATGCTAGAATCCCGTCCTAAGAACCTTCCAATAAACATGGCCTAAACTTTCCAATATCTGAAATAACAACCAAACCTGAATTGCCATATCTACTCAAAAGATAGAGAAACATTCGGATCTACGCAACTGAAGAAAAACTTACTCGGTGAGTATAG
>MU106032.1:39025-224940 GCA_012274485.2 Sinapis alba
GAGACACGTATTTGAGCATGGAACTGGGTACGTACGTCTGCTATCTCTGATTCAGTTTTTTAAATTATACTGACTCCACACTTTCATCGCAGGAACAGAGGACAATATGTTGTCCAACACTTTAATGCTTCCACAAAAAACCACCTTTCCAAAGCTACACTTGCTACATTTTTCAAATTCTTGACGCAATTTTATTTTGAGTTTCTTCAACATACGACTTTGTCCTATTTTAGAATTTTACGTTTCCTGTTCTCATGAAAACGACCATATTAATACTTTCACATACATCACATTGGTGGTCAAGAAATACAGAGACCCTGATATGAATTTATTGTGTTCCAACGGTCTAATGTATCCATGTACCCCTATAAAAAAAAAAAAAATCCACCCACAATGAATTAATCTAAAAAATACGGACCCATACACATAATAAAAATATTTTAAGAAAAAAAAATTGTACATCCAGAATATTGTAGTAATAATAACCATTATAATTTCTGTTCGGAAAAACAATATATTACTAAAATTATGGATAGTATAACATTTCCACTAATCTATAATTGTTATTAAAAATACAATGCATTTATAAAATTCAAATTCTGAAAAAAATCTTAAAACATAAATTCAATGGGCATTTAGAAGCCTATTATTTATAACTATTTTACAAGTTAAAGACATAACAAATAGGAAAAACCATAAGATTATTATCCTACAATTTATTCTTACCTCACGAACATGATAATAACTTACACTACAAGAATTTTCATGAAAACATGATGTAAAGCCACCCAAATGAAATAAAAAACCCAAATTATCAATATAGATGATTTTATTTAGACTTCAAAAGTTAGAAAACAACTACAAATAAAAGTAATAATTAAATTTTAAAATAATCAATATAGATGATTTTATTTAGACTTCAAAAGCTTAAACATTCTCAAGATAATATTCCGTCCGTAGGGCGGACCGACCCTAGTGATATAAAATATTAAGGTTACCTTATTGGTATGGTGCAGGGTCGTTGTAAGTTGTAACTGTTATTCTGTTTTTCTTTTATAGATATTAATTTCAGTTTTAGACTGTAAATCCTTCTGTATTTAATTTCACATTCCCATTCCTATGGAAAGTTTGAAAAATTCATGAATATATTTTATGTTCTCAGAGGAATATTCAGAAAGTTTGAAACGGTAATGATGTTTTAAGGCCAAACAATTGATACAGTAGTATTTTGTTGTTTTGGAAATAAAATAGAATTAAAAGTTAGGAAATGTGAGGTCAGTGTGTGGACTGATGCTACAGTTGAATATATCCAAGAATACGGTCAGGTTCGAGTTCGTCCATCAATTTGCTAATGGAATATATACACCACTCCAATTGCCACGTTACATCGGGAACATTTATTTTTCTCTGAATATGCTTTTCATTTCTAGAGTAATATTTTAATGGAGATCATGAAATGAAATATGTAGACCGCAGAAAATAAACCGTGGTTCACTCACTGTTCAGAACTTATGAATAATTGACATTTTTTAAGTTTTTTTATAAAGAAAACTCATATAATCAACTATTTATTATTATTCAAATCTTTTCATTATTTTTTTAAGAATACTCAATTATATTAATTGTTTTAATCTATAAGTAAGATTATGTTTACAACCTCGTGTATTGAATAAATTCCAAAAAATATCTGTATTGAACTTTTTTTCTCTAGCTAGGATATAAATTCATGTTATCATGATGAATAAATATATTTCAAAGTCCAATGTGGTATTAGAGACAAGATACATTATCATACATATTGCTCTAAGTCTAGTGCTTCTCTAACCAACACAATAAAATACTTTGTTTTCAATGTTTTTTTTATTATTAACCTTTTCAATTGTTTTTTTTATTATTAACCTTTTTACTTTGTTTTCTACTAAGTCTAGTGCTTCTCTAACCAACACAATAAAATACTATGGCATCAGAAACAGTTATCATTATTTTCCATTGTCATTTTCTTGTCAATATTCTTTATCGCTCATAACTATTTGACAAACATTTATTTGACAATCATTATAGTGATGTAATATTATTTCATGGGGAAAGAAAAATAGGTTGTCGACACTCGGATCTTTCTTGTCAATGATACGAACCAATAAAAAGTTTATAAGAGGAACAAAATCAGTATGCTATAATTGGACAATAGGAAAGAAGCGTAAGCCCTTTTTCAAAAAAAAAAAAAAAAAAAAATTAGACCATAGGAAAGAAAATGTAGACCATACGAACCAATACATTTTCAATGCTTGTATTTTAAAAAGATTTACATTTCGCCGACTCATCAATTACTAATTATAGAGCTCCTCAGTTTTGACCTGACCAGACCAATCTTGATCCTTGACCCGAAGCGCTTCTTGCACACGTGATAAATATTGTCCAAACTTAGAGAAAGTTGGTAGACTGGTGGCTGATTATTCTTCCTCAACTTTTTTGACCGAGAAATTCCGTTAGATTAGATAGTCTCTTTTAATTTGTTTTTCACAAAAATAATTTTTAAGGAATAAAATAACTAAAATAGTTTTTTTAAAATCTAATTTTTTTATTTATATGCATTTATACCCTTAGGGTTAACTAATTTAGACTTTAGGGTTTAGAATAAAGAGGTGGATTTGGGGATAAAGTTTCAAATTTCAAAAAAAAAAAAAAAAATTGAAAAATTTCAAAAAAAAAAAATACTATTTTGGTTATTTTATTTTTCTATGGCTATTTTTGTGACAAAAACTTTAAAAGAACTATTTATGAGAATTGCTCTTTTTCACTGTCAAATTTTATTTTCAAGTACTTCGAGTTTGGGTTCTGGTTACTAATAAGTCTACTCTTACTACATCGGCAAATTTAAAACTAATTATTTAGAGTTATATGTTTAATAATACAAACATTGACTACTTCAGATTTTAATCGTTCGTAAAACTAAGGTAGTTAAAGAATAAGATAATGTAGCGCTTGGTCAGTGTGTTGGTGGTAGCTGGGACCTCACATTCACAACATGTGTTAAATATAACATTCATGATCGACCTACCAGCTTTTCTCTCATAATCATTAACCCGAAAGATCTAAAAAAGTAAGCAAGACATAAGCGTGGACATTCATGTGTTCAGTCGGATTCAGTTTGGAGTCAATTTGGGTTCATGTTTTTCTAATCACAATTTATAATCCTATTTGGATATTATAACCTTTGGTTTGATTCCATTTTGAGTTTACTCGGGCTCAGTCAGATTTAGTAAATCATGTGAAAACCGGTTGTATCAGGAAAACTTTCAGGTTCAGTTATAAGCCATATTTAAGTAACCAAAAAAAAACTCGTTTCTGCTCTAAATATACCCACTTAACTTGTGTGACTGACTTTATGACTGTTGAGGCCCACACGTATTGGGCTGAACTCAAAACTCTATCTTTCTATAATAACTGTCAGAAACATGATCAGGGTTGTATTTTTATGGTTCACCTCCAAAATTGATATTGCTCTTCGTTCCTGAATTTGGCTAAAAGAAAACAAACAAAACTCTTATAATAAAAATTATTATGGCTAAAGCAAAACAAAATATACAGCCTAATGTTTTTTAGAATTTAACTCAATGAAACTCTAGAAAAATATAAGGGACTGGCCGTGTAAGAGAATCTACTATGCAGAAGAAGCAGAGTTGAATGAGAACGCGGGGGCAGGGGGGGGGGGGCGGATTTGATGTTTAGTTGCTCATCGTACCATCCATGTGATAGAAGTCTGCGTAGGCTGATCTAGAGTTCTTCGATGGAGAAGATGATTAAGCTCAACCAACAAATTTTATTAGCCTGCCACGCCAAGAGTTTTAGCGACGTTTGTAAAGAAACTGCGTAAAATGTATTTTCAAAGGAGATTAACTTTTTATCCTTTTCTTGGAATGGTATGCATACACATGTAGCTTTATGATGTATGGCATCATAAGTAGCTTTATATATGGACGGCTAATTACATGGTATCAGGACAATGGCTGTAACCCAAATTATAGTTAGGTTGGTTGCATGTTAATCACACATTAATTTTGCAAGAAATTGCATTTACCGATCTATGTCAAATAAGGTCAACTTCGACCAAATCATATGAGTCCAATTTTTAAAATACTAATATTTAAATGCAGTTTCTTTACAAAACCTATTTCAAAAATTATTTCCAATTTCGTTAGAAAAAATATATATGTGTGTGTGTAAGGAAATTTATATTAATGATTTATAAAACTGATATCGTTTCTTTGTTTTTTTTTTTTTTTTTTTCTGTTGGCAGTTTTCAACATCTCTTAGAAACAGAAATCTGTAACTTGATATTATATACCTTTTGGCTTTAATGATAAATTTGGCTTTTCAACATCAAAAACAAAAATATATTATTCATTAATATAAATTTCAAATTTTCTTAGATGTTACTTTGATCCTTAAACTAGTGTCTCGCTTTACATGAATAGTTAAAACTTTATAAAGCTTTCTAAAGAAAATAAATGTATAATATATTTTCCAAACAAAAATTAATTATATATTATGTAGATGAAGCAACTTATGCATATGTGTATATGGTTAATTGGCCTTTTCTTGGAGAAGAAAAAGCAAGGGTTGGAGAAAATTGAATGTGATACGGAATAGCTAGATTTATACATTTTGGTGTAAATATATCCACAAATGTAAACTATTTACATAAGGACGAAGAAGTTTTGTAACTGACGAACTAAAACCACTAAAGGAAAGATTGAAAGAGACGATAGCAACTTGGAATCTCATTTATATATTAGACAAAAAGAAAAGAAGAAAAATGTACACTCGGTGGAGCTTTACCATACAAATAGAAAAGCCAAAGTTTCGAAACCCATTAACTGAATCATATCATTCCTATAATAGACATACCTATATACGATGACGATTGGTGATGATGCATATTTATGATTCTTCTGTACTTAATATTCTCTAGATATTTATTAAGGCAAGAAAATGTTTGATCATTAAATAAATTAATGCATACTCCCTCCGTTTCATATTATTGTCATTTTAGGTTTATTCACACATACTCCCTCCGTTTCATATTACTTGTCGTTCTAGGTTTATTCACACATATTAAGAAAACATATAATTTTATATATTTCCAAAATAAAAACACAATTACCTATACACCTAACCATATTTCAACCAATAGAAAAATAAAAACACAATTACCTATAAATCTTATTAATGAATTTTGCATTGAAACTCTAAAACGACACTTATTTTGAAACGAAAATTTTTCCCTACAACGACAAGTAATATGAAACGGAGGAAGTATTAAGAAAACATATGATTTTGTATATTTCCAAAATAAAAACACAATTACCTATACACCTAACAATATTTCAACCAATTAAAAACACAATTACCTATGAATCTTATTAATGAATTTTGCATTGAAACTCTAAAACGACACTTATTTTGAAACGAAAATTTTTCCTACAACGACAAGTATTATGAAACGGAGGGAGTATAATTTACGGTATATAGCTTTGGTTTACAAAAAGTAGCGATTTGAAAGCTGAAACAAATATTATCTAGTTTTATGTGTAGGTTTTGGAAGGGGACCATTGCCACCCATTTCCAGCGATGAACCAGTAAAATTTTCATACGTTTAATTCTTTAGTGTTTAATTAATTGTCCAACGTTTTCTTTGAAGTTTAATTTGAACTGGTCTTTTATTTTTCTCGTTACTCACTATGTTTCCGGTTTATCTAAACACAAATATTGTATCCATGAAGCCATTCGAATCCCATAAAACATACGAACTTTTAAGGCCAAGACTCTAAAGCCTAACGATAGTTTTGCTTAGGAGAAATTTGTAGGTAACCGTACGCAGGTCAAGACCTATGGGGTCATGTGCCCACGTCTGATTCTAATTTTCCTTAACCAATTAATACTAATTTATATTATTTCTCCCAATTTTACCACTAGACAAAATGAAAAAAAAAAAAGAACTTTGATGTGTGCTAGATCCGCCTCCGTAAACCACCATTTCTGTTATAGTACAAATCGCTGGAAATTCATTTCAGTCGGTTATTATTTTTTTTTACATTTAATTTACAAATTTTCAATTACTTAAAACTTAGGATCCATAAGTAGATTTAGCTCCAGGAAGAGACTAACTTCATAAATCTCTAGTTATGTATATATATATATCGAAGAGAAATGCATAAATCGTGTGTAACTTCAGTTACAACTTCCCAGAAACCCTAGAGTAACTAATAAAATAAACCAACCTGAACTTTTCTTAAAACATAATTGTGAAAAGAAGTTGGGAGTCTCTCTTGAGATCCCAAGAAGTAAATAGAGTTTTTCATCTCAATTTGCTATAACTTGGACGAATTAGAGTTTTCTATAGCCATATAACACAAGCAATTATAACCCTAACAATTAAAAGAAAAAACTTGGAACCCTATGCACAAACACACACATACAGCGGTAGGAATGAAAATATCAAATTAACAGTAATATAGCCAAAGAAAAAGTGAATTAATCTCCCAAATCAGATAAAAAGAGAAACACATGTCTTTTAGAATTCAAACACCAAAATATGAAATTAAAGATGAAAATTGGGGTTTAAGGGTGCGACAGTCAACTGGTGAAACTACTAACATGATCTAATCGACACATCTCTTTTCCAACGTCATGGAAACAACGGATAAAGAAAGTAAATTGGATCATGCTGGCAGCTTCATCAGATGCCGATGCACCATACACTTCATCATATCAGATCTAGTAAAAAAGAGAGAACTTATGGGAAAATATCAATTAATTTTAATATGTAGCTAGGGTTTTCTCGTGTAGTCGGTCTCATCAATGAAGAAGAAGACGTTCTTTTATATAGAAGAGAGAGGAGAACCTGAAGGAGGGGGTGGGGGTGGATAAGAGATAGAATATGTTTAAGATAGGTCATTTTTACAATTAAGCTAAAGTATGTGGGTCGACAGTGAAAACGAGTAAGGGAAAAAAAGAACGAATGACAAACAAAAGGCGTTAAAGAAATGTAGGTGGTCCAAAGTAGAACCGTGAATAAAATTGAATAAATGTCACGCCGATCTCTCCAAGCCGCAGACACTTCTTCTCTCTACTGAAACAGATTAGGTTTGTGTGTTGTGTGTTACTTGCTTCTCTGTTAATTACCTCTTCATTTTGATGGGGACCCTTTTATTTGTTTTCTTTGTTTTTTTTCTTTCATTTCTGTTTTCTATAAGTTTTTAAATTAAATAACCACTAATCCATTGAGTAATAGTAGTACTCTAATTAATATGTCTCTATTACTTAATGAACTTCTACCACTTTGACTTACTAATCAAGGTTTTTAATTTTTCTGTTTTTATAGTTTTTAACAAATTAATTAGTGTAGTATGTACAGGATATCTAGCTAGACGCAATTTTCACGTTGACAAAAAGGCGCTAATTATCAAATGTTTTTAGTAGTTTTTTAATCAGATGTTTACCCGTTTAATCAGCCAGTTAATTATAGTTTTACACTTGTGTAAGTGTGAGAAGACTGTACGGTTTGCACCGCCTGAATGTCTATAAATCGACGTTCTTAATTCTGAGTTTAATTAGTTTGAACAATATATATGTGTTCGAAATGTGTTACTTTATTAATTAGGCATATAATAAAATATTCAGAACTACGGCTATATTTGCAACGGAGGGAAAAAAAAAACAGTTTCTTCTTGGCATAATCGATTGATTATAGGCTTTAATTTGACTCATCATGATGTTTTATATAGTTTTCAATATATACCAACGCGTAGGACATCTTAAAAAGTAATCTGCAATATAATTAAGAAATTGTGGCTTTAGTTAAGACCTAGCTAAGTCATGAAAAAGTGAAGTTACACATGCATAAAGTATAAGCTACGGGAACTCTTAGACTATATAATTAATTTATGTGAAGCATTACATTTCCTGGCTGCTGTAGCTGTGCATGGTTGCTACTTTATATCTCTCTCACATACAAATAAATAATTATATATCTTTCAATGTACTTTGTTCCAAGTAGTTTCATTCAATACTTAAACTGACAAAAAAAAAAACTTAACTGACAAATATTTTATTAATAAAAATTCACAACTGTTTTCTAATTTTGAGAAAATCATTAAATACCACTTCTGATGTAAAAAAACTTAATTAGCGTGGATATTGTATGTAAACAACATGTTTTTATGATAAGTTAAGAAAAGTTATAAGCTATAATATTTTTGTAGAGGAAAAGCTTAAACCCTGGTTTTTGAATGTAATTATAACCAATGCATGTGAGACCTAACTGAGATTATATGGAATATTCCCATGATCTACTTTAAGTGCATTTATATTTTACCATCTATATTCATTGCTGAAGTGCCCCTCTTTGTAACAAATTATATTAGCTTCTGAAAAGTAAACTATATACAATGTACATACAATATCCATGCTAAGTTACCTACTGCACATGTGTTACAACAATTTATTCTTGTAATCTACCACTATGCAACTACCCCCTAGTATAGAAAGTAATATAGATGTTACATCAACTTGTTTTTTTTTGTTACACATAAGATTTATTTAAATGTGAAAACGATGTTGTTTAATAATATATTGCTCTACACGTATTGAAAGTGAAGTGAATAATAAAACAACTTTCCTAAAAAAGATTCTATATCACTAACAATGGGATGATACCATTTCTATGCAAAACTTACCCCAAATTTGATAAGTTCTGGGCAAGCTGATGGGTCTGTGACAGCTACGCGATATTGCAACCTATTGAAAATTATTGGTATGGACAAAGTATTCAAGAAATCTTCTTAAACTTCATTAAGACTTGTTGTTTGCTTAAGATATACCACAAAAATTTGCAAGTTTCCTTATTATTTAATTAAAGAAAACCCTTTGGCAAAAAAATAAGTCGTTTGCATGAAATTTTCTAATATTTTAAGGATTCTTATCTCTTAAAAATCTTTGGAGTACTACTTTATAATTTATATATACATATCTTAAAAATCCGTGAAAATTGTTAATGGATGGTGTGGTTGTGGGCATTCTGCAAGTTCTTCCACAGGTTCTCCAGAAAAGTAAGAAGTCTTGCAGGTTTGGGGTAGCCTGGAGATTGGATATAAATATTTTTGGCTCTAGTTAAATTTCAAATTTGGTTTATTTTCATTTTCTATTTTTGTAATATTATGTATTGTATATTAAATGTCTATTGCTTTTTCTTATATGACTTGATTCCAGATAAATCATGCTTTCTGATCGATTTGTCTTCACAGATAGATAGTTTTTTTTTTTTGAGAAATTCACAGATTCGTAGTTGTTTGTTCTGCTACAAATTTCGAACTCACATTAACATTTTCATGGATTATATATCATTTATTTTATTTTTATTAAAATTCGTATATAATCGTTTATAGTAAAATTTATAGAGTTAAATGACCACATGTACGCAAGAATATAATTATATTTTAAATAATAAAAAAATCTTTGAAAGTTTTGGTGAGTTCAAAATTTGTAAGCTATTTTTCTACATATCGTATAGAGAAAATGATAAATATTTTCTTTTTTACTTTTAAGGACTACTTCGTGACTCGTGAGTTTGTATTGATCGCAAATCTATAAGACTTTCCCATGTGGAACAAATAACAAATAGAACTTTGGTGACGTCCTATTTAGTAGCTAATGATAATAAATAATATATGTTCTTATATTACAATGAAATGATTGTAGTTTTCCGTCGGTGCATATGTATATGTAATAAAAATATATATTTGAAAATGAATACATGGGAAGAGTTAAAAAGGAAGCATGCTTGAACCAACAGAGAGTAGTTCCAAATGTTGCTTTCCAGCCTTATACAAACGTATCACCCACATTACTGCCACTGCTACATGAATTGGAGGAGAGAGAGCGAGAGATATAGTGATGATGGCTCCGGTATGTGTATCCATATATACATGTGTTTGTAACTTGTACGTACGTAGATCATGGAGTTTACTAAACCGGAGACGTTTGGTGGGTCGAATTGGGGTTGGTGCATCTGCAAGTGGGGCTTAGTCTATGTGTTATAGGATATGCAGCATTTAAATGGTCCCCTTCTCTTCTTATTGTAAAAAGAAATTAATGTTTACTGAGGAAACATCCCACTTATAGATTCACACGCATAAAATGTAAACTTCTTTTTACAAATCTATACATGAACAAAGTTAACCCTAATTTTATCATGCTTTGATTACGCGTATTGGTTTATTAGTTCATGTCAAACTTTCATGTACCTATATGCACAATAAAGTGAGACAGAAGAAGATATATATGATCATTATAATATTTTGAATAAATGTTAAGCTTATTCAAGCAAAAAAATGTTTGTACCATGCCTGTAATCCTGTTGCTAAAGTGTTTAAAATAGAGAATACAATCTAATTAAGATTTACAAGAAGCTCATGGATTATCTTGAAGCAAATTATTCATTCATTGCTCCATCATATGAATGTTACCCATTGCTCGAGCTGATGAAATATGATTGTGGACCTGTTTATGAGGTGATTTGCCATGCCTTCTTACATTGCGCTCTCACTAAATAGAATGCATTGTTATCTGAAAGATGTATTAAAGAATAAATGGATGAATCTAGTCATGTGTTTTATCAGTTAGAAGTATTCCATCACATTGGTTTGTATAGTATGAAGCAAGAAAATATAGAGTAAGACTCTTCCACACTTTCTCAGAGTATTAACACTAAAAATATAGGTAAATTCTAAAGGAGCATTACAGGTGCATGGCCTTGCCATTTGAGAGTTACCGTTCAGGGGTTGTCATGTTAAAATCCATAAAAGAGTGCTGAAAGAGAACCAAACCCTTTGATACCAATTTATTGTTGCCTGCGCCACACATAATCATGGTAGTATGCATATAAAATCCTGAATATTTGCAGTTTCACTTTAGTTTTGGAAACATATGAATCAAGTTTGTCAAAATTAGCTAGAATTGGGTACCACGACATAGAAGATATAACCAAAATAATAATAATAGAAAAGTATGAGAAAATGAGGAAAAAGAATAATTTATTTGGGTGAAAAAAGAGCCCAATTATTAGTTTTAATTCTTAAGGCCCAAACAAAGAATTAATCTTGAATTGGGCCTTCAATGGATTCGTATAAAGGATATCAAAGCGCAAAGGTGGTAGATATTTTTCAATTGTGCGTCGCTAATAAGTGTAGATATTTTTCAACAAGCTTTACTCTCTGACCGTCGATACAAGTTGTTAGTTACTTCAACGTGGCATGATCTCAACCGTCCAACTCAATAAAACAGTGCCCGTTAACAGAATGCGGATTTCAAATAATTTTCAAAACTCAACGGCGTAAGGCGCTTAAGTTCCGACTCCCGCCATATAAGACCCTAAGCAAATCCAGTCATAATCTCAAATCCCACTCTCTCACTCTCTCGTTTCAAGCTCAGATCTCCACAGCGAAAAATGCTTTCTGCTCTCAAGTAAGTGATCGATCCTTCTTCCTCCCTTCTTCGTTTTGATTTCGCATTACTCTTTTAGTTTCATGTATCCGAAACTCTGAATCTCCTCTCGTTTTATCTCGATGAATCGTAGATCCGAAGAAACGAGCCAGATGCAGCTCGTTGAACGAGAAGAAATCGACGACGATGACGATCTGTTCGAAGCGATCGACAAACGTAAGATTCGAAATCGATTCTCGCTTCCGGATTTCGCATGTGTTGTTGTACTGTTTCTAGGATCTTCGATTTCTGCTCGTTATCTCTTCCATGTCTTTACGAACCAGATCTAGAATCGTTCCTCTAGTTTGCTCCATATACTCGAATCTCTACTTGAATTTCGAGTTTAGGTGTGAATCTAGGATACTTATCGACTTCTCCTGAGCATAGACTTTACTTGATTGCGAATTTAAACCGATTTCATATACTATTTGGTACCGATCTTAGTTCTATTTCCTTGTGACAGTGATCGCTCAAGGTATAAACGCTGGAGATGTTAAGAAGCTACAAGATGCTGGGATCCATACCTGTAATGGTCTGATGATGCATACCAAGAAGGTATATAGACTCAAGCTTTGTGTAGTAGCGTAGTTTCACTGGGTATACACTGTCTAGATTTTTATTAGATGAAACTCTTGGTTTAATTGACGCAGAACCTCACTGGAATCAAAGGTTTATCAGAGGCCAAAGTTGACAAAATATGTGAAGCAGCTGAGAAGATAGTGGTTAGCTTGGAATTTTTTAACTCATGTTGCTTACAATCAGTGTCTCATCTTAAAGCATTTGCGTCATTTTAATTGTGATAACTTTTCTCCTTCAGAACTTTGGGTATATGACTGGGAGTGATGCTCTTCTCAAGGTCAGACTCATTGATGTTACTAAGCTTTAGATGTCTGTCTTGCAACTAACAGATCAGCGAGATTTTTGATTGCTTATTCTGTTACTGGATACTGAAATTGTTTTTGTTTACAGAGAAAATCAGTTGTGCGTATCACTACAGGTTGCCAAGCTCTTGACGATCTCTTAGGAGGTATAATAAGTGTTTCTTTTACTGTTTGTAAATCTTATCACACTACTTGAGAGTTCTGGTTTATATTCTCACAATGCTTGGCAGGTGGAATTGAGACCGCAGCCATCACAGAGGCTTTTGGGGAATTCAGGTGAGAAGCAGAGCCAAGCTCTTTTAAGTTTCCTGTCAATAACTTGTATTCTAATAGAGTTTGATTTTTACTTCAGGTCTGGGAAAACTCAGTTAGCGCATACCCTTTGTGTCACTACGCAGGTTAGTTTCTTTCCTGAAGTCGCAATATGAAATAATTTCTATGGTGGTTTAGTTTAACTGTCAAAGGCATGCGATGGGATTTTTACTTTCTTTCAACATATAACCATTGAGGTCTATGTCTCTCACTGCTACTATTACTCATTTCTGTATTGATGTTATGCAGCTTCCCACAAACATGAAAGGAGGGAATGGAAAAGTTGCTTACATTGACACCGAGGGAACCTTGTATCCTTAACATCTTAGAGAAACTGGTCTGGTAACCTTGTTCATATTTCATGATTTTTCCATAACCCTCAAATTTGTAGCCGCCCTGATCGAATTGTCCCAATTGCTGAAAGATTTGGAATGGATCCAGGAGCTGTGCTTGACAACGTAAGCATTATTTAAGTTCACATCTTAACACTCAGAAGTGCAAATGACATTCACAATTCTTTTCATCTTGATGTTAACAGATCATTTATGCTCGTGCTTATACCTATGAGCATCAGTACAACTTGCTTCTTGGCCTTGCTGCAAAAATGTCTGAGGAACCATTTAAGATCCTGGTAAGCAAAGCAAAAAACATGTCTGCTTATTTCATTATTAGTTTCTAATCTACAAAACTCAACGTGAATATGAGCTGATTTAAGCGGAGCTTGCCATTGATTTCCAGATTATCGACTCGATCATTGCTTTATTCCGAGTTGATTTCACTGGAAGAGGGGAACTCGCAGACCGCCAGGTTACCTTTTTGCCTTCCATACTAATCAAATAACAAGATCTGGCTTTTTGCTATAAAAGGGCCAGTTTCTGCATTGCAGCAAAAACTAGCTCAGATGCTCTCCAGGATAATCAAAATCGCAGAGGAATTCAATGTTGCCGTCTACATGACTAACCAAGGTTTGCTTCAAACTAGAAAGAAACTAATGAGACATGAGAGAATCAATATATATATATTTTGAGTTTTTCATGTCTTCTCTAACTTTTCATCTGGTGGTTGCAGTGATATCGGATCCAGGCGGTGGAATGTTCATATCAGATCCAAAGAAGCCAGCAGGTGGGCATGTTCTAGCTCACGCGGTAACCATCAGGCTCAGTTTCAGGAAAGGCAAAGGAGAGCAACGTGTCTGCAAAGTCTTTGACGCCCCAAATCTGCCTGAAGCCGAAGCTATATCCTTTTAAATTTGAAAATTTGACTTGGTTGGCTTTGAATATTCCATTCATCCATAATGCATGACTCTTTTGTTTCCTTAACAGAGGAAGCACATTTTCCAGATTACAGCCGGAGGCGTTGCAGATGCCAAGGACTAGAGCCTGCCTAGAGGAGCTCTGCATGTCTTGTTACGTATTATTCCTGTTTTTACCTCATTCTATTATGCGTAGCCATATTTTACCCACAAAACTTTACTTGGGAAGTTATTTCACTCGTGACTGATGTTACATCACATGCTCATACGGTTTAATAAAATAGCTTATTATTACTAAATAGAGCTGCAAAGCAGTAAGAGGGGTCTGTAGAGTAAACGACCTAATCACAAATCTGTTGAGCACTGCCAACCAGTCAAATAAAGGAATCATTATCATTAAAAATCTCAAACATTTAGCCTCAGGCATTGCGCCTTATTAAAGGATTAAAGGAGCGAGCTCTATGTCTTAATACGTACTATATGTCAGTTTTTTTTTTACTTGCTTATTTCTACTACATTTACCAACAGGACATTACATAGAAAGTTCTATTACAGGTATGCACTTAATCAGAAGTTTATAAAAGTGTTTTATTCGTTGCTTAATGTCACCAAGTACACCTGCAGCAGAGCAATAATAGAGCCATTGAGTTCTTACTTCTAAGAATGGCCACAGTATGAGAGAGTGAAACGATGAAATCTCAAATCTGCGGAACACAGCCACAGAGTCCAACAAAGTAAAAAAAAAAAAAAAAACTCAGCAAATCACATTTTAGCCTCTCAGATTTGTTGAGACCAGTTCTGAACACTGCCGACCCTAGGCATTGCACCTTCTTTCTTTGCCTCGGAATCCACTTTGAAAGTCACACCGCACACCTCACCCGAACTGTCCACCCTCGGTACAGGCTTTAACTCGTTTAGTGGATACTCAAAGCTCCTCAAGCCTCCAGAAGACGTAAAGAAACAACCTGCATATACAAGTATACAACCCCTTGTGATCCAAGAAGAATGAGTTATATATTATATGTCTTCGAAAAAATCAGAAGCTAGTATTCTGCGTTACCTTTAGGGAATGGCGCAAATGATTTACCACAACCTTTCTTAACGGTTTCAACATCATCAGAAAGAACGAGATGGCCTTCACCATCAGTTCCCCAGAAGAGAGGAACGCTACCATCTGCGTCCTGCAAAACATCCCTTACCTCAGTACTTACAATATGTAATAACAAATATACGTGAAAGAAGCAAATAATCAAAACTAACCCCAGCAAGGAAGACATTCTTTGTGGTGCAGTCAAAGAGCATAAACGCAAATCTCCCTTGAAAATCTCTAACAACTTGGTCGGCAGGGTATGGACCACGGTCCCTGAGGGCTCTGTAGGCTTCGATCACAACGGTGACCTCGGTTGCTGTTTTTGTCAGTCCATATTGCTGTTTAAGAAATGGAATGTTCTCTATATGTCCTTGGAAGATGCAGAACATATCATCATTCACAGCAAACAATCTATCACACAAAAAGACATTTGAAATCAACAATGAAATTTCCAATAAGAAGACAGGATGAAACAATAGATCTATGACTCTGGATCTCTCAGTGAACCAAACAGAAAGTACAACAAGATCCTATATTATATATTTCTTGCAGGCAGTCAAACATCTTATCATCTTTGGACAGCAACATGTTATCATGTTTAGACATAAAACTATATAACTAAAAAAGAACCTGGGAATAAGAGGATTCTGCTTGTCGAGGGAGCAAGCAATGAGACCAGAAGATCCAAGATTGGTGGTGACAGCACCAGGGTAGATGGAAGCGAAGTGGTTCGGTAAGAATCCATCTTTAAGAGCACAAACAGATCCACCTTCCTGACTCTGTAGAGCCTCGGGGGCTTTCGCCACGTTCTTGTCAAAAATCGCCAACATTTTTTTTTTTCTTGATCACAAACACACAGTGAAACGGAGCTAGAGATCAAAGTTATAGAAGAGAAAGTGACTTTAGGATCGTTGAATGGGCATTTTCTTATAGTGGCTTTTGTTTCTTGAAATGGAATATAGAAATATTCGGTACTTTTCCTCCACGTTTCAAGAATTTATTGTTTCATTTAACACGTTTTTTTTTCTTTGTTCAGTGATTATCTCCTCGCACGTTAACGCTAGTTCCTTCCTCTTCAAGATAATAAACCCCAAAACACAGAGTAGCCTTGTTTTTGATTATGAGCATTTCTCGATCAAAACAAGAGGTGGATTTGCTTTAGGACAATCTTATCTTATCTTGTTCTGTCCGTTTATTAACCCGAGTTTAATGCTTAATGAGTCAGAACAGAAGCTTATCAAGTTCTCCATGTTAATCATATAAGTAAATACTGAAGGCAATGAAAAATTGTAGAAACCGAAAACAAAAAGGGAGTCTTACGCCATTAAGCTGCTATTAATTAACTAACACTTTTTTAATATATAATTTTGTTCACCGATTCAAACCCTGTTGTATGCAACAGACTTGCTGAAGAGCTTGCGGATGTAAAGAACCTGAAGACCACTTGCTGCTGCTAGGAATATGTACTCTCCTACTGTGTAGAATATCACTCGCTTTCTCGTGCTCTCATTAGCTGCACCCAAAGTTCCAAACACACACACAAAGGATGTTATATCGTAATAAAGGTTGAAAAGTCTCTATTGAAAAAGCATGTATCTTCTTCGATTCATTAAAAACAAAATGTAAAAGATGAATGGGAAAAGAAAACTCACTAAGACGGTGACGGGTATCACGTGCTTTCAAATACTTTTGCTCAGAAACAACAGACTCCAAAGCCTCTCTCAGCTCAGCTATCTTAACATTCACCGGGTCCAAATGTTCTAAAAGGAAAACAGAGGAACAATAAAGTAAGAGCTAATACAAAACTAGTAGCAACTCAAATGCAAAGAAGCAAACGCTGAACAAACCGTCTTTGGCTAAGTCATGCTCATTGGGGATATGACCAACATGAATGTAGAAGGAGACAGTTTCAGGAGTAGAGTAAGGGTTGTGGAAACAGAACTTGTACATTCCACTTCTCGGTGCCTTAAACTCAAACTTATCTCCCGATGTCCCCTTCAACGTCTGTACAATGTTCCCAGCAGGAGACGTCACCTACACCCAATAAGAAAACAGTATAAAGTCTAAAACTTTGGATTCAAATCTTAACAAAACAACACAAAACCAAAGTCTGTCTGTAACGAACAAACAGTTTGAAACATTGAGATTAATCGAAGATCTATATTACCGTGAAATCCAAACCGGGGTGGTCTGGTCCCCAGAAGATTTCATGGTCGACGACGACGAAGTTTCCGGAGACGGTGTCTCCTTCGTAAAGGACATACTCTTGGACGCATTCATCGTCGCTAACCGTCACCGAGAGCGATGAGATTCTCTCGATCGAACTCAATAGTAACAGACCAAGCAATACGAAGACATGGGTCTTCTTCGAGTTCTTGCTCGATTGTCTGCTCTCCATCTTCCTTTCCTTAGATCTTACTCTCTCTCTCTCTGTCTCCTTCGAGGAGTATCAGAATAGCGTAAGAAGAAGAAGAGAGGATTTAATTGCGCTTTAACTGAGTAAACCGGAAACTAAAACCGGTTTGTTACGATACGTTGAGATTTAGGAGATGATCAGCGGGTTGATTGTGGTCTTAATATGAGTATTAAATATTTTATGATAGTTTAAAGAGAAATTCCCTTAGATAGCCCCTTTTAGTTTGTTTGTCATAAAAATAACTTTTAAGGAAGAAAATGATCAAAATGTTTTTTTTAGAAGCTAAAAATTCATTTATATGCATTTATACCCTTTGGGTTAACTAATTTGGACTTTAGGGTTTAGAGTAAAGGGGTGAGTTTGGGGTTAGGGTTTCAAATTTCAAAAAAAAAATAAAAAAAAATAAAAATTTCAAAAAAAAAATAATCTATTTTGGTCATTTTATTTTTTGAGGGCTATTTTTGTGACAAAAACTTAAAAAGAACTATTTAAGAGAATTGCCCTAGTTTAAATGTTTTTTTCTGGTCAAAAGATAATTACAATGTTTTTAAGGAACAAAATCTGATGGCAAAGAAAAAGAACAAAATCTAGAGTCTGACTGGAAACATCAATAGAGTAACAGGGAAAAAATTATTGTTTGATTGGTTGTATTATTCTAATCTACTTTATATTACTAAATTTTGATTTATGCTTCAAAAATGTGAAGTTTATAAAATTATAAACAAAATTTTATATGAATTATCATTTTAAGATTGTATATTATTATATAATAAAATTTGTATTATATTAAAGCAAATAATTTATAAATTAATTTATTTAAATTTTTGTATGTATATTTTATTAACTCTTTTAAATCTGAATATTTTTTGGTTCATTAAGTCAGATTTTAAATTAGTTTTATTTTTTTTATTAACGCTGTAATTAACGTTAGTGTCAGAAAAAAACACATTATGATGAAGTTAAATTTGACGGAACCTAAGATTAACGTAGTTATTATTAAAATTTCTGAGATACAAAATAGAGTAGCTAACACTATAATTTTTAGCATTTGTTTAATTCTTTGTTGTTTGAAGCGATTCAGAAACGTGCTTACAGTGTATTAAAAAAATATTTGCTTTAGGTCCTTAATTAATATAATGTTGTTTGGGCTCCCAAAATAAATAATCACTTATCTTATATTGGTTTATATGTTTTCAAAGTCTCCTTCTACGTAAACTAGGATTCATAGCCCCCGCGCAAGCGCGGGGTCCGAAATATTAATGTTCCGCTATATAATTTTTTTTTTTAGAAACGTCGCATAGATTATGTATTTTTAAATCCATACGGAACAGATGGAGAACCAAATGAAACGTGAACTAAAAACATAACTGGGTTAAATGGATAAAAACCGGATATATTTGTTATTTAGTTTGAGTTTATTTTTTTATCATGCCAAATTACTATTGAGGATAAAATAATAACTTAATGTTTGAGTTTAGAAAATTATTGAAAGTTTTGATTACAACATGGTGTGTACTTATTTTTTTATAATTATTTATACTGAAAATAATAGATAAAGTTAATTATATATAAAAAACTTAGGGAAGATGATTAGTAAAAATTTGTTTCGATCTAAATTGTGTTTAATTATTTAATTAAATTTAATTAAATTTGTTTTTGGGTTGAATCTAAATATAATAATTTAACTGAATTTAGGTGAACATGAAGTTGATTTAATTGAATATAGTTGGTCTTGAATAGTTTTCTAATAAATCAAATGTAATTAGTCCCGTAAATGACAAACCTACCTTCCAAACTAATAATTTCAAACGGATAGAAAGTTATAAATTTGTCATCAACTATCATGGAGGTATTAGAAAGTTCGATTTGTTAAACAATTCGAACTTAATTAATGTTTTTTTATCACCTCTCTAATTGAAGTGGCGGATCCAACCCAGTATTTAACTGGGGTCATATATATACAATTAAAAAAAAAATGAAAAGGTGTCAAAGGGGAATTGATCTCTGCTTTTTAGGGTGTCAATGAGAAGAGAGCAAAAAATTTTGCTAGAAATTCTTTAGCGAAACCTACACAATTTAACTTATTTGATCATTTTAAGGGTGTCATGTGACCCCCCTAAAGGTTTAGTCGATTTACCTCTGCTGCAAAGTATTCTGATTCCTCATAATCACTTGCCTAATTAAGTCAAGAACTTGTTACAACTGCAGTATGTGTTGGTTAGTGTAAGTTAGAGTGACTTTTTGGGGGTGTGATATTGAGTTATATTTGTGGTGATTGTTATTTGTATGTTTCTTTTATTGTTTTTCTAATTGATAGCGATTAGCCTCTATATCTCTCTCAAAGGTTTGGTGAGACCCTAGATATACCATTGCAAGGTACGTTTTCGTAGAATGGATCAAGTGGACCTATTAAATGAATTGTAAATAAGGTCCATTGAAAAATACGGGATTTACAAACAATACCGACCCTGAGGGGAAACATGGAAGTTAAAGCTGAGAATTTGAGTCATTACTTGTTGGTCCCGCATTAATCCAACACGGAACGGATGCGGATTGATCGATTCAAATTTTTTGATATACATGTGCATTTGCGGGTTGAATCGATTTTAAGCGGAACGGGTGTGAGTCGGAAAAAATTGAGTCGCATATACCCATCAAACCGCAAAAACTGTAAAGAGTAAAATACATTGTAAAAGCATATAAAATCATTATTTTAATTTTAAATATTACTTTAATTATTTTTATATAAAAATATTTAATATATAATAAAATAATTATTTTATTAAATTTAATATTATATGCGTGTCTTGCGGCTTATCCGTAAGTTTAGTGGGGCGGGTGCATATTTAAGACTTTTTGTTAGTGGATTAGGCGAGTCAGAATTTTGAACAAAAAAAAAGAATCGATCTGCGGGTTTTCGGGTCAAGATTGACCCGCAATCCCAACTATAATTGATGCATGTGTTTCCGGTCTCGTAAAGAATAAATAAAATTTTGACCGTCTATTTTACAAAATCTCTTGTAGCTCAGTTGGTTATGTCAATCAAATAAGCACTGAGAGGTGCAAGGTTCGACTCTTAAAGCATGCAAATAATTATTTTTACAAAAAAATATTGTGTGGGACCCACCATATGCTGACGTGGCTCTCTCAGGAGAGAGCACAACTCTCTCATTATATAATAGATTCGATTAACTTCTTCATCGAAATCAGTTTTTTTCTATATTATAATATAGTTCTGACTACAATTTATAGATAAACTTATATAAGTTTATCTTAAAAATTTGCCTTAGATCTCTGCAATTCTTCGCACGGCACTGCCGCGACTGAAAAATAAATTGACACTGTTTCACGGATTTTATGTCCGCCATGGTTGATAAATGTTTATTTTTTTGATCCTGACGCTGATTCCAACGTTCATGAAAAGAACAGAACTATTGTATTTAAAGTTTTTATGGTTAGTAATTAATAGTAGAATAGAAAAATGAAATTATATATAGGTCCAATAGCCTTTTTGCATTAGATAAATTCTGAACACTACAAAGTTGTTTAAATATGGTATCTTAATTGTTGGAAACATATTTTTCCTCAGAAACCGAGATGTAACACGTATGCTACTACATTTTGATTTCCTCCTACGTGTGCCATAAACTTAGAAACTCTTAAAACCAAAGAAAAAAAAAAACTCAGAGATTCAAAGAAAAAAATGGTTAACAAGTTGTTGTTGCTTCTTCCTCTTGTGTTGATTATGCTTGCTTATTCAGAAGGATCTACCGTCAGATATCTTCCTGGTTTCCAAGGCCCTCTTCCCTTCGAGCTTGAAACCGGGTTCTGTCCCTCCTCATCATCTCATCTCCACACTAGGCTAGTCTTATAAAATATATGAATGGAATCTATGTTCTGATTTTTTGAATTTATGTCATTCAGGTACATTGGTGTTGGTGAGGCAGAGGAAGAACAGTTGTTCTACTACTTCATCAAATCTGAGAGAACACCAGAAGAAGACCCTCTTCTTATCTGGTTAACGGGAGGACCTGGCTGCTCTTCTCTCTCTGGCCTTCTTATTGAGAATGGTGATATCTAAAAGATTCCTCTCTTCCCTTTTGATGACTTTGTTTTCAATTTGAGAAAAAATGCAGGGCCTCTGACTTTCAAGATTGAGTTTGACAGTGGAGATATCCCATCACTGGTCACTACTACATATTCATGGACTAAGGTTAACACAAAGTATATTCATATGACAGAACAGAGAGCTTGTGGTCATCTTTACAGTTTTGGATGGTTGCTTTTTTTGTGTTTTAATCAGGTGGCTAATATAATCTATTTGGATCAGCCTGTTGGGACTGGCTTCTCTTACTCAAGAAATCTATTTCCTGATATACTAAGTGACACAGGATCAGCTAAGCGGGTCCATGAGTTTGTTCGCAATGTAAAGGGAAAACTCATATTGTTTCAAGTGTTTTTTATTTTTGGTTTTTGTTCTTACATGTCTTTGTGCATGAACCTTTGGAGGTTTTGTTATTGTTGGTGGTGATTCTTGTGCAGTGGCTAGCCAAGCATCCTGATTATTTCTCCAATCCTTTCTACGTCGCTGGAAATTCTTATTCCGGTAGAGTGGTTCCGGTCATCGTTCAAGAAATCTCAAATGGTAAGTGTTTTTGTAAAGCCTTTTCTTGTTGAGCTATAAAAAAAGGCTTTTTTTGATCAGTTATATCTCTCACATTTTTATCTCAGGAAATGGTTTATGCTGTAAACCTCAGATAAATCTTCAGGTATATGATTGTTTCATACGGTATATATACATTATATAATATATATACCTTGTCAAGAACTGAGAGTCTTGTTACACCATCTCTACAGGGTTACCTGCTGGGAAATCCTGTAACAGAGTTTGATAACAATCCTAACTGGCGTATACCATTTGCTCATGGAATGGCTTTGATCTCTGATGAACTCTACGAGGTACAATTACTATGATTGTTTTCTTTTCTACGGAGAAGCTAACTCGAAAATTCTTATTTGCAGTCGCTGAGGAGAAGCTGCAGAGGAAACTATACTAAAGTGGATCCTCTTAACACAAAATGCATGAATCTCGTTGAAGAGTATAAGAAAGTAAAAACATACACACGCTCTGAAATATCAGACACTTGACAATTATAATAAAGAAATATCACTAATTTGCAGGCTTTTTTTTGTGTGTGTTATATACAGAGTGTTAATGGATTAGATATAACATATATTCTAGGACCAAAGTGCCAAGACCCATCTGATCCCTATGAAACCAACACACCTGAGCATCGCATGACTGTACATTCTACCCGCTGGGCCAATGAGGAGAGTGTGCGCAGAGCCCTTCATGTGGAGAAGGTATATATATGCATGCGGCTAGTGACAAAGTTTTAACATAAGATGGTTTGGTAAAAAGAAAGCCATTTTGATTGATGATAATGGAACCGTGATAATTTTGCAGGGGAGTATAGGAAAATGGTCAACATGTTATCGGAAAATACATTATACGTATGACATTGAAAGCAGCGTACCATACCATAAGAATAACAGCATACAAGGATATCGATCTCTCATCTTCAGGTGGGTCGTAGTCTACAACAAGTATTCTTTAATCTTTTGTTAAGGTTTTGATAAAGTTTGTTTTCTTGGCATGATGTTTCTGGTGAAACAGTGGTGATCACGACATGCTTGTCCCTTTCCTTGCAACTCAAGACTGGATAAGATCACTAAACTATTCCATTGTTGAGGACTGGAGGCCATGGATGGTTCACAATCAAGTCGCTGGGTATTATACTATATGTCTTTTTTTTTGTCATTTCCATCACAGAAACACATATGTGAAGATGATCAATTTGTTTTGGTTGCAGATACACAAGAACTTATGCCAATAAGATGACATTTGCCACTGTGAAAGCAAGTCTACGTTTTCTTTTCTTATTACCTAATGTGAATAATTTTACACTTGAGTGAGTTTCTCATTTTTTTTTGTGGGTTTGGTTTATAGGGAGGCGGGCACACGATAGTGTATCACCCAGATGAGTACTCCGTTATGTTCAAGAGATGGGTTAGTGGCCAACCTCTGTAACAGTCTATCAGCGATTTATCTTGATATGGTGGTGATGTATAATGTATCGTTGTAACTGAGCCCAAATTATCTGTTGTAACTGAGCCCAAATTATCTTGCAACTTGTATCAGTCAAGAGACTTTTGCTAGACATCAAAATTTTCTGTAGCTCAACAGCTAGGGAAATTGATTCCAAAAGAGTTGGTTCTGAACTTAGCATTTCACAAACTCCATTTTGGATGCTTTTCATACACTAAAATGTGATATTACATTAGCTGCCCAAAGAGAAGTATCTTACACAAGAAGTCAAGAACATGCTGCTTATGTTATAAAACAGTGATAGGCTTGAAATCATCTAGAACCTTACAAACATTACAAATAGTTGGCTTTCTTGTTTCATTGATTTGGGTTAAGAGAAGGAAAAGCTGGAATCGACCGTAATATCAGCTTCCGTCCATTGCTTCTCTTCCCTAGGATTGAGCCTGACTCCGAGGAGCCAATGTGAGGAGGAGAGACTCTCTTGCTGTTGGGAGAGATTGCCTTGACGGTAGTTATAGGGGAAGTGTTGAGAATCTCAGGCATAGTCTCTGTTTTGTCTTCTGTCACGGTTTCAAGCTCATTCATTGACTGCGTTAAATCACCGTCTGGCTTTCTAAAAGAGGATGAACCCGCGCCATCAGAAAACTGTGTTGGAAGCAGCTTGTTCCTAGACAAAAATGGAGTTTTTTTCTCACATGTCTCGTGATCCTCCTCCTCTTGCTTACTCTCCATGATAGCATGTAAATACGCTGAGATTGTAATCATATGTCAAAAACATAAGAGTTGGGGATAATAAATTTTTATTGAAAATTGTTAGCTAAAGAAGCTAACCATCTTTTCTGCCGAAAGCATTCTTACATCCTTCACATCTACAGTTTATGGAACACCCAACTCCACTCTATAAAGATCAGTTATCTGAATCAGACCATGGAAGATAACCTACGCAGATGAATAGAGGATAGAAGAAAAACCTGATAGCATTCACAGTATTTTTTCAGACAGTTTGATTTCTTGCAGTTGCAACCTCGTTTGTGTCGTGCAGACGCTGGAGTTTTGCTTGCATCATCCTGCGCAAGATTACAGCCTCAGATAATGGGAAAAAGATAGGTAGAGAGAGAGGAAGGAATAGAGAGCTCTTACACTAGTATCCATGATGGAATCAGAGTTTCTGATAACTTTTGGAGCAAACGCAAGTGGATTCCGGGATTCAATCTGTTTGCGGGTAGCTAAGACAGTGTCTTCATGGATAGGTTTGTTGAAGCAATCTATACATGAGCACGGCTCTATGCAATAAACCCCAGCAGCAAAGCATTCACAGTAACTGCAGCAGAGAAAAGATAACTACTTCAAGCTTTCTTTAACATGCAAGGATTAAAAGAGAAGCTAAGAGTATGCAGCTTACAGCTTCAAACACTTTGACTTTTTGCAGTTGCATCGCTTACATGACTCTCCCTCTCCAGCATGTTCAAACTTACCCCTGCGCAGTTTTGCAAACAGATAAGAAAAGAGAAGAACAAAGTATATATACAACAGACAAATCTAAGGACAAAACTTGCTTCTTTTTCTGAAGGCTGTCCGGAACCACCAACTCTCTGAACACCAATGCTTCTTCTACAGCTGACTCTTCCCCAGGCTTGCTTTCTGCTTGTTCAAATGTTTCTGGCACGGTGTCTTGGGGGTGAACCGGAGCAGTAGAGCCTGCGAAAGTGTTTTGAATCTCTCCAGATGCTGAATACTCATGCATGATGCTGATCTTACAGCTCCTTGAGGCTATTGCAATGGCGTTTAGATGGAGACCAATACCAGGTACAACAACACATTTCGAGGAAGAAGATTCGGCTTTATCGTCGTCACACACAGTTTGCTGATGATCATCCTTCCTCCGCTTCCCTGGCACCTCAAAGTCTAGACAGCGTCTTCGCATGCTACCACGATGTATGCTAGAGACAGGCTTTACCACAGACAAACACAGCCACAAAAAAAATAACTATTTTAGAGAGACAAACTCAAGAGGGCAAAAGAAAACAGGTTAACATTTGTAATGTAATTCCTGAATTCACCTGATTAGGAACCACAGGCAAAGACTCATTATCAATGGTGGCATCATGCTGCTTGACACCAGCGCAGAAACGTCTCTCAGAGCTAGATATCTTATCCACAAGGCATCCAAAAGCCTCTGAATCATTGGGAGAACGAAACACTAAAAGCTCAGCTGCATCTGCCATCAAACGTTTACAGCCAGGAGTGTCATTCTCTTCCTGAGCATCAAGAATCTTCACTTTGAGATCCTCGTCGTTGTCTTCTCCTAGAGGAGGAGGTAGGAGTACTTGGGTGACAACAATATCTCCATCACTATGATGAGGACTTTGGCTGTCTGACTTGAGGATCTGTGGCAGCTCACAAGACGTTTCTTCTTCATCTTCTTCAAGAGTAGGATCTTTGTTTAGATCTACATCATCAGCTGATGCTGCTACAACAACAACTTCTTCTTCTTTAGAAACAGATCTATCTAAGGCCTTTGAACGATCAACAGAGTTCTGACTGCAACGAAAGATACATATATTGAAAAGGAACAAGAAGAAGAAGAGAGAATATGTGTTAGTTATTGAGGATACCATCTGAAGAATCTGGACTCTCTGTGAAAAGTGGGGTGAGGAGAGGTGAAAACAGGAGGAGGAGGAGAAGTGAAACTCAGAGAGCTAAACGTGTGAACACTGGAGATGGATTTGACTGGCTCAAAGGGAGAGAGATTGTTTATGTATTTGAACACTGGAGACTCCTCCTGCATTTGCATTACCACAATATAGAACAAGTTTGGTTACTTCACACTGAGCTTGAATATGAAATTGACCTCCTCAATATTGAACCCCAAAAAAAAAAAGACAACCCTGAAGCTAAAAACATAATTAAATTAAGCTAAAACCCAGAAAAGGTATAAGCTTTTTTGACGGAAGATAAAAATAAAATTGAAGAAAGAAAGAAAAAAAAAAAAACCTCGAATCTGGATTTTGGAGTTGGGGTTTCGATCTGTGAGGCAGATGCCGACTTGTTCTTAGTCTTCTGAGAATTATTGTCCATTTCTCAAGCAGCAAAAGAAAAAAGAAAAACTATTTACATAAACATTGGATCATCAAAGCAGACAATCTAAGGCTAGGGTTGTTGTTGTTGTTAGATGCATTTTCGAACAAAAAGGAAATAATGTCCGCGCCTGTGCGTAAACAGTGTCGAGACCACTGTGGACTAAAGAAAATGTTTATTTATAAGTCCACTAAACGACGTCATTCTTTTTTTATTACTATTGAGTATTGACTTTTTGATCTTTCACTCAATCTGGGCCCAGTCCTTACAAATGGAGGGTAAGATAATTTATACGCTTTTTTCGGTTGATCATTTACTAAAAAACATGAACTTTATTACTCCCGACAAATTTTTTTATAAAATAGTGTCTCTAATTTTTTTTTTACAGATTTGGCTAACATGTAAATGGTCTAAAAGGTTGTTTTCCATTTACAATGTGTGATCGATAGCATATATAAATTTATCTAAAACCAGCAAAAATCTATAAATCAATTAAGATATTTTGTTTTTAAGCCTTATAGAGTAGACTGACAAGTACTTAGAATATGTTGTAAAGGATTAAATTAAAAAAAAAAAAAAAGCCTCTGGAGAAACAAACGAAATGTGCTATCACTAAACTAACTAGAAACGTTTTGTGTGTGTGTTGTTGCTGTGTAAGTTTAAACTACCAACTAGATGTTGACATCAGAAACAGATTCAAAGAACATTTTAATGGTGTGGAGTGAGAGAAGGAAAAGTTGGAATTGACAGTAACAGTTTCCTCTCACCATTTCTTCTCCTTGGAGTCGACTCTGATGGATCAAGATGAGGCAGAGAAACCATTTTGCTGTTGGGAGACACTGCGTTGATGTTAGTTATTGAAGATGGGATTACATTCTCAATATCCTCTGTGATTGTCTCAATCCTTGAATGAGACAAAGATTGGCTCTCGTATAAGGAAAATTCAGAAGCTCCATGAAGATGTTGAGGGAGTAGCATGTTGTTGGATGAGATGGGAAGTTGAGCCAATGGTTGTCTGAATAAGAAAACAAAGGTTGAGAAAAATCAGGAGCTGCTTAAATCACCACACATTGATTGTTTTTTTAGATTGTTTCTTACCTTAATGACATTGGTGTTGAAGGTGGAAGTTGAACAGAAGAACTCAACAACTCGGTGTTCTGCTGTCTCTTCACTGTTTTGCTTTCACCATCTTGTTTGATATCCATGCCAACAAATGAAGACCCTGAAGAGATTATAAAATTTGCAATTATATCAAATCAAAATACCAAAAGACTTGAGATATAATATATAGAGTTATGAAAGATGGTAAAAAAAAAAGACTAACCATCTTTTCTGCCAAATGCATTCTTACATCCTTCACATCTACAGTTTATGGAACAACCAACTCCGCTCTATATGATCCTCAGAGACAAATATATCATAACCAATTCAAGGAAATAAGATTCTTACAGAGATATGTCATGAAGTTCTAATGATGATACCTGATAGCATTCACAATATTTCTTCAGACAGTTTGATTTCCTGCAGTTGCAGCCTCGTTTGTGTCGCCCTGAAGCTGGAGTTTTGCTTGCATCATCACCAACTTCCACGATGGAATCAGAGTTTCTAATGACTTTAGGAGCAAAGGCAAGTGGATTCCGGGATTCAATCTGTTTGCGGCTAGCTAAGACAGTGTCTGCGTGGATTGGTTTGTTGAAGCAATCTAGACATAAACATGAATCTATGCAATAAACACCAGAAGCAAAGCATTCACAGTAACTACAGAGAAAAATTCAAAAGAGAGTTTTTTAAAAAAGATATTAAAGCTGCTTCAAGAAAGCCCCAAAAAAAAAGATTAAAGAGGATTTATGATATATATTCAGCTTACAGTTTCAAACATTTGGATCTTTTGCAGTGGCACCGTTTACATGATGACTCTCCTCCTTTTCCTGCTTGTTCAGACTTAAGTCTGTACATTTCAATGCCAAAAGATTGTTAAGATTCTTACTATAAATATGTTTGTGCAAGTCTTAAGTAAGACTTACCTTTTCTTCTTTGGACTGCTTTGGTTCATTACCACAAAAGCTAAAGAAGACTGTGGAACCTCTTGTACATTTTCTCTGACAATGCCATGCGGTTGAAGAACCGGAGTGGTGGAATTTTGCAAACCGGCTTTAATGTTTCCTAATGAGTACTCATTACCAACATTGTTGTCCTTAGATGACATTATAATGGTGTTAAGATGCAAACCAAAGCTAGGTACTAAAGAGGATAATTTTGATGGAGATTCATCTGATGATTGCTTGTTACTCCCCGGCATCTCAAAGTCTAGAAGGCGTCTTCTCACTCCACGGTGACGAGCCTGTCACACACACACACACACACAAAGAAAGAACAAGTTTAGAGACAATGATCAATCAAGAACCAAAGGTTTAAGTAATATTCTCAAAACTTTTAACTCACATCTGATGACTCAGGTTCATTGTTTTTTAAAACAGGCTCCAATGTAGTAGGCATTATTGTACCACCACCACATGAACGTGTTTTGGAGTCTGATGATCTATGCAAGAAGCATGTATCAGGTTCCAAATCATTCAGTGTGCCATAAATCAACTCTCCACACGAATCCATGATCAGAGTTTGCCAGTCTGGAGTATCACTTTTCCGCTTAACATTGCCGTCACACATTCTCTGCAGATCCGTCTCACCATCATTGATAACTCTAGGAGGAGGAGGAGGTGTAGAGATGCAGTCATTCTTGAGGATTTGTGGTGGTAGTAAAGCTTCAGCTTCTACTACTACTTCTTTGGAAGGATCAGGGGAGTGAGTATGACTGCAAAACGAAAAACATTCCAAATAAGAAGAGAGGAGGAGGAGGAGGAAGAAGAGGAGGTAAGTAGTGAGACCTTTTGAAACGAGATCCATTGTGAGGGGGAGTGAAGACAGAAGGACTGAGAGAGCCAAAGGTTTGAGCAATGGGGATTGATTTGATTGGAGACAGGTTGTTTATGTAGTTGAACACTGGAGAGTTCTGCATCATTCCCCCACATAAAACACACACACCAAAAAAAAAAAAAGTTTTCAAACTCAATTGTTACGAGTGATCAAAAGTACATCAGACCCATCAAAACACTTAAAACGTCCTGAAGAAAAGTGTTGAATCTCCGGGATTCCAAAACGACACGACAAATTTTTTTTTTTTTTAAAAACAGCTTCGTAGAAACAGAGTAAAAACCAGAGTGCCAATGTGGTTTACAGTTTTTTGGGGCGTATCCATTTGCTAAACAATCAAAAATCTCTTATGGGGTTTTTGCACTTTATCTCTCCTTTTCTAATGAGGAAGAAGAAGAGAGGCAAGAATATGATTTTCTCGTCTAAGCCAAATCCAACAGAGGCCAACAACACAACAACGAAGTTTGCTGTTTCACCCCAACACTTCTCTCCTTAGTACATTTGTACTTATGCTTGTTCAAAAACCTAAGTTGTAAATATCGTAAATTATCTTTGCTTTTAATAAAAGTAACGGAACCGTCACCTTGATCTTTGCTTGATTTTTTTCTTTTCTTCCATAGTTTTTGAAGATAAATAAAGGCTTCACTGGTTTACAACGACTATGATATATCTCTTCAAAATTTTTTTTTTTTAATCTCTTCAAATTTCTTAAAATTTAAAGATGGCATTAGGCTTTTAGCTAACATTTGCGATTACAGATAATTGAGGAATGGTAAATAATTTGTTTAACAAACTATATAAATATATAAAAAGTTAACTAAACTTTTTAGTTTAGATATTATAAATACTATTATATGTATTATATTTTAATTTATATTATTAAATGTCAAAACAAAAATATTTGCTATAGTTTTTAGACATTAATATATTATACCTATATATAAACCCAAAATACTTTTAAATTTTTTTAATACTATGATTTTATATATAATAAAATGTTTTTAATATATTTATAATTATATAATATTAATATTGTTAATTTATTATTAAACCGCTATTGCATTTAGTAGTCAATCAGTCATAATTATTTCAAAAATATATTATTTTTTGACACTCCCTCTGTTTTATATTACCGTAAAAATTGTTTAATACTCCATCTGTTTCATATTAAGTGTCGTTTTAGATTGGTGCACACATATTAAGAAAATATTTATTTTTGCATATTTTTCACGTAAAAACACTATTACCAATACACCTAACCATATTTCAACCAATAAAAAATTAAACTGAAAAATAAAATTAATAAATTTTGCATTGAAATACGAAAACAACACTTATTTTGTAACAAAAAAATTTCACTACAACAACACTTAATATAAAACGGAGGGAGTAATGTTTAAAATTAAAACTATCCGCACCCGCAAACTTCCACACCAACACCACAACCACTTATTTACACCGATCAGACCCTAAGTAACTTCAACTATAAAGGTTTTACTGGTTTTACAAAACACTGCATTTATGGATCATAGTAATAGTTGGCAATTTATAACAATAATAAAACATTGTAATTTGTTTTAAGTCATTTCTAAAACTATCAAAACTACTAGTCCGTTTCCGTTAGTATTTAGAGTTGAACAAATAAAAGTAAAATTATTTAATATATATATATATATAAAATATTAAATTAAAATTTGAAACTGAGATATTATAAAATAAAATTATATAATTAAATTTTATATTTTTATATTCACTAAAAATATCATCATTTATATTATAAAAACTTTAAACCAAAATTCACTATAATGCTTATATATATATATACCTATATATAAACCAAACAAACTATTAAAAAAAAGAATCTAATATAATTCATAGACAATTTTTTAAACTATAACTTTCATATATACTAAAATAATATAAAAATAAATGCAATATCTTTATTAATTATATTAAATTAATAATTTTATCTTTTATCAGAGTAATATGATTTTAATTTTTTTATCATTATATAATGTGTTTATATTGTATGATCTTCAATTTTTTGTCAGATAAAAAATAAAGTACAAAGCAAAATGATGTGATAAACCCAAAATCAATATTTTTGAAGATCATAAATTGAAGATCAACTAAAGTTATCAGTTGTAAACAGCAGGGCATTAAATAACGTGACTTCATAAATATTGATTAAAACTAGAATATGAAATATAAAACTAAAATATAATAGAAGTTTATGTTTTCCTTACATAAATATAATAAGACTTTGGTTAAGTATAAAGTTTATGTAACATATTTGTGAAATCAGGTTTTATATTAATTATTTATATAATTGTATGTTAGATTTTAATAAATACTAATAACTTTAATTGACAATAAATATATAATAGATTAAGTTACTTCTGATTTGTTTTTAAGAAATTAATAATACTTTTTACATTATGGTAAATCCAATCATAAATTTATCTATAGTAAAAATATTTAAATGATTTATATTATTGCATTTAGTAAAATTTATCTAATCATAAAAATATTATTCTAGTACATTTTAAGTAATAATCTGTAAAAAAAGTAAATAATCAACCAAAACCCCATATGAAAGACTATGATAAAAATAATAACGGTATACTACATTGGAAACTGAGTGGAAGGGAACACGTTACGAATTACAACTTACAATGCTTTTAACTTGGAGATTTGCTAATCACGAAAAACCATTTATTATTAATCATGACACAAACTGAAACTAATTGGTCAATTCTTCGTAGTAGTGGTGATAATCATGTATGATTTAATGAATATTTAATGTATGATAGTAATGTATGGTCTGTAGTTATTAATGTAACGTTCAGAAAAAATCAAGCCTCCTAAACTGCACATGTATTATATTGTCTTGTCACAAAACAACAAAACATAATCTCCCTCTGTATCATATTAGAGGGTTTTAAAAAAATTTTACAAAGATTAAAAAAATACAAAGTTTAATACAAATTTATTTTGGTAACATAAAATAGTATTAGTTTAACCAATAAGAAAAATATGTAGTATTTTGTAATTGGTTATAAATTTCAAGTGACATTAAATTTTTTTAGAATTATGAGAACATCACTTATTATGAAACAAAACAAAATTCCTTAAACATCATTTAAAGTGATACAGAGGGAGTATTAATAATAAAAATATAGTATAAAATTAAATATGTTTATATATACTTTAAAATATTATTAATTTTATAACAAATATTGATCAAATGACAATAATAAATTTTAAAATAAAAAATTATAGTATTCATATAATTTTGATACATTTATCATATATATACTTTAAATATGATTAGGTTGTTTATTTTATTTTTGTTAATAATTTAGTGATTTGACGAGTATATTAATTGTAAGTGGACAGATAAATTAGATAGGAAGAAAATAAATTACAATATTATTGTAAAGAAAAATAATCCCACAATTCACCAAGACTATTTCCATTTTCGGTCAAATACAAATACTCCTATTACAGCATTATATTCTTGTTTTCCTTTTTTCTAGTATATTAAAGGAAAGGAAAAGTTCAAGTAAAGGAAGCCTAAAAAGTAAAGTAAAACTAATTTCTTATATAATTCCGCGCATGCAGCGGATTATTATCTACTAAACATATTACACAGAGAAGAAGGAATAGTTAAAAGGGAAATTGTTTCTTTCCGTGTCTATATATAACAGCATTAAAGTCTTGACTAGTTTTCCTTTTGTCCTAGCGAAATCACAAGAGAAACGATGATGATGATGTCTGATATTTCGCAGGATCTGATAGAGTAAATACTCTCTAAGGTTCCAGCAGCATCTTTGAAACGACTACGATCAACTTGGAAACGTTGGAACGATCTATTCAAAGACGGAAGATTTAGGGAGAAGCACTTTCGTAAAGCTCCAAAGCAGTCTGGGGTTCTCATGTTGGACGGACGACTATAGGATTTGTTCATTGAACGTCAATCTCAAAGGCGCTCCTCCGGCTAGAGAGTTTAAGCGCCCACTTGGCCTTAAGGGTTCGCGACAAGTTGATGATATAGATGAGATTTTTCATTGCAATGGTTTGTTGTTATGCAGCATTAAGTACGAAAACAGACTCATAATTTGGAACCCGTGTTTGGGGGAAACTAGGTGGATTGAAACCACAACTACTGATGATGATAGGAAGAACCTCTCTTATTGTAGCTTTGCTCTAGGATACCAAAACATTAACAAATCTTGCAGTAGCTACAAAATCTTGAAGTGTTGGAATCATATCGCCCATATGGAGGGGTTTGAAATCTATGAGCTGAGCTCTGATTCATGGAGGGTTTTGGATGATGACTTGGCTCTGATCAACTGCTGTATACGACCAATTTGTGGTGTGTCTTTGAAGGGAAATGCTTATTGGCTTGCTTTGGGAGAAACAGATTACCTTTTGCTTGGTTTTGATTTTACTAGAGATATATTCGTACAAGCTTCAACTACAAACAGAATCTACCTTCTGTTCTCCCAAGCTGCAGCTTCAACTATCCGAATAGTCAATTCATTTGCAAAGTTAGCATCAAAGGTGTATAACTGAGAAAGGTTTATAAGACAAGAACATTACTCAGGGGAAGTGTTCTTGCAAAGACTTCTGGTGATCACATACTCATACGTAAAAAAAAAAAGGAAGACAAAAGGAAGCATTCACATTTCATTGTCGAAATTTCAATCCTTGAAAAGATGATTCTTGGAATGACTTCTGCTAATTACAGAAACACAAGTAAAAAGGATTTTAAAAAAAGATTCACATTTCACTATCTAAGCTTCAAATCTTGAAAGTAAGATTCTTGAAAAGGCGCTTAAGAACTTGTTTCATGATCGTGGTAGCTTAGGAACGATGGGATCAATCAACGAGTGATACATAGGATCAGATCCCCAAAGCTGAGCGATCAGAAGATGAGAAGAAGTGAGACGATGGATTTCTTCAACGAGCCAGACGGTAGCTTCAGCCTTACAAGGATGGATGATGAAATCCAAACTCTGGTACTCAGAGTCAGACCCGAGTCTTGATTCATCCCAACGTTGTAGTAGAACGTTCGTGAGGTAATGCAAAGGTTGACCATAAAGCTGTTTGATTGAGAAGCTTAAACCAACCCAACTTGTGAACGGAATCACCGAACCGCGGTTTGTCGGAAGAGGAAGTTCCTTCATATAACCTTGATACATCTCTGCTCTCATCACCAACGAAGCTGATGCAACCAAACACAAAAAGATTGAGACTTTTGGGCTGGAAATGGTGGAAAAGGAAAGAAACAAGAGACCCATTTAATCACACTACCTTCATCTTCGACGACTCTGTGAGATCTGTTTAGCGGAGAAAAGCCGTCGCTGATCTCAGCTTCGACGTCGGAAGAATTGGAATCATCTGATGCTCGTGGGTTCATAGTCACTGGGTTTTGCATAGTTTCTCAGTCTCTCAAACGAGCAGTTAGATTCTCTGACTGCAGATTCAGAACGTACGACGGAGCTCCAGAAATTAGGAAATTAGGGCTTTTAAAGGGGAAGAAGACGAAGATGATGACTTGTACACGTGTCAGCTAAAACATCACTTGTTAGCTGTGATGTAACTAAAATTAAACCGAGAAACCCGCTGGATATTAAACCGGGATCCATAACACGCGACAATTTGTAAACCGAGAAAACCACCCGATGACCGGGATCCGCATCTATTAAATCCGGTGTTAAACAGCGAATTAGAGGTTTTCTAACTTATACACGTGTCGTCACTTGTCAGTTGCATGAGGTAACTGAAAAATCTAAAACTGAAATTAAATAAATAAACCCGTCCGAGATTGGACCGGGACCTGTACCCATTAACAATCCGACCCGGCGTCAAGCCGCAAACTTTAGGTTTTTGACCCAACTTTGAGCTTTCATCGGACAAAACAGAAACAAATCGGAGTAAACAAAAAATGCTCGCGAAGCTCCGGATTAGTAAGCTTGTGTCGTCTTCCTTACCTCGGAGAATCTATGAACGACGGTTTCTGGTAACCCACAATGCTTTTTCTAACTCTGAGGAGTCACCAGAGTCGCCGGAGCTTCCGTCTTGGATCAAAGACTTTCTCTCAAACAAGCCTTCCTCTTCAAATCCAATCTCCGACGATGAAGACTTCGTCATCCCTTCCTTAGCGAGCTGGGTCGAGACCCAGAAGCTCGGCCGTGAAGAAGCCTCACCTGGAAACGTCGCGAAGAAACCAATAGAATATATCGATAAAGTCTCCGACTTTCTCAACAAGAAGGAAGCTTCTCACGAAGATATCGTCAAGGAGTTAACTGGATGCGACGTAGTTGTATCAGAGAGTCTGGTTCTGCAAGTTCTGAGAAGATTCAGCAATGGATGGAACCAAGCTTACGGCTTTTTCACTTGGGCAAAATCACAAACAGGTTATAAACATTCATCTCATGCTTACAACGTTATGGTTGACGTGTTGGGGAAATGCAGGAACTTCGATTTGATGTGGGCACTAGTCGATGAGATGAAGTCTGAATCATCAGAGCTTGTCACGCTCGATACGATGAGTAAAGTTATGAGGAGGCTAGCGAAGTCAGGGAAGTATAGTGAAGCTGTTGACGCGTTTCTAGAGATGGAGAGGAAGTACGATGTGGGGACAGATACCAATGCTATGAACAGTTTGATGGATGCACTTGTGAAGGAGAATAGTATAGAGCATGCTCATGAAGTGTTTCTGAAGCTTTTCGATACAGTTAAACCGGATTCTAGAACATTCAACATTTTGATTCATGGGTTTTGTAAAGCTAGGAGGTTTGATGATGCTAGGACGATGATGGATTTGATGAAGGTTTCTGGGTTTGGTCTTGATGTTGTTACGTACACTAGCTTTGTAGAGGGTTATTGTAGGGAGGGAGATTTTAGGAAAGTTAATGAGATCTTGGAGGAGATGCAAGAGAAGGGGGTTAAACCTAATGTTGTGACTTATACTATTGTGATGCATTCTTTGGGTAAAGCTAGACAAGTAGCTGAAGCTTTGGGAGTGTATGAGAAGATGAAAGATGACGGGTGTGTTCCTGATGCTAAGTTTTATAGTTCACTGATCCATATTCTATCTAAGACTGGTAGGTTTAAGGATGCAGTGGAGATATTCGAGGATATGACGAAACAAGGAGTTTCTCGTGATGTTTTGGTGTACAACACAATGATTTCCTCTGCGGTTCATCACTCGCGAGATGAGATGGCTCTACGTTTACTTAAAAGGATGGAAGAGGAGGAGGAGGAGTTATGTAGTCCAAACGTTGAGACTTATGCTCCGTTGCTGAAGATGTGTTGCCAGAAGAAGAAGATAAAGCTACTTGGAGTTTTGTTGCATCACATGGTGAGAAACGATGTTAGTATCGATGTGGCTACGTATATACTTCTCATTAGAGGGTTGTGTATGAGTGGGAAAGTAGAAGTAGCTTGCTTGTTCTTTGAGGAGGCGATGCGGAAAGGAATGGTTCCTAGGGATAGCACTTGCAAAATGCTGGTGGAGGAGCTGGAGAAGAAAGGTATGGGAGAAGCAAAACTCAAGATTCAGAGTTTGGTTCAATCCAAAGTGATGACCAAGTCACAAAGTCCTTTACCTGTTGCGTAGAGTTTTTTTAGGAGTTTGGAGTTCATGACTCGAAAGTTTTGTTTCTGTGGAATGTTAAATTCATGTATACCTTATTAGGTCTCAAGGCATGTTTTTTTTTCTTACTTTTTACTGAAATGAAGTGAAAACAATAGTTTTGTAGTGTTGGATGAAGCAAAATCAATGGATGTTAAGTTTTGAATATTGTCTCATTATATCTAAAAAACATGGAACTTTGACATTTTAACCATTTTGTTATAATACACCTCTAAAGCACACTAAAATCATATTTAAAACATCAAATTTTGATTATTTTTTTTTCTTTTAAATATATTCTTAGGAAAAAAAACTCAATCAAAACACCTTAAATTGACCACAAAAATTTACTTAAATTCATTATTTAAAAAATTGGATTCTAAAATGCAAATTTGATAAAATGAATTGAAAATTCATATTTGAGTAATTTAATATTTTTAAGCTAAATATAAATCATCTCAAATCTCAAATTGAATACATTTTCTTTAATTAAACCATACAAGTTATTCCAAATATTCAAATACTATAGTAAAGGAGGGTTTACGAAGCCAAAACCCTTATTTCTAAGACTTTGTTTCTTCTTCTTCATCTCAGCGCCGTCGTTCAACTCTCCATCTCCGTCTCTCTAAAACCCCTCTCGAGCATACACCTTCAATCCTCTTCTGTAGTTTCGTTATCAACCGTAAGTTTTCTTCATAATCTCAAATTGATAAACCTAATTTTTTATTCACGTCTACTCTGAAACACCTCTATAATCTTTCGTCCGTAGATTGTGATATTCAGTGTAACAGAAAACTCGTTGCTTCAGTGTTATAGAGTTTCTATATGTTCTTTGTAACAGAACCTGTTTTGAGATTGTTATTACATATTAATCTACATGTTCTTGTATCGAGCATGATTTGTTTTTCTTATAAAATTCGAGCAGATGTCACTTGAAGATGATTATGTGGAAGACGATGAGATGAACATGATTGATGAAGACGAAGCAGCATCTGACTCTGAAGCAGAATCACTTTCAGATTCAGACAACGAGATCACTGAGAAGTTAGCCGAGCCGACAAAGACTGCTGTCTACAACAGAGATGGACTTCTTGATAAACTTCAAGACATAAGCTGGCCTGAAGATGTCGACTGGACTCATAAGCTCACCGTTGAGATCGATCAGGGACAACAAGCCGTTGATGTAAACGACGACCTCGCTAGAGAGATGGCCTTCTACACTCAAGCCCTCGAAGGGACAAGGGAAGCTTTCGGGAAGCTTCAGGAGATGGGGCTTCCTTTCCTCAGGCCGGCGGATTACTATGCGGAGATGGTGAAGTCTGATACGCATATGGAGAAGGTGAAGTCTAAGCTTTTGTACGAGAAGAAGCAGATGGAGGAAGCGGAAGAGAGGAGGAAAGCTAGGGATAACAAGAAGATGGCTAAGGAAGTACAGTCTCAGAAGATGAAGGAGAGGGCTAAGCAGAAGAAGGATGAGATTGAGTCTGTCAAGAAGTGGAGGAAACAGAGGCAGCAGAGTGGGTTTAGTGAGAAAGGTGCTGGGGAGCTTGATCTTGAGTTTGGTAATGGAAAGAGTTTTCAGAGAGGTGGTGGTAAGAAAAGACCAGGTGTGTCTCCTGGTGATCGATCAGGGGGGAAAGGAAAGGCTGCTTCGAGGATGAATAATAAGAAGAGGGAGTTTAGGGATTCTAAGTTTGGTCATGGTGGAAGGAAGGGGTTGAGTAAGCAGAACACTGCAGAGACGACTAATGATTTTAAAGGCGGGTTTCGTGGAGGCAAAGCTGGTGGTAACAAGAGACAGAAGAGATAGATTAAGAGAAGTTTTGATCATCTAAACCCATCGGCAACATCAACACTAAAAACTTATGTGTTATCTTTGGATTATGTCTTTTAGAGAATGCTTTTTGTTTTGTAATGGGTTTTGGTCTTAGTAACAATTTTGTACTAATGTTTACTTGAATTAACGAAGTCCCATGTGTTTTGAATTAGCTTTCATGAAGTTCCATTTTTTATATTAATCAATCTTTTAAACTTAATCATTGAACAGCCTGTACAAGCTGTCCCTTTCATATTAATCCTTGAAACATTACATGAAACAAAAACAACAACAACAATACAAAGCTTAGAACATAAAATATCTTGAAACAACACAACAAACAACCCACACAAGTTTTATTCAGGAACCGGAACCAGACTTGGAAGGTACACATGTCCACATACAAAAAGCCTATCATTGTTACCCAAATTACATCGTCCTGTCTCAACAAGTTTCTTAGCAATCCCATCTCTACTAATCTCGTAAAGGCTTACGCAAACATAATCATCTGCTGCATCTTCCATCACCTCTTCACACCACGCCATGATACTATCGTTCTTGTCAACAAAGTAACTAGGATGAGCGAGATCATGATCGGTATGTAATGTCGGTAGGTCAGGATTAGTCACGTTCAGGTACTTTGTCCACGAGACAACATCATCATTCAATGTGCCTGTGACCCACACTTTAATCTTCGTTGTGTCTTCACGTTGATGTAACAAAGAAAGTCTATCTCCTCTAAAACTCGACAGCGATGCTGTATCTAACACACTGCATTGGAACGGAACATTGCATACGAGTTTGAATGTTTCTGTCGTAAAATCAAAACCTAGGATGAAAAGTTCGGGTTTCTCGTTCCAATGTGCGACCCAATACATGTTTCCTTTTATGGAAACTCCTTTGCATGGTGCATCAATGGACCAATCCAAAGTAGCTTCATCAACGATTATTCTCCATGCATTAGTTTTGAAATCATATAATTGAATCACTGGCTCACAAGGTCCAATCACTGCTCTCTCGTCGTCTTCAAGCTCTCCATCGAAAATCCTTAGAATTTTGTATTCATCACGAGATGCATTGTCGTATCCTATACCGTAGAAATCATTAACCGAGTAAAAACTCATTGGTTTGATCCATTTGATACGTTTCAAGAACGGGTTCCAAACTGCGAGTTTGCATCTTCTTGTTGGTGTTTTATTGCATCTACATAACAATAATCCATCGCAATGAACCGTGGTTGAAATCTCAGATATATTGTGAACAAACTCTTCTGGTAGTGGTGAAGATGAGCGTGCTCCTTGCACAGGATTGAAGATCTGAACCGTATGGTCGATTCTTATGAATCTTTCTTGGACAAGATCCAAGTATTTGTAGATGAATCTCTTGTCCTTCAAGAGAGCGTGCCATTGTTTGCACGTCAGTTTGAATTGTGTCAAATATTCTATTGGAATCTTACAAAATATTTCTTCTATTATATCAATAGGAAGAAGCAATGAAGTCTCTGAGGAAGCCATGAATATTGGAAGGAAAAAAACTGAACTTGTGACATAAAAACTAGTAGTCTCCCTTCTATAATAACTCTACATCATGGATAATAATAGACAATTTAAAACTTTTTTTTAAGTAAACAATTAAGCATTACCACTAGTTTTTGCAATAAATTCTGTATCGTGGCTGACAAATTTCCCCTTTTATTTCGAGTTTAATTTGAGGTTTATATTCAGTAAGGAATTTCGGGGTAAATTTGGAGAATTGTACGAAATAATGATTAACAATTTTAAATTGTTGTGAACACTATAAGAGCTCTGAAGTTTCCTTATATTGTTATCGTCTGGAATCATATATAGATCATCTTGTTCTAGTGGAACAGATGAAACCTACGTACCAGTTTCTCGTGTCTATGGTTTGTTATGGCTTTGTTTTAGACTGTACAAGGCTAGAAATGATTTGAGTTATCTTTCAAGGCTGCTCTGGTTTACATGACTTGGTTATGTTAAACGTGATAATCTTGACTTATTACCCTTTTGGGATTGATACCCTCGCAGATACAGTCTTGAGGGTCTTACACAGCCTGTCGCCTTTGCTGTGAATTCTTGTTTCTGTTTTGTTTATGATTTTCGCCACTTATCATTTGTGTTTTTTGACATTTTTATTTAGTTTGAGAATCAACATTGAGCATCAAGCAAATGATATACTACTTCAGGCAGTATACAAAGTAAAAATCTCACACAAAAACAAATAAACACAAGCTTATTCCACAAAGAAATGACCAAACAATTGGTTTGAGAGTTACAAGGATGCATAAATCAAATCACATGATGATGAATACAAAGAAAGGAACAATGAAATCACTAGAATTTGAGAGCTACGAGGCTGACAACAAGGAAGAGAAGGGATGGTGAGAGAGCGTAAGATGACGAAGGAGTAAGAGAAGGTCGACTGGTGCTTCCTCCGTCATCAGACGTAGGAGCAGCACCATCCACGGTTGGTGTAAAAGGCCTGGTTGTATCTGACTGTGGTGTCTGAGCTGATGGACTCGGCTCCGGAACAACTGGAGTTGTTGCTGGACTTGGAGACATAGCCGGTCCAAATGTACCAGCAGGTCCTATTCCAAACCAAAATAAATAAATAAACTCTTATCAGTTTATAATCCAATTAATAACTAATTAATTACATGATTAGTTGAGATGATGATGTGACTGATTCTTTACCAGGAGCAGCAGCTGGAGCAATATTAGCTTTGCATTGAAGAGGAACTCTAGGCATGTTACAAGCACGTGGAAGAGAGACGGCGGTTGTACGGTTAATCGGAATATTAAAAGGAACACTTCCGGTGACAATAAGACAGAGACATCCCATTCCTCCTGTGGTCAAAGACCTCAACGAGTTACAACAATCAGGGGACGGTGAAGTTCCGTTGGTACTGCTGTTGGTTAAAATGCTCATACAGGGACCCACGGTGGTCATCATAGACGGCGTACATTGGCTAAGCGGTGGTTGCTGGCTGCGAACCGGCAAAGCTAGCACTGTGAGTAAGGCCACGGCAACGGTTATAAAGGGGATTTTCGACATTGTTGATCGATTAAAGCTTTGTTTGTTGTTCTTTTAAGGTTTGTGATTGAAGTGGATTGTGATGAAGAAGAAGTGGGATTTGTTTTATAGGTAGACAAAAGTGGAGGGAACAAAGGAAGTGTGTATAGGTCAACTGCCATAACTAACTATGTTATTTTTTCGTTATTAGAGTCATTAGTTAGTGACTTGGCAAATGGGATGCGTACACGTGTGTAGAGTGTAGTAAGGTAGCTGCCTATTTCGTGTCGGGGTTGTATTAGATGAACCACTCCCCCCACGATTGGTTTGTTTCAGTAAGTAATTCCGTTTTTAACTTACGCCTAAGAGCATGTTTAACCCAAGTTCCTTAGTAGGTTTCTTGTAATGTTTGTGGGTCCCACTGACATGTGGGGTCTGTGAACAGTGTAAGAACCGGTTACAAAAAATTTGAATTAAAAATCGATTTTGGAGGGTTTTTTGCACTGTTCACGGATCTCACTGATACGTGGTGGGCCGCGATTGGTTCCTTTTTTATTTTTATTTTTTTTAGTGAGAGAAAAAAAAAACTAAAAAAAAATTAAGAAACTCATTTTGGATTTTTTGGATTAAAGATGGTCTAATTATTTAGGTTAAAGATGTTAAGACAAAAATGTTCAGCTTACAAAAGTAACAACACATACACAGACACATGTTCTCAGGAAAAGGTTTTGGTACATTAGTCATTAGATAAATGAAATGATAAGAATTGAGTAGGCTCAATAACTATAAGAATTTGGTACTATGGATATATAAGGGGAACACATTTAAACATTGTTGACGTCAAAATCACATAGCAAATTAACCGGGAAGCAGCAGGAATGATTGATTGGTACAACGGTGTGTGGTTTTCTCAAGACTGACACTCTAATATTAATCATATCATAGCCAAAGCAACCATGTCCTCTCTCTACTCATTCAATGTATTCCAAATCACACTATACAACACATATACATAGAGGAATGCTCGTCGACATGGGAAAAAAGCCAAAGACAATGTTTTCTCTAATCCAGTCCAGCTGATTGATAAAAAAAGTGACGAGTCATGTCACACCTATGTAAAAAACCATTTTTTGGTTTTGACTAAATTTTACATTCATTTCAGAAAAAGATATACGGTTGAACACTTGTCATTCATTCATGCCTACTAATTTTTTTTTATTTCAGTTAATTTTATTCTGGTCTATTATTCTATACCGTCGCCCATAGAACTTTCCTTTAACTTGATAACATGGCAACCTAAGACTGAAATAGTTCACGACTTTGAAATATATGTTAATCTAGAGACTAGAAGTCTAGAACGTCTAAAGACTTGTAAAAGATGATGTCCTAAACTGAGACTTTTCGACACCTATTAAGCCAAGTCAAATACAAATTACAAGAAATGGGCTCAAAAAGTTAATTTAAAATTAAAGGAATACAAAAACAATCACTGTATTATACCTGAAATCAAATCATCAGGGAAGAAGTTCAACAACCCAGCCTAAGACCGTCACCAAAGACCACTGACCGAGAACAAACGGAACCAGTTCTGTTCACAACACAACACTTCGTGTCCGAACAGATCAAATACTTTAACAGAAACCGTTAGAAAAGTAGGAAAAAGTTGGCCACCAAAATCAAGTCATCACCTCTTGTCATTTTCAAGTTTCAACTCCTTTAATTCTCTATTTATATCCTTCATCAAGACTCGACAAAACCCAATCAAACAAACACAACGCAACCCCACAAAGCAAAACTCAAAAGGATTCTTTTCTCTTCAAACACATCTCTCAAGGAAACATGAAGATGGGAATGTGTTTAATGTTGCTTACAGTTTTCATGGCTGTGATGTCTTCTACAAGAGTCTCTGCTCAGACAAGTTGCGCAAACGTGTTGATCAGCATGGCACCATGTCTCAACTACATAACCGGAAACACTACCTCTCCTTCTCAGCAATGCTGCAGCCAGTTGAGTAACGTTGTTCAGTCTTCTCCTGACTGTTTATGTCAAGCCCTCAACGGTGGAGGCTCTCAGCTTGGGCTCAACCTTAATCAAACACAGGCTCTTGCTTTGCCAAGGGCTTGCAATGTTCAGACTCCTCCTGTCAGTCGCTGTAACGGTAAGAATTTTCAAATCACTTATGAAGATTGTTCCAAACCAAACACTGGTGAATCTTATGGAGTATAATTACATTTTTTTGCAGGTGGTGGTTCTAATGCTGACTCTCCTGCAGATTCACCAAAATCTTCAGGTAAAATGACTTTACACAGATGTAACGAAAAAAACATCAAACTCATTTATGTTATTGGGTCCAGAAGTTCTTAGTCATTCACAAAAATAATAATACATTCTCTGTTATCTAATGAATCCATCTTGGGGGGTCTTTGTTAGGACCAGGAAATGGATCGAAAACTGTACCAGTAGGAGAAGGAGACGGACCATCGTCTGATGGAAGCTCTATCAAGTTCCCATATCCTCTTCTTGCCTTCCTTACTGCGGCCTCCTACATGGCGGTCTTCTTGAAATATTGATTTTCCCCCATCCACGTTTCTCCGGAAACCGATAAAGATTTTATGCCACTTAGATTGCATTCTTTATTTGTCCCTATTTGTTCACATTTTGGTTCAAACTCAAGAACAAGAAATGGTATATACAAAAGAATATCCTAAACGGACCTAAGATATTGTGTAATTTATAACATGAAAGAGAACATACTACCAAATATGACATACTTTAAGCGGCAAGTATAATCTATCGTTATTTACGAATATGAGGCCTAATGTGAGATAAGCTGAATGAGCTGGATATAAGAGTTCAATGCAATGTATGCAATGAGATTCTGAGAAGAAACCAACAGAAGGCAGCATACATGATCAAATACCAATCCTAATCAAGCATCGCTAACTTTAAGTGTGAATTTGCTTATTATATTTGATTGGACACCGTATTTTTATCAGTAAAATTAAAAAGATTTCGAGGGTTTACGCACACACATACATGCAAAGAAAAACCCACATGCATTGTACACGCGAATTATATTTTTTTGGCTATTACTTGACATGTGACTCAATTTATCTTCACAAATGGAACAAATTAAAACTACTTTAATCAACGAAAATGAATATAATCTCCATCCATTAGTAAGGCTTCTTTAATACTCCGCTAATTTTGTCAAAACTCCAATCAAAGCTTCATTGTATATATATTTGTATTAATCAAATCACAGCATGCATACCTAAACAGTTTGATGTTGACCATTTATTGGCAACTATTAAACCGAACATAAACATACCTCGTGGAGGAGAATTAGACTAGCAGGCGATGTTCATCTTTTTGTGTATTTTTCCAACTCATTGTACTAGAAAACACTGATTTGAAATTAATGTGCCTTGCATGTGGTGATGGAAAACAGTCAAAACATGTACATGACAGGGGTGAGCCAGCGTTGTGCATTCCTTATATATTTACATTTTATTTATATATATGAATTTGGACATGTTCTCTTTTCACATGATTAATAAATTTGAAATTTGACAAAAAAAAAATGTTCTCGTATTGACTGATTATCTGAAGCGAAAGATATACGTACTAAAAAACTATTTTAGACTTTCTGCAAAATTTGGGGATACGCAGGTCTATATATACTATCTAGTAAAGTAGTAACAGTATACTAATTAAAAATTCATAATCAAATTTCATCACCGCAGCTACTTTTTGTTCGGACTAAACATTTAATAATAATGTAACAAAAAGACCATTTTTATAAAGATAAATCTCACAATTTTATTATTATCATTTTAGGACACACATGAATGAGACATGTGGTGGGCAGGAAAAGCATTTCCACTTTGCTACATAGGCAGAGATGTTGAACCAGCCAATCATTTTGGACGTATGAAGCCTGTTCTCCTATCTACAAATCAAACTTCTACGTATACTAAGTTTGTTTTTATATCTCACGCACAGAATATCCGAAATATAAATCTATATAATTCCCCCTAGCAGTTCTTTGGTGATCCTCTATTATAATTTTATTTATTTGGGTTTTATTTAACAGACAGCCCCACGTTCAGATAGGTATGGCCTTTACTACAACATCGTTGGTCTCACATGCACATGGCAACTATTGCCGAATGCACATTCACAAGATCCATGTCGTTTATGAAATGTTTGTGATTCATGGTATGTTTTCATTTTTTTATTTCATATCTAATCCATTTCAAGATATATTTATCATCTGACTTTCACCTCTAACCAAATTCCAATCTCGTGTATTCGATCTCACATAATCTATTGACATTGAAAAAACATTAGCTCAAATATGTGATTTAAATGTTGATACTGGAGTGATTTCATTTCTGAAAAATAATTTGGCGTGTAACCTCCTTATACTACGAGATGATTTTGATTTTTGTTTGATAATGTAACTAATAGTACTTCTTCCATCTCAAAAAAAAATCAATGTTTAAAAAAAAAAATTATTTCAAAAATATATATTTTAATTTTTTAATGCATTTATTAATAGTAAAATTTAAATTTCAAAAATCATAATCCTTTATTAAAATTTTATTGGTTAAAAGTTGTAAGAAATAGTTAATTACATAAAATAATAGTTGTAGGAGTATATTTTTTTAATAAGTGTGAAAATAATAAAACATAAACATTTTGAAACATAGGGAATATAACTTTACTAGATCATCATTTCCTATATTGACCAAAGTCAAAATCATTTGCAAAATTTTCATTACGTTAATTATCAATAATTAAGTTTGGGATTATTTGGGGAGAACATGTATAACAATACAACTTGGCCAATGCAGGCTATCAACTATATTAAATGTAGTGGATCAGAATCATTATATGACTCACGTTGAGTGGTTGATTAAATACGTCAAGTTTGAAGTAGGTTTAATTAGTCAACTGAACACTAATGATGTTCCTAATTATGAACTGATTAAAAGTTGGGGCCATTTTGGAATAGAGAAAATTGTATGACAGATACTCCGGATCCAACCAAGTTGAATTATGTTGCCACTACAACCAATCCCATTATAGATTGCTTTGATTATATATCCAACTCTTTTCATCATGAAATTGTTATGTGTATTTGACTGACTTATCATATTTAACTATATAATTATACGTTTCTGACTAGCATAAAAGCTGAATGAACCAACACTTTTACTGAACTTCTCCGTAATCCATAGCAGTATTAATTAGTTGCCACTTATATTAAAACTCATATTAATTGATATGAGAACATGGTGTTCAGTGTATGCTCAACCAGGATAGTTTTTTCAGCGTTTTTAAAATAAAGTGACTGAAACACCAATTTGGTACTGCTTGCATATAACATATTTGCTTCAAATTTCTTTTATAGTATCTGTTTTGATGACGCTGTCGAAATATCTATGAATGCGGCTTAACTACAACACTTCTAAGAGTGAGTATCATTTTCTTTGAACGAAAGTATGATTTTCATGTTCCTACTTAAGTAGTACGGACAACACGTTTATAATTTAAAAGAAAAAATAGAAGTGATGTATGCGTGTGAAGTAAGACTCCTATAGGCCGATATGATTATGTAAATTGGAATAATGTTACTGACATGATTCTTGAAAATAACTCGAGACCAAACCCGCACGAGCATGGCTATACATATGTAGAATATGTTCATCCTCATAATCATGGTGGCATATTTTTCCTTCAAGTGATGTAAGAGAACATAATTGTCAAAAAGCAATGAAAAAGGAGAAAGTCTAAGCATGGGGCAAAAGATGATTACATGGTGCAACATGTGCAAAATCTAATCTTATGAAGTTTCTTATTTTCCGTAAGAAATCCTATGCGCTGAATTCTTAGCTTAGAAAACTAGGGATTGAGTTGCCACGTAAATTTATAATGTAAGTTTGTGGACGCAAAGAAAGTCTTATCACGGATTTTGACTTATAAAACACATTTGATCTGTTAACAAAAAAAAATCATTTTCTAGACTTTTTCATTATATTTAAATTGATGTTGTAAATTATAACTAATACACTTTATTTTAAAATTAAAATATAATGTAAAAGTAGGAGTTGTTATATATTTACTGGAAAACAAAAACAAAATAGAAGTAATAAATAAACAATTTTATTTATTATTTTATAATTTATGGTGAAAACTAAAAAAATCAAAGAAAATTTACTTTCATGATGTATATTTTAAGATTTTTATAAAGTTCCATACATTTTTTGTTTTTTTTTTGGAGGGGGGTTTAAAATTTGACCATTCATATTTTACTTTTAAAAATAAATGTATGAACTATATTATAAATCATCAGTTTTAAAATACAATCAAAATTTAAAACATCAATCAATTCAAAATACGAACCCAAGAATATTTTCAATGTATTTTGTTATATTTTTCTCTATAATAGAAAAATTTTATAATAGAAATGGAATTTGCTACAATATATTTCTTTAAAATAGAGATTTCAAAATATAAAACAAATATAAATGAATGATATTTTTTTCTTCTATAAATAGAGAAAAATATAACAATTTCTATTTTATAAAATAAAATAAAATAGAGTTTGAGTTGTTTGGGTTCTAAATGCTGTTATATAGACAAAAATATAAATGTTGATGAAAAAAAAGAGCATTTATGGAACTAAAATTTAGAAAACCAGTCAGTGGAGAAAAGGTTGTCAGCACTGTTACAAGACAATATCGAAGTAACGCTCATGCTCATGTTTGGGTAACTCTGCTTGTTGCATCGTATTCACAAATTTGCTTTATTTTTAAAAAATAAAAACTGTACAAGTTGGAAACATTTTATTTTTAAGAACATGTAATATACCCGTTCTTATAAAGCCCACTTGACATGGAACCTAAATAATTACTCAACGCACCCATTTGTTAGGAAAATGCTTAATCAATCTCACAATACCAGTGTTAGAAACGTATAAGTATCACTGTAGCTTATTATATTTTTAAGTTGAAGGTGTAAGAAGTATTACTAAAGTTACCATACAAATTAACAAAACAAATTAACAAAATTTAACCATATGTTTGTGGTCGAGTGAGTGTCGAATGACATCTTAGTGTCTCTAAAAAATCTGGATTTGAATCTTCGCTAATTCAAGTTTATTCATTCATATGGTCAGACGACAAAGGTATCTAACTCCTTTTACAAGCAATTGCATCTGTCAGACATCCGTAAATAAATCTCTGAGAATTAGTCGGTTGGATCACAGCTCGCCAAATATCCCGCATAACAAAAAAAATTAACAAAATTTTAACATATGGATAACTTATATGTGATGTGTGTATAATGTACTTTATAATAAGACTAATGCATAAATGACGTGGCAAACATAGAGAATTATATGGCCGAAAGTCTGAAAGAGAAGTCACAAGCGAAGTCAAGCAACTGTCGAGGAAAGACATGACAAATAGGGTAACTGAAATTAACCAACCCTACAATGCACTGCATGCAATTTCTCTTTTTTCTTTCCTTGTTTTATTTACTTCAACAAACTTTAACTCCCCGCAGATTTATGCCTCGAGTCGAGGGTTTTTACTTAACACTAAGACAAAATCTTCAACTGCAGACCATCTTCTGTATTTTTAAATAATCACATAGTATAGTTTAAGATTGGAAATTTCATTCAACATCTTTAAAAAAATGATTTAACATTCTTGTTTAAAAAATTGATTTAACATCAAATAATTATAAAGTGGGTTCCAACGTTTTTAGGCCTTAAGAAATGGTAGATTCGGGAAAGTGGGAGAAAATAGGCAGATTAAGTTTATCTAACTTTTTTTTTTATATAGGAATGATACTAGCTAGAATATGATTAGCTTTTAGCATATATATGTGTGGCTATAGAATATTAGGCCTTAATTATTGTTCATTTGATCAGGGGCGAGTGTGTTTAGCTCCTCAACTCGACTCATCTTTAAGATTTTTGCGAGATTTATCTACTAGAATATTTATTTTGAAATCTAAAAAGAGTTAGTTATATATGTAACAATGTATTTCTTTTTCTTTCAGTATAAATGAACCAACTCATGATGTAAACTATATTCAATAATAAACGATGAAAAAAAATAACAAAGAGCATTTCTAACTCACATGTATATTTTCTCCTACAATAGTATTTAAAAACAAAACTACTTCATTTCACTTTTATTTTTTCCTCTAAAATAAAAATTAGCATTCTCTTATTTTTACTCTATATTTGTAGATTGCTACTTTAAAGAAATACATTGAATCAAATCATATCTCTAATATGGAATTTCCTATTTTAAAGAAAAAAATAGCAAATTATATTGAAGATAGTCTAATGCATCAATGATATAGTTTTCATGTATTGTGTCCTCTATATCATACATACATAGATAAATGTAAGATTGCATATATTTGTGTGGATGTAACAACTCCAGGGGAGATATAGAGAAATGTGGTATAATTTGATAGGTGATGGACCTTCACATGTCCCTTGGAACATGGAGCTGATTAGTGGTGACTCTTTTGTACCCTCCCTCTTATTTTCATTTTAGTTATTTATAATTATTCTTATATTTATATATTTCTGGTAATGACTTGAGGACTTGATTATTACAGACTAAAAAGACCCCGTTCTTGCACTAACTATATAGATGTTAAAATAAAAATCCTAACATCTATATAGATGTTACAAGGTAGGAAAATGAATAAGCTACACTATAATTATAATGTTTGTAATGTAGTTTTTAGTAGAATAATCTGCCAAAGCACAGAATAGAAGTTACAAAAAGAAAAAGAAAGTTCTTCCAAAAAACAGATTACTTTTCCTGGTCTCCTGACACTCCACAACACCAAACTATATTTTTACTAGAGAAATACAGGTTACTTTTGAACTTTTGAAATTTATTATTTTAAAAGAACGCCCACAGATTTCTTTGCTTGCCAAATAGTTTTTTCCCTGTTACAACTTAAATACTATAATGTCAAAACATGGCAACGTAACTGGTTACTGAACCCAACGATTAAATTTCTCATAACTTTAAGATATCCATAATTGAATAATATTATTTATAAATATATATATATTTAGAACTCAACTCCCCCATTGGACATCCTCTTAATGTCTCGACAGACTGATTAGAAATCTACAGAGAAATTCAATGATTCTACGGTTTTTAGACTAATATTAATATACAAGCCGCGCATTAACTAATATAAATCCAATGTAACCGTAACACTACTTTTACTATGTTTGCCCAATAATAAACATCGCTCTAGAGTGTAATAGAATATTATAAATATTATTAATGGTTGAAAGTGTTGAGAGCCGGCCAAAGAATGCAACAAATTAATACTCCCTCCGTTTCAAAATGTTACATATTCTAGTTTTTTCACACGTTTTAATAAAACACATTAAAGTTGCATAAATTTTTGTGATTATCTTTTTTCCATAATTTTAAGCTAATAGAAATCTGATAAGTGCAACTAAGTTTTTTGAAATTTGCAATTAGTTAATAAAATATGCATTAAAAATGTAAAAAATAGATCTTTTTGAAACAAAAATTTTCCATTAGAACATGTAACTTTAAGAAACGGAAGGAGTACTACTATAAAGCAATTAGCTTTGGTGCTTCCAACAGACACAACACCAAAACCATTCTCCATCAACTCCAAAAAAATAATTGTGTTGCTTGCTTCTTATATTGAAGCTTTTTTTTTATTTTATTATTATGGAGATAGAATCTGTGAGATGCGAGTGTTGCGGATTGATGGAAGACTGCACACAAGATTACATTAGTGAAGTCAAATCTAACTTCGGCAACAAATGGCTCTGTGGTCTCTGCTCTGAGGCTGTGAGAGACGAAGTGAGTCGCCATAAGATGACTACAGTTGATGAAGCTGTAAGGGCTCATATGTCGTTTTGTGGGAAGTTTAAAGATAACCCGGCGGTTCTTGTCGCTGACGGCATGAGGCAGATGCTAAGGAGGAGATCCGGCGACTTGACTTCCTCTACTTCCAAGAAAGTTGGCAGATCTAACTCCACCAAGCTGTACTAATTAATAATCTTTTTCGCGTTTTGTTAATTCATTAATGTATAATATTTGATGCTTTTTTTTGTTTCTGTTTAATGTCATAACCTATGGTCCGTGATCAATTGATTATATTCAGACCTGTCAAATTATTTAGTCTCTGTATAAACATTGATTTCTTATCTTTAAATATTCCAACGACCTAAAAGAGTAATTGAAATGCATTACCGGGAATATGTGACCTTCTTTTTCTTTGAAAGAGTACTTAACTAATACTCATCTGTTTTTAATTGTATGTAGTTTTGGCAAAAACAAAATATTTTACAATATAAGTAGTTTACATATTTCAATGCATTTTTTTATTTATTGGATATTGAGTGCCCAATGAAATAATGTTAGATTTTTTTATAATTGGTTGAATTAGTTGATTAAATAATTTTTTTTTTTAAATAACAATTTTCTAAATATTTGTGCTTTTAGACAAAACTACTTACATTTTAAAACAAAGACTTACATTTTAAAACAAAGAGAGAGAGAGTACAAAAGATAAAACTCCAAGCCTTCATAGAGAGAATCATTCTGCTACATGCTTAATACATCAAGACTGACTAAAAGGTAATATAGTCAAAGGGATAAAGAACAAGGCCATGTTTCATTAGAGGAAGAAGCCTCTGAGGGGAGTGAACTTAGAGAGGATCTCTTCTTCACGCTTAAGAGCATTCTCTTTCTTACATTCCCATTCTGTCTTCTTCGAGTTAGCTGCTTGAACTTCCTGCACCACTTTAGGAATCGAGTTCGCCACCATTTTCTGTCCGTAGCTCAGATCAACCTTCTCTTTCTCCTTGCTCCCAATGTACCTCTTCAACTCAGCCCTTCTACCTTGAAGCTGAGCGATTTGGTCATCTATCTGGCGGATAGCCTCAGAGTTCTCGTCTACTTCCATCTGTATACTCCCAAGTTTGTGCCTCAGGTCGCTGTATTCGTATTTAAGCGATGCTACTTTAGCTTTGTTAAGCTCCAGCGCGGAGAAGAACCTGTCTGCTTCTTCGATCACTGCTTTGTTCTCCTGAAACACTTCGCTGAACGTTGGAATCTCTTGCATAAGCTTTAACCTCACTATCTCTTCAGCTGACAGGTTTGGATCTTTCCTCAGTTTAGTTGCTAATGCTGCTATCTCTGCAGCATCCTTTGAGGTGAACAGCGTAGGGAAGTCCTTTTCCAGGAGAGAGGAGATCTTCATACGCGCTTCAGCCCATTCGTACTCTCTCATTGGAGAGCTTGAACTGACAAGAACAGAGGACTCTCTCCCAGCATCTTCTGGACCTTGGTGAAGAAGGTTATCAAGAGAGTTCAGGTAACTGTCAAACTCTATTGGGTCAACATCGATAGGCTCGTGGGAGACCGCGAGGACACCGTTCATTGGAGAGACATAGATGTGAGGAATGGAAACATCTTCTTCTGCCTCAAGGTTAACTCTGCGTTTCTTTCTCCTGCCACTAGTGTTTGGTCCAGTTGCAGGCTCTCCCTCCTCCTCGTTTAGGTGGTTTAAGTCCACAGCACCACCTCTCTGCTGGTTCGAAGCTCTTCTAGTAGATTGCCTAGATGATTTCGGTCCAGTTGCAGGAGTTGTGGCTCCTTTCTTCTTCTTGTTGCTGCTACCTCTTGGAGTTGCTTTAGCTTTAGGTTCAACAGGCTCATACGTCTGTGTAGGCATTGGTGTCCTTTTCCTCTGGCTGTATCGAGAGTTTCCTTCTTTACCATTCTCATCATTAATGGGTGCAGCTTCCTTCGGTGTCTCCTCAAACAGAGACGCAGCATCAACTACAAAAGAAAAGAAACCATCATCGCTCAAACCAACACACCAGAGTCACTAAACCATATCAAGAATAGCAATATCTCTCTCACCTTTGTTAGCAGGCTGGAAGAGAGCAGGAATCTTCCAGCTAAAGGATGCAAAGAATGCATCAGCATCCATTCCAGGGAAATTGGACTGGATGTAACGGAGAAGAGTTGGTTTGCTTGCAAAAGACTTTGGGACATTCTTTTGCTGAAGCCTTTGAGGGAGAATGAGAAACCTATCATGATGATAGCCAGTAGCAGTCACTCTCTTCCCGACTCTCCAAGTCCAAACATCACCAAAACTTGGCCAATCAACAGGGGCATACGGCAAGCCTTGACCAGTTGAAACAGGTGGGATCGCTGGAAGTTGGTTGAGATCGGTTTCCCCATGAGTGAAGGAGCTGTTGTCAACACTTCTCTTCCCATTTTCCTTGGGCTCTGGCTCTTCCCTGTTGAAACCGTTCTCCCAGAAGTCGTTGTGCTCTTGCTGAGTGGTGTGGAGATGGTCAGATTCGTTTTCTCGGTAAGTTGAGAGTGGGACAGGTTCAGTGTCTCGGTAAGTACTGACTGGAACTGGTTCGGCATAAAACCTGACATGTAAAGTAGCACTAGAGGAGCTGAAGAGAAGTGTGATAGAAGAAAAACAAACAAAAACTACATTTGCCTTGTCAACAAACAAACAAAAAAACTCAAGAGACTCTAGACCCACATAACCTTTAACCATAAAGACACAGCCTCCCTAAAGAACTACATGCATGTTCTCCACACTCAGTTTTTTTTTTCAAAAGACAACATTGTTCTTCTCTAAACTTAAGACTTGTTGGCTCTTAGGTCAGAATTATGAACTATATGATTCACATTACACTCCAGAACAAAGAGAGGGAAAGTGGTCTCGTTTTCCAACATAACTCAAAAGCAAAACTCTTTTACTTGTGCAAGGAATCAGATAAAAGATTCGCATACAAAGGATAACCAGCACGAGATTTACAAATTACCCCGGAGGATTCTGAGTGATCCCTTGATGCATATTGATCGGAGAATAGAATGGAGCAGACATGCTCTACTCAAACCCTAATTCACCTGCAGAAGAGAAACACACCAACCCCCATCAAATCAAAATTCAGAAAAATGTTAAAATTCGAAGAGGGTAACGTGAAAGTTGTAAGCTTTATGTGATGGAGAAGCATAACGAACGGTTACAGAGACAGATCTAAAGGCTTTTCAATCTCTCTTCTCCGTTTCCTCTTTGATTCATTTTTAACCTTACTACTCTCTGGCTGGAGAGAGGTGTGGTTAGTCTTGAAGCTGCTGATGTGGAACCAATAAAAGGGGGAGAATTGACCATTATGTCCTTTGATGTGGTTCTGTCTTGTTTTGGGAACTAAAATACAAAGAAACTTATTCTATGCTTTGCATGTAATCCAACGGCATCGCACCCAGTTTATGGTTAAGTTTTCAACTTTTTGTTTACCGATTTACTTCTTTTACAGTTACGCAAATCAGTCTATCATTTTGTACCATTTATTGTTAGCACTTGGTACAAGCAAAACTGGGTACAAGTACATGAATATGCCATTTTTTAGAGAAAAACAAACGGTTTGTTTTGCTGAACCAAAATAAAAACTTGGCTGTTTTCTTCTTCTTCCAATCAAATGATAGATACCACAAGTCACATCCAAAATTGAAGATTCTCATGTGATTTTCTTTGTTTTAATTTGTTCACGGCCACCTGAATCACGCCCCATTGCGTGCCAGACCGAAAAAAGATTTGTTCTTATAAACTTCGGACATTTCACCCTTTATATTTTTACTTAACTTAAAACATGTCCTATGCTGCACGATACGTCACACACTTGGCGATGTAAGAAACTCATGAGAATTCCAACCAAAATTTCTAATGGATAAAATTAGATCAATCTGAGTCGGTCGGATTCTTTTGAGCTTTCTCATCCTGCTCTAAACTTAGAAACTGCCACGTGTGTCATTGTCACATCATTGACAACTGTCATAATCTCATAACGTTGGTCCCACACTCCGTGTTCCTCTCTATATACTTCGCTTCTCTCCACACACTACAGTCCATAACACAGAGAGAGATGAGCCAACAAGAGCAACCAAAGAGGCCACAAGAGCCGGTCAAATACGGCGACGTTTTCAATGTCTCAGGCGAACTCGCCGATAGGCCCATAGCGCCTGAGGATGCTAGGATGATGCAAGCTAAGGAAACAAGTGTCTTGGGACACACTCAAAAGGGCGGCATAGCAGCCACTATGCAGTCTGCAGCCACAGCCAACAGACGTGGTGGCTTTGTCGAACCAGGTGTTGCAACCTACCTTGACCCTGATCGAGGCGTCTCTGTGGAGCAAACCGATGTCCCCGGTGCACGCGTCACTAAAGAAACCATCGGTGTACAGGTTACAACTCATTCCAACAATCTTTTTCTCCTCAAGATAATCATCTTCTTTTGTAACCATGAAGATTGTTTATGGTTTAGGATGTTGGACAATATGTTGAGCCTAGGCCAGTGGCAGCGACGGCGGCAACAGGGATGAACGTGCAAAGTAAGATAACAATAGGACAAGCATTAGAGGCAACTGTACACACTGCTGGAAAGAAGCCAGTGGATCAGAGCGATGCAGCAGCGATTCAAGCGGCGGAAGCTAGAGCTTCTAGCAACAACGTCATTGCTCCTGGTGGAGTAGCAGCTTCAGCTCAATCCGCAGCTGATTACAACGCTGCTATAGAGTTTGACGAGAATAAAATCAAACTAGTTGATGTTTTGGAAGTTAAGTCTAGTTTCAAACACATTGTCACTGTCTTACTTTGTTCTAGATGATTTGTCTAATAAAGTTTTTGAAACCGGATTTTAGGGTGCGGCAGGGAAGTTACAGGAGGATAAAGCCGTGACGAAGCAGGACGCAGAAGGTGTGGTGAGCGCTGAGCTGAGGAACAATCCTAATCTTTCTACTTATCCAGGTGGTGTGGCGGATTCTGTTACCGCGGCAGCGAGGCTTAACGCCAAAGGGAATATATAAATGACAATCCGGCGAGAGGATGATGTAAAATAGTCTTATGTTGTTCAAAGTAGTATAAAGATAATGTTAAAAGATGCAAAAGATGTAGACTTTTCATGTTGAATATAAAGTTTTTCTGCAACTCTAGCTTTTAAGGACGAACCATAACACAAACTGATCTATAAATGGGTAACCCTTCAGTCTACTGATATTGTAACATGCAAAACACCATCACCATCAAAAGAAGATGCAAGCAAAACGAGAGAAGAAGAGATTGTTACTGGCTCGTACTAGCAGCAGCACCAACAAGAACACCTTGAGCATTACCTTCCTTTTTATTATTACCTTCATCCTTGGAGTCCTCCTGTTTCCTTAGCCTGATCTTATACTTAGCTTCAAACTCTGACATATCTTTCTTCTTCTTCTCCAACGTCTCGTATAGCTTCTTGACAACCTCTTCGAGCCCTTCCTTGTTGCGGTGAACAGCCGGGAGCACCTCTTTGATGGTTCTCTCGACCAGAACGCCTCCGATCATGCGGAAGCATTTCCTAGACTGGTCGAGAGGCTGAATGGCGTTGATGACGAGAGAGTGTTCGCTGACTTGCATCTCGAGGTCGGTTATGTTGGAATAGATTTGGCTAAGCTCTGATCTCATGGATTCGTAGATGTTCAGAATGGCTTGCTCATTCGGTGGTTCTCTCAAGCTCGCCATTGCTTCTGGTGTCCTACTAGTTTGAATCAATCAAAACGCAGCTCTAAGAACTCGAAACCAACATTGAGAGAAACATTTGTAAAGATTGTTACCAGAACAGTTCACAAGTACATAGGAAAGTGTTGTAACATCCAACCAAATCATATATAACAAACTCAAATCGAAATTAGGGTTTAGATGTCACTGATTTCAACTCGAGGCGAATCGATTCCATATCTATGAGCTGTTTCTTAGACTATAATCTAGGTTAATTTTCTGAAAACGGAAGGGGAACATCGAAGAAGCTTGATCCAGACAAAAGGAGCTCGATTTGGTAATTTTCCGACAAATCTAGATCCTATTTTTACTTTGAGATGGATATCAGACACAAACCTTGTCGACACTTTGATAAAAAAAAATATGATATAAAACTTACTTTTAGAAACACGAGGAAGATCGAAGAAGCTTTGTTTGGGGAAGAAAAGGGAAAGATCTAAGACGAAGATGATTTTCCAGAGAGACCGCGGCGCAGAAGGTGAGGAAGGGACAAGACAGGTTTGGGTTTAACAACATAAAATTGATCCGGTTTTAATACAATAATTTAACCGGTTTTAGCTATTATGATTATCGAACCGGATTTTCCCCAAACCCACATATCTAACCCAGAGAAGTCCTTTTTCGAAAACAACTTTAATAGTCACCCTGTGGAACCACACGTGCTCCTCGAACCGAGGCCTTTGAGATGTATTAAGTACAAGCAAAACAGGTAGTGATAAAGAGAGCTGTGAGTTGGTTAAGCTTAAGTATTCACTTCACACCTCTCTTCCTCATAGCTGCCTTAAGATTATCCATTTCACCAGCAAAAGTGTTAATCTATGGCTCACTTCTTGATTACACTTTGCTGTGTAACAGAGTCTCATGAGTCCTGATTGGTCTTGCTGCTCTGTACAATAGTGACATCAACTTGTTCAACGAAGAGATTCAAAGCAAAGATTCTTTCAAAAGAACTAGTATGCTTTCGATGTGAATCCTATCTTATTAACAGAAGGATAAGTTTGTTGACAGAGTATTAGGCATTACAAAAGCTTCTTCTGAAAAGAATCAGAGACGAAAGAGAATAGTTTTCTATATCTAAACTAATAAACACACACCAGAAGAGGATACCTAACTTACTAAAAAGGAGTTAGGCTTCGAAAACATTACAGAGTAGATAGACAATGATGTAGATACAGAGAGAGTATGCCAGAACAGTTGTCACATTTTCAGAGATTGTTGTTCGAGTCTCGAGCATAGAGTAGAGCTTTCTTTTCTTTTTTGGTTTCTCAAAACAAAAAACTCCAAAACATGCTAGATTAAAGCTGCATTAGATTGTAAAAAAGTTTTTTGAATAAATTTAACATTCTTTCAAAAAAAATAAAATAACAAGAAAGTAAAATGAAACCAACAGCAACTTTCCAAAGTCCAAATAACGTCAACACAACCCAGCCGACACAAGCCAACAATCCCCACCACAGTTCAACTTCTATTCACTCTCCTTCCCCCATCAACCTTTATGTCTATCAATCATAAAAGCATATGGTCATCTTTAGTTGCTTTCTTGTTACGCTGACATATCATATACAGAACGTTTTCATATTCACAATCATGCTCTTATCTTAACTATTTTCATAATAATGCAATCTATATACCGATATTTATGAAGTATATACACATACGACCTCAAGAGAGAACCGTACATACATCTATATAGTCGCGAGAGAGAATATGAACCTCATGGGAAAGAGAATCTCTGTGTATTTATATAATTATGATTATGTACAAGTGAGAGTAAACATATGTATGAATCATGTCGCTTACAAGTTTCTCTCCCTTTGTCTCGTCCTTGAGTATCAACATTCGATATATATATGAACCCTCTGAACCAAAAGAGTGTTTAACATCAATAACGAAATTAAGTTTTTATTGTTTGGGTTGCAAAGTGTGTGGGTGAGACTCGACGAGTATAGACCACAAAACATGCACATCTTCGTATGGACATAACTTCACGTCCTCGTATAATATGTATATTCCTCTTCCTGCACAACATTACCATCTTTCTACGTTACACAAAACGCGCGCACACACATATAGACATTTGTTCATAGTGCAAACAGAACTTATTTTCATACATAGTCCTTCAGAATCAGAAAGAGTATATATGATCTATCAAACCAAAAAAAAAAAAAAGTAAGTACTGATACTCGGCCATCAAATTAATATATAGATGATGCTCAAAGATAGATATAGAACTAATGTCTATAGAGGGAGAGGGAAAGAGAGAGCATACTCTTCTTTTGAGTAGAATTGACGCGAAACCATAGTTTCTTCAAAGGAGAGAAGAAGGAATTGAGCCACCCCATTTCTCTTACAGTGTCTGAGGCTCTTGGCCTCTTGCAAATATGAAATATTAATTACACTCTTTATATATAGACTTATATGTACTAATTAGCATATATGGAGTTATGTACCCAAATCAAGTCACCAACCAACCACAGTGCTCCACCTTGGATAATGGAGACTGAAGGCAGCCACATCAACGTGTTTTATATGTTCCCTTTTTTAAGTATGGCCCAAGGCACCGTCTCCATCTTTCTTTCTTTATTTTTCTTTTTATTTTTCTTTATATTTTACTATACAATTTTATTATTAAATAAATTGCACATTACTTTTAACCATGACACATGGAATTCACCTATCCCAGCTTGATAAAATGTAGTAGTTCATTAGATTTCTGTTCATGAGATTTGATGATCTCAGTATATAACGCAATATCGAGGAAGAATGATGAAAGTGTGACTTAATGTTTTGTTGTGATGGGGATATCTTTGGTATTAGACGTTTGTAATATATTAGCACAAGTAGATTTTTATTTTCCTTAGAGACGTTTAACTTATTTTACTTTGTTTACTTAATATATCCATATATGTTTGTCTTAATTTTCTGTCGCTTAAACAAATAAATATGTTTTGGCCGACAAAGAAAAAGCCAGGGTTCATTTCTCATTTTTGTATGAATTTATTTTAATATAACGAGAGTCCTAACTCCTACAGAGAAATCATGTCTACTTTGCTAAAAGTCAGAAAAATTATTTCACTAAAGAGAACTTTCAATTACAATTAAATAATCATGTTACATATTAAAAAGTTCGAATACATTCGTATGTGTTGAAAAATGTATTCACTAATCCAAATTAACTCGATCGATATATATTGAAGTACTATTGATAGTAATTGTGTAACCCTTTTTTGGCTTAAAAGTAATTGTGTAACTTGCATATATGTATTTCTGAAGACAAAATTTGTCAAATCACCAGTGTTTTTCAATATACTATCATCTTAAACAATGAATTTGTAAAATCAATTTCACTTTCAGAAAACTATACAACCACTGCGACTAAACTCATATACTATCTTTTTTATTATAGTGACTATCTATTGAATTTTCTCTAGTGATTTTTAGGACATAATAAATTCGAAAATAATGGTCAATGAAGCAATGATAATGATATTTAAAAATTAATATGGTCTTCGCCCCGCAAAAGGAAGTGCGTGGGCCAGTTTCAGTAAACTACAAAATTGTAGATTCGTGTTAAAGACACACCAATTTGGACCAACATCTAAAATGATTTTACTTGGGAGAACTGAAAAACAAATAAAGAAAGAGTAAATATGTAAGCAAATGACAAATGTGGAGAGACAGCTGTGAAATTAATTGGAAGTCGTCAATTTCTTTTTACCTTCATTCTTTCTAAATCAATCTCACAATATCTACTTTTCAATTTATACACATACAATATGAATTCTATAAATTAATAAACATAATAAATTAATTAGATTTTAAATTAAAACTGATATAACATAAACACACAATTTGATAAAACAATAATATATTAATATTTTGAAAACGTTGTCCTACTGCGTCTGATTCTGACCGTAAAGAACATAGATATATAACGAATCAATACCGTTCTTTTTAGAACTAAAAAGGTTTCATACATACAGATACAACTAAAAAAAAGGACTAACTAACATAATCCACTAACTGATGATCCGACGAAACAGGCCAACACAATAACACATCAGTACAAAGTGTACAACGATCGCTAGCTCTTGTTCTTTTCTTTTTACTAACTAAAATCATCACCAACACCACTCAAACCTTCACAAGAAGAATGAATAAATCTTTTTTTTTTCTTTTTGGAATCGAAACAGTTGGTTCCTGTCAGAATAAATATAAACACTCATTGTACACAAACTCCCAAAAAAATGGTCATTCCTTGTGAGTGATCATCTGTTCCGTCTGTATCTTGCTTTCGTCTCTCTCTTCCGTCTCGCCAGCACAAGCTATACACCGGAACTTCCCAAACCATTCAGAGCTTCTTTTCTAATTTTTAAGTTCATAAATGGTTTTTTAGGGGGTCTTTTACTCACCCGATTGTTGCTTCTGATCTACAGGTTTAACTTGAACTGCAGAGGTAACCGCGTGAACATACGGGGGACCGAACCCCGGAGGCCCCTGCTGATGCTGCTGCGTCTTCCCTCCTCCTTTCATGTTATTGGCTGCTGCCGCCATGGTTTTCGATGGATCTGAAGTGACCATGGCGGACCCCGTGGTGCTAACTGGAGGACACGCTGTAGAAGCAGCAGCTGCGGAACCTGGTTGTTGCTGATGTCTCTGAATGTAATAACCACCAGAAGGAGACATAGTGATCTGCTGCTGTTGATGTTGAGATTGCATATAAGGATTAGAAAAGAAAAGCTGGGCTTGCTGCTGCAACCCATGCTTTGGCAACTGTTGCTGCTGTTGTTGTTGAGACTTGGATCCAGAGTTCGTGGCGGGGTTTCCGAGAACTGAAGGACCATTATTTCTTCCAACAGGAGCAGAAGCTACTGATGCAGGCTGCAAATTCTTGGACGGCTGAGATGATGAGTGAGTAGTAGAGGAAGCTTGTCCAGCTTTGTTCACCGCTGAGGAAGCCGGAGCAGTTGTTCTTGGGCTACCACCGGTGTTTTTGGAGACCGAAGACGTAGAAGGTGACCCAACTAACATTGGAGAAGACGGAGCCTGGTTGTTGGTACCTCCTTGCACCTGCTGCATTGATGAACCAGAAGCTATAGGTTTTGTGTTTGCTGCAAAAGATATCTGCGACTGCTGGGGACGGCTTTGCTGTTTATGCGATACGTTTCTTAGGGATGACGAAGCAGTGACAGATGATGATGGCGAGAGCATGGAAGGAGACTGAGCTTGGGAAGTGTTTGGTGTCCTGGGTGAATTGTTTTTCCACTGAGGAGACTGCACCTGACTGCTGCTTGACTGGACAAGGCTTTGAGGAAACCCTGAATTGGCATTTGGGAACTTAGCGGTTCCCGCTGGTGACACGGTGATATTATGATCAGCAAAACCACTCCCATTACTCGCCATAGGCCCTTTGGTTCTAGCAGCAGAAGCAGCGACTGAAGTTGCATACCGTTGCTGCTTCTGGAGATACATGGTGGTATAAGGTTCCTGAGATTGACTACGTTGCATATGCTGCTGCTGCTGCTGCAGTTGCATATGCTGCAGCATCTTCTGTTGCAGATGATGATGAGACGTCGGCATCAAACGGGATGTATCGACGATGCTACCACTCGCAACAGCAGAAACAGACGCATCACCCAAATCAGGTTTGCTAGAGAAAGCAATCGATTGTCCACCATTCACACCACTCGTTTTCCCTGATGCTCCTTCTCTTTTTCTTTGTTCTTCCATCGTCTTAGCAGTAGCATTAGAGCCGGATTTTCCATCATCTGAAGGAGCACTGTAGTTCATTTTCTGCTGGCTTGCTTGAGCAGCAACATTCGCTGCCATCATTTGATAACCTTGCCTTGCTGCTTCTGGTAGGCTCTGGAACGTAGCGTGATTTTGAGCAATTGATGACATGTTCATGGAAGGAGCGCTATTAGCTCCATTGAACGTCGCGAAGGTCATAGCATAACCCTGGGACTGAAACGATTCCGCACCAGCCTTTGAAACCTGCTGCTGTGATTTCTTTTCACCATGATTGCTGGAAGATACGACCACTCCACCACCTGGGGCTGCTGAATTCAAAAAACCCGAGTTAGTTGGTTGCATCTGCATACCATAGTTTTGGCCATAGGCAACGTTGGAACGAGAACCCCGGCTATCAGCGGTTGATGGGCTATCTTCTCCTACAGTGTCGCTATGTTGAGTCGCATTCTCTCTTGGTTGATGCCTCTGCTGGTTCCCGTGTGGTCTCAGCTGTTGGTTCTGGAGATGCTTTTGTGCTGCTGAGGAACCAGAGGAGACACTTCCATTCTGGTTGTTCGGAGCATGGCTCTGGAGCATTTGACCAGCTTGCTGCTGCTGTGGTTGCTGTTGCTGCTTCTGTGGCTGAGAAAAAGGAGGCTGGATCATTTGGGAGGAATAGAACGAACCATTAAAAAATGGTACTGGCTGCCCAGGAGCTCCTCTATAAGCAGGTGGTGCACCAACATGTGCTGGGACTGAAAACGGATAGCCATTGTTCTGCAAGATGGCCAGGTATTGAGTTTCATTGCCCGGCATGCCTGGATAACTGAAGGTCATTGTTGGGGCGCCAGCTGGAGTAGCTGATGCAGAACCATTCATAGAGTTACCAGTAACTGTCGCACCAGAAGAAGCTGTGTTGCCACTATTAGGAGGTCTGACAGATGCTGCAGCTAGTGTAGGCTGTTGGCCCACTGGGAAAATGAATGTAGGACCATGCTACAATAAACGAAACAAAAAAAAAAACACAATCAGCTTGTACGGAGAACAAAAAATTGATATGAGACGCATACTTTAAGGGATAAGTAAAAACATAATGAATAAATGGTTGAGAAACAAACTAACCATGATGTTATTCGCTGCTCCAGGAGGCAGAGCTTGTTGAAGCAGTATTTGATTTCTCTGAGTTGTATCTGACTTTTTGGAAGTAGATTGAGAGTTTTCATCAGGAATAGGGTTGGAACTTCTTCCTAAAACAGTCCCCTGCAGTTCTGTGGGGGGCATGAGACTGAGATTGCAGGCCTTGGTCCCGTACAGTGGAGCTGAGCCAATTGCTGCAGGCCAGAAAGGATTCAGCTTGGTGAATTGCTGATGTGATTGAATATTTCGAGCGATATAGCAGTGTGTTGCACATCTCTTAGGCCTCGGTTGGTTAAAAAGTAAATGCGGAGGAGGCTGCAAGAGATCAAACGTTTTAAATCAGTAAAAAAAGGAAGAGAGGATTATTTCAATGGATCAGCAAGCAACCAAAATTACCTGCATTGCTGCAGATGATAAGGAATTAGTATCTGTAGGGACAACTCCTTGTGTAGACGGCATGTATCTGTTTATAAACCACAGAGTTTTAAACAGAAACAAAAGGAGATTTTACAAAATTCCACTTGATAAAATTACAAAAACGCATACCCCATTGTCGGAAGACCTCCAGGCCAGCCAGGCATTGACATATGTAGAGGCATAGCTTGAGCTGTAAATTTCAGAAAAAGATAAGAATTAAGGAAACCAAAACTTGCACAAAAGTAAGACAAATGGAACTCAAGAAAGATGGAAAAGCTTATTTACCAGTTTTATCCGGAACAGAATGTTGTTGTTGTTGCGGTGGTGGCTGTTTCTGAACATGATGATTGTTCATTACACCCACATGATCAGATTTATCCAAGTCGAGTCTGAGTTCACAATTCCTCGGTTCGGCTTCATCCACCGTCCTAGGTCTCTTCTTCTCCTCAGACTCAACAATCGCAGCACTACCTCCATCTTCCTTTAGCAAAGGCTTTGCTTCCTGCTTCATCATGCATAACACATGAGGGAATTTAAAAAGGGCAAAGGGGAACAAGATAAGGATAGAGAGTAAAAAAATAAAATAAAATAAATAAAAGGGCAATTAATGATGGATACACAATATTACCCAGCACAAAGAAGGTCCCACTCACCGTTTCCACTTTTGTGACTTTAGGTTCCGCTTCTGCTGCCACACATTCCATCTCACCGACTCTCTCCGATGATGACCTAACCGGCGGTGGCGCCTATACCGGTTTTAAAAATAAAATTAATATAATATTTTTGAAAAAAAAGAAGAAAGCGATAAAAGTAAGGTAATATTTTTTAAAAAATAGAGGAAAAGACAAAATAATATTAGGATAATATTTTAAAAGATGGAGGAAAAAACACTTTAGAATTAAAACAAATAGAAAAGCTGAAACTTACCATCAGATCTATCTCAAACTTCTCCTCCTTCTCCGGCGAGCTTCTGCATGATTATAAAGAAACTTCTATCAGCACCAAAAGTAAGGTAAGAAAGTACCAAAAAGATGTATAGATTGAGTACTTACGGTTTAGCTCCATCACCATCGGATCTAACTCCTGGAGAAGAATCCACTTTCGGCAATACAGTCTCCTCTTTCGAAAGATTATCTACTTTCTTCTCAGCTGATCTCGAATCTAATGCCGCGTTGCTTTCTCTGAGCTGTGGATTGGTTGAATCCAACACTGAGCTGCTTTCTTCAGGTGGTCCTGATCTCTGTAACTGATCAACTAACGGAACTTGACTTTCCGATGGAGCTTCAGCTTCCAATTTAGTGGCGCGTGATGGTGAACTTAAACTGTTCTCGTCGTCGTATTTGACATGCCGCGGCTTCTTTCTCTTAAGAGCTGAAACCGAAGAAAGATAAGACGAAATGAGTAAAAAAAAAAAGAAGAGCAGATCGTTGTGAGAGGAGAGGACGTACCAATGGAAGAAGACTGGAGAACAGTCTGAGAATTGGAGATCGGTGAAGATTTAATATCTACAGTAGTTTTCGCAGCTGCCTCTTCTTGTTTTGATGTTGGCATCCTCATCATTCCGTACAACACCTCTGCAATCTCGATTTCGATCTCGTCTTGGCCAGACCCCGCAGATGAAACCTTGCACGATGATGACTTGGGCGGTAGAGACTTTGTCCCCGACGGCTTCAAATCAAAAGCAAAATCTCTTTAGTAAAGAGAAGATAAAAGGTGAAGAAGAGGTTTGAGTGGATTTAGAGAAAGACTAACAATCTTTTTCCTGACGGAAACGTTGGATGAAGATGGAGATGTAGGAGCTGGAGGCGACGGAGACGCTATAACTCTAGCTGGAGAACGGTGGATTTGCTCGCCGGTAGAATTCGACGCCCATGAATCATGCGGTCTCTTTGTACAAGCTGTGAACAGAAAACGAAGAAGAGATTAGATTCATCAAATGAAAAAGAGATTTGATCGGCGAGAGATGTGCTTTATATTGTAGTTTCCACCTCTCTACCTGACCGAGCTTTCCTAGGAACGGCTACGCCGATCATCTCATCCGCCGCCTTCCAAGACGGCACCGGCGCCGGAGAAGGAGGCGATCTGAAATTTTTTGATGGTGGCGAAAAGTTCTTCCTCTGGTGGTGGTGGTGGAGGTTGCCGCTAACGTTGTGGTGATTTGAATGAGACGATGAAAAGATAATATTTGCTGGAGGAAGCATCTTGCCGTCGTCATGTTCTTCATCGTCGTTGACACTCTCTTCCGAGCTGTCGTCACCACCGTCGTCTAACTTACCGTGAACCATTATCAACCGTTCTCCTCTTCTCCTTTTGCTCCGGCTATTTAACCGATCTCTCTCACGGTTATCTCGTTCTCTTTCCCTCTCCTTATCACGTTCCCGATCTCGATCCTTCTTCACACTCCCTCCTCGATCTCTCAGCCTCGCCGCCTCCGGTAACTCCACCGGACCCTCCTCCTCTGAAAAAAAAACAATCCGAATCAAACGGTGTCTACTAGATCTGAAGAAAATGAACGAATCAAAAGAAATAAAAACCTGGAGAATCTCTGAAACTTCCGGCTCTATGCCTCCGCCGTGACAAGCCATTTCCGGCAGCCGCCATGGGTACTCTTCTAGCTTCTCTATTTCTATCCATCTCTTTCTTCTCTCTCTCTCTCTCTCTCTCTCTCTCTCTCTCTCTCTCTACTTGCTTCCCATTATCTCATCCTTTTATTTGTGCTCCTCATAATAAAAGCAGTAGCGAATAAATCCACGGCTCATATCTCCTGCCGTATAACTCTTCTCGTAATCTTCACCGTCGGTGTGTACACATCCAACGGTCTCGATTCCCTCTTTGCCAGCGTGACAAAATCTTGGCCCTCCGTTATAAAGATCTCACATCAATTACCGATATTTCCTCTTTTATTGTTTTTCTTTCCACCGAAATATTTTATTATTAGCAAAAACGCATTCTTTTATTATTTAAATAGTCAGCATCCAATGTGGTACCCACCCAAAGTGAGTATTAAAATAAATATTTTTTATATTTATAATGTTTTTTTAACGTTTATTATCGGGGTATTTAACAATATGTTTTCTGAGTCGGACGGATTTATATGAAAATATTATTCGGACTGTTACCAGTTTATTAGACATTGAGTTGCCACGTGTCAAGAGTTTGACATTCATATGCTTCCATGTATGTTATCATCGCTACCAATATTTTATTGACTTTATTGTGTCAACAATAAAAATGAAAAAGAATCAAGAAATATACTGAAAATCTCAAACAAAAGATAATTAATATTAAAATCAAAATAATTCGATTAAATGTTTGTTTTGTTTAAAAAGGCTTTTGGGGTAGTGTAGTATATTGTCCACTGACGGCTATGACTCGTGTGAAAAAAGAAAACAACATACTGACATAATATAACACGCACAAGGATGATTATTATTTTTATTCAAAAATGTGTCCTGAGAAGATGTATCACCGGCTATTACCGGTAGAGAAATACCATGGTAAAGGCAATTTTACTACCATAATGGAATCTTATCTGTGACCACACCAGCACACACCGATCCAACCGGTAATAATAATCATATCAGGTTCCACTTCTAATCTCTCTCTTGCCCTCTAACAAATGAAATGGCTAATAGTTTTTTTTTACTAAAGATGTTTCATAATATTTTAGTGACAGTAACTAAACATTTTGTTGGAGCTGCAGTAAATAAATTGTTAGATTTGCTTTTTCTAAATGTTTTAATCAATTGATTTTTCCTCCAATGATATAAATTTACCAAACCATTCTAAATGCTTAAGTTTTATCATTAGAACTTTAAATTAGAATCTGTTAGACAAAAAAAAATCCAAATAAATTATACTAACATATATCTCATTTTAATTAGTAAAAATTTTATCAACCGTGTGTCAGGCTAGTGATTTAGTGTTTAGAGTTGATTTTATTATATCCTTAGTTTATTTTTTATTGAGAAAAATAATTTATGTGATATTATCGGTATTAGTAATAGTTTATCCTAAATCTAAAAAAAGATTAGGATCTAAAGTCTAAACTTTTTCCGGTTTTTATAAAAATACTAACAATCTTATTTATCATATTTTCTAATCATAAATCAAATCCAGGCAAGAAACATATCAATTAAATACTGGTCATTTTTAGGGTAGAGGAAAAAAAATAGTCGAAATGACATAACTGAGCAAATTTCTATAAATAATAAAATATGTGGTCATGTATGGATAATTTCTAAAAATAAAAATGATAAATTAGTCGCTAGATTTGTTATTAAAACACTGAAACTATAAGTAAATAAGTGGGCCCACTTAATTCTATAATCTAATTGGACCCATTAATGAGGAATCGACGGCTGAGATCATTTCTTGCCATACCAAAATGGTCAGTCAGTCGTTAAATTTTGTATGTTCCATTATTTTAATATTTTCGCAATCTGACTTGGCAGAAAGCGTCATCCCGGGAACAAAAAAGGTGTTGAGTTGGCACTTGGCACCCAACCGATTGATCTGATCCGTTCATTGTAGTAACACTCGACGGTCACGATGAGAAGAGATAGAAATGCATGTGGGACATTCTTCACTCACGTTGTAGTCACGGAACTTCCTAGAAGTGTAGGGCCCGTAGTTAGCTGCCAATGTAGAACTGCATGCTCCTCTCCTTTCTATCGATTTTTCTTTCTCTGCTACTTTCAGTCTTGTTTCTGTTTTACTGTTTTAAAATTATTTTCTTGTTTAAAATCTTCCTATATATTTAAAACATTAAATAAAATCAAGAATATTTTTTACAAATAAATAACACAACACTGGATTTTGGATCATTATATCTAAGATATCAGAGAATCTAATACTAATTATTTTGTTTATTTATATTATTATATACTCCTGAAAGTAGTTAATTTAGCATACTGAATTATTTGGTAGATCTGACCAAAAATATTCGGTGTATACTAATGTAGCTTTTTCCATTATTTAATATGCTGACATTTTCTCTCAGAAGATATGAAATACAGTAAAATCGTTCATGGGAAAAAGGAGATTAACATTACAGAAAAAAAGTTGCTTTTAACTTGACAATTCAACAACGTGATTTTAAAATTATACTCTTTTCGTATCATATTATTGTCGTTCTAGATTTATTCACATATATTGAAAAAATATATGGTTTTGTATATTTTCAAAATAAAAACATAATTACATATATAACTAACTATATTCAACCAATATATTTTACATTAAAATTCTAAAATGATACTTATTTTAAAACAATTTCTTTTCTACAATGACAAGTAATACGAAACAGAAGCAGTAATATACGTTTTAAAATTTACCAATAATCTTACAAGCTTAATTGAATGTGACGCCTATTTGGAGGGCCCACGTAAAATATTAGTTTTGTAATAAAAACACCACCAATTTTGTGGTCAATGGTCAGGATTCATGCTTGTAATAATAAAAGTAGAGTAAAACTAGACTAAAGCAGTAGATTCACATAGTAATTTTTATAACTACGCGTTTAAAAGCGCGTGCATAACAGATTCGGAAACATCCACGTGGTTTAGGAACAAATCCACGTGATTAAGTATAATCACGACACGTGGAAGATCGTTTCTTAAAATTAGTAGGCTTGGATCTTGTTTGATTGTTTCTGTTGATTACTACTCTTTCTTTTGCTTAAATATCTCTCTGTAGTTAACCTCTCGGTCGTTCACGGATGGTATGCGTAACAGTCACGTTAGTTTCTGACGTGGCAGTTTAGCTGTGGTGGAATTGCGTTATCTCGTGGATGAGCGGTCACGTAAATTCCTATAAGATTGAAAATATTTAAATAATAAAAGCATAGAAATGCCACGTCGGAGTTCTGCGTCCCGCCAAATAAGTTTGTCGGGTATTTTCCGAGTTTTTGTTTTTCTTCATCATGAATAATAAAAATAAATAAGGACCTAAAAAACTCATTGATGATTCAGAATACTTAAAAATACTTGTGAAGTTATTGCATTTTGCCAAAGTTAGGCAAATATCTTTAAATTTTCGTTTAATTCATTATCCATTTTAATTTGAACCAAATTATTGATATATTAATTTATAAAGCAAAAAATTACTAATATTTAATATCTGTAAAAATAAATTAAATTACGAAAACTAATATTTCAAAAACGAATATCTGATTTGATCCATTATATTTATATTAATACATATATTTATTTAGTTAATTAATTTAGTTATTAGAATTTAAAATAAATAATATTTTATGATAAAATATTATTATTTTATATCAATTTAAGAATTTTTATTTTTTTAATTTTGAAATATTTTTATTATACATATCAAATTAGACTCTATAAAAAATTTGATATCCAAATATCGAATATATAGATAGTAGCAAAACTAGCATATCATATCAAATAATTTTATTATTTAGACAAAATATATAAAATTATAAATATTTTCATATTTAGAACATCTTTAACATTGTTTTATTTTTTACTTCAAAATATAATTCACAATAAAAATATTTTAATCATATCTCATTTTCACTATATTATATTATATAATAAAAATGAATTTACTATTTTGATATAATAATATATTTAGTTTCCGTTTGTTTTATTATTTTTACTCCAAAATAAAATAACTTTTTAAAAAAAATATTATGCTATATAATTATTTTATTTTAAGAAAAATAATGAAATTTTACATTAAAAATGTTCACTTCTCTTTCTGTTAGGTGACAAGGCAAGATTTCTCGGTCAGACCATAAAAATATTACGTAGTGATTATTTTCCTAGGTTTATCCAATAAACAGAAACATTTTAAATGGTTTAACGTAAAAACATATTTTCAGAAATTTGGTATATTAGAGCATTAATATTGGGTTTTCTTAGAGAAGTTTTTAAGCAAAAAGATCATGTGGGCTCCGGAAAATTATTAGATACGATTACAAAATAACTAAAATAAAAGATGCTACTTGTACTATTTACGGATCCTATTGATATATAGCAATTCAAATTAAGGAAAATTGGATTGTATAACTATCAAACATTTTATAATTAGTTAACTAGCTAAAAAAAAATTTGACTAAGATATTCAACGTATTTTCTAAAATATATACCAAACTACCCTTAAAGACAACCGGTTAACTTCTTCTCTCTTCTTCTTTTTTCTCGTCTCTGCAATTAACATATATAGATGTTTATTACTTTATTCTTATAATCAAATTAGCTTTGTTAATTTTTTTCTAGTGGTGTATCTGTGTGATGTATGAAATCAAAAGATCAATTTCTTCCATCTTTTGTCTTCATATTCTCTTTTGCTATTAATTTTCTAAGTTGGATTGGAACAAGCAGATCCTAACACGGACATGAGATATTATGTAAATCTGGTGGTGAAAAGTAATGGTGGTGGACCGATGAATGTGTGTTGTATCGGAAAAATATGAAGATATGTAGAAGATGATTCATCAACTATATCATGTTCAACGCAAAAAGGTATAACATAGTATTATTCACGTAAGCGTAAGTGTAATTATTTATCTAAGATTACTAAACTATTTATAATATACACTATTGTAGTATTTCTATACTATTTAAGTGAAATAGAACATGATGGTGTATTAACATTTCTCTTCTTCATAGTATTCATTAATAAGTAATATAATGTTTATCATGTTCTATTTATTTAGTGATTACGCAATATTATTCTTATTCATTCTTCGAACTACCAAACTATATAATCTACAACGCTTTGATATTTCTATACTATTTGCGTTAAATGGAATAGCTTAATTTTTTCTTTTCACATATTCTTCATATTATAACTATATATTATATTTTATATTTAGGTTTAGGGTTAATGATTAAAACTTAGGGTTTAGTATATGGTTTGAATTTAGTGGTTCATGTTTAGGGTTTAGTATTTAGAAGTTGGGTTGGGTATAGTATTTAGAGGATGTTAAGAGGGTACATGTAATAGCAGATTGAACCATACTCAATTTGTTCAGGAAGATCATTATACTTTATTTATAAAAATGTAATATGTGTACTATTTAGATTTTAATAAATAGAATAGACGAGTTTTTATATAGTATAGTTTAATATTATGAAATGTTATATATATATTTTTTTTTTTATTTAAGTACTAAAATATATATATTATAGTTTATATTTGGGTTTGGGTTTAGTGATTAGGATTTAGAGTTTAGGGTTTAATATTTAGAGATTGAGATTGAAATAAAATTTAGTATTTAAAAATTATAGATGAGATTAGAGTTCTATACTATTTCATCGATATAAAATACATTCTTTACTGAAAAAGTTTAGTTTTTTGTTTTATCCACTGGATTTACTACATATAATAAATATGTATGAGGTCAATTAGTTGTGACGTGGTTTGTTTTACGTGAAGTGATTGTAAATAATAGTGTTTTATTCTTGTCCATAATTCTAAGTGACGATGTCACATTTTTTCTTTATTTCACCGGATACTTGCTAATAGAGAGGGTATAACCGTGTAAAATATGAGCTAAATGTTAGTTACTTAATAACGTCAAAATCAATGCTATATTCTTAATTTCCATTCAGATTTTGGTTATTGAGCAAAAAAGCCCTCAAATTAATCATTTTCAATTATTTTTTTCAGACAAAAAAATAAAGTAAAAAATAGAAAACGGATCTATCACCTCATATTCAGCGATAAGCATACTCTTATATGATAAAAATAATAAAATATAGTTTATTATCTTTGTCGTATGCGAAGGTAAAGATAAATGTAAAAACAAATCCCTTCACTAGGGCGCTAAGGCATATTATAGTAATGCGAGCTCTTTGTATTTAATTGTTATATACTTAAACCATATAGTATTGGGACTTATAATATTATTGGATTCCATATTAATAGAGGCATCTTAAAATAGTATACAACGAACATGGCACCATGACTGTTTATTCCACATTATAATCATACATCATTCAAATCTAGAATACACATTGCCACACACCAGTAATCCCAACACTTATATGAGATTAGATTAATCTTTGAAGTATTAAAACATTACTTTATATTAGAAACAGTTGATAGATAGAGGCTAGGCAACTGATTATGACGTATTTATTATTCATATAATTCGAGAGTTAGATAAAGAGAAGACAAAATATTCAAAATATGTTATACCAACATTTGATGCTAGATATAATTAATTACATATGTATTTTAATTGATGAAATAGGTATGTGGAAGTCCTTTTGCTTTTCCTCTACCATTTTGCTGAAGGAGAAAACAAACAATTAAGGTTATTGGGGCTATCGTGATTGCTATTATACTGACTAAACTCGCCAATCGAAAAGAACTGCCTGATAGGTGCTCTTGTTCTAGTGGGCACATCAATATATATTTAATTTGGTGGCATTAGAGAAAAAGTCTATGATAAGTTTGAAAGAAAGTAGTAAAGTACACATAATCACCCAAATATGATATCGTTTGATATATTTCTCTATTATAAATTTATAATTGACTGTTTTCTTCTTTACTACTATTTGATAGAGACTCTTAATTTGCTTTATATTTGAGAGGTTTGGGGTCCGGAAGAAAAACAAAGACGTATACTCTAAAACATTCGTTAGTGTTCCTATACTTCAGTATCTGTATGTCCACATCAGTTTGACAAAGAAACTACTATACCTAATCATCTTGAAATAGCTTTCTTAGATGTTACTAGCTAGTTTGCAGGAAAAGAAAAAACATAAATTACTTCTTCTTTGCTATGGTAATGAAATAAAAGTGTGTATTTTACGTTTGGACACGTAGGTTGCAGAGCACATATAAGACCATCTCCAATGGTTTATTCTAATTTGTACACTAAAAAAGAGTGATTCTATAATAGAATTGGAGCAAACTCCTTATTCTATATTGGAGTAAACCTATTTTTCACCTTATTATAGAGTGAGAAATATAATACCATTGAAGCATTTTTACTCTAAACTCTATTTTAGAGTGAAAAATAGAGCGGTGTTGGAGATGCTCTAAGAACAATAGGGAGATAACCCATTTTAAAGTTAAGCAAGATATGTATTTGCTTAACTTGACCAAGAGAACCAAAGACTGTTATTTTAGGTGCCTCTCTTTAATTTTAAGTATCTACCATGAGTACTGAACCGAAAGTCTACTACAACTCTCTACTTCCAGTCCATTTGTAAACATCCATATGCCTTTCTCTTTGGCATTTTGTCAGGAAAAAAACAAGAACATCTTATCATCACACTTGTTGATCAGGCACGTGATATATAATATTTTGCTCGAGAGTCGGAAGTCGATTTCTCGGACAAAGAAATCTAGATAGCAAATCTAAGACTCTCAAATGTCAACTACATATTATTTGTACTAACATATTCAAATCTATTTTTTGTTTCATCTGAATCAGTTTGTAGTCTTTCATGCAACGATGAATACGGTGGTGAAATGATGAACAACATGGCCGCGTTCTGAATGATTGTTCTTTGGAGACATTCATAACTGTATAAAATTTCAACGATATTACATTTTGCAAAGATTAAATTTATCGCTGATGACGAATATATAACTAATGTTGGCATGTGATAATATAATCGATTATATAACACTACAAACGAATAAACTAATTCTTAGGTCGTGCAATAATACAACTTTAAACTTAAAGTGACAAAAAAAAACCAGAATATTTGAAGCAAATATAACATTCAAGAAAGTCGATTCGAAAGTATGGCTCTAGTAGAGGTGGTCTTATATACAAGTGAAGGAAGAAGAGGCCATATACTCTTACAAATTTCTTTAGAACAGAGTTTTGAACATGAGAAAACAAACTCTTATTATTCAAGAAGATATAGCTAATTAAACTCAATGGTATCCAACTGGAGCTGGAGCTTCTTTTAGCTCACGACCTTGATAGTGAATATCCTGCAAGTAGACAATGTTCATCATCAGTCACATAACATTTAAGGTTTCAATAACAAAGAAGATAAACACACACATCACTTACAGAAGCAAAATGGTTAACGTCACGGTGATGCGCCTCATCAGCACGGACCACCATAACAACGTCACGAAGGGTTGCATCAGCAGGAAGCCTCCAGTAATCAATGGCAATAGCCGGAGCAGGAACGTTGTCGATGTTGCCTTTGTCAAGCTCCTTGAGGAACTCAGTGTAAGAATGGATTGCTTCTTCCTCAAGGTAACCAACCATACGGTGAGCAAACTTGGGAGAGATTAAGTAACCGAGAAAATAGGCGTTGAAGAAGACTCCTTGGACAGTGATGACAAGAGCTCTCTCGTACCATTTGGGTTTAGCGACTTCCATGAATGTCATGAGATGCATCCTCTCGTTCTCTGCTTCCTCGAGAAGGGCTTTGATCCATCCTCCGCTTTGCTCAAAGCGTCTGAGAGATTTGAAGTGGAGTAACATTCCTCCAACCATTCCGGGGACTGCTGCTACAGTTTCGAGCATCATAGCTCGGCATCCGTATCGCCTCTGCGTTAATTGATAAAGTCAATTCAAGTTAGATTATTTAATTTGAAATAAGAGCTCAAACACAGTTGAAGGAACAAGTGGGCATAAAGAAATAAAAGTAAACTCAGAGTAGAAAAAAGAAATAAAAGTAGTTTCTACATTTTACTCTAGATTTTACTTCTTTTAATTAATTTGAAGCTAAAACTAGAGAAAAACAAATAAATTAAATATTTTTCATTTTACTCTCATTTATTCTAATTTCTTCTTTTTCTTCCAAATCATTTCAAGTTAGACCATCAACACTTTTACGTTTCTCGACGATTTATTAAATTTTTTCTTAGAGAAAATGAGAAATTGTATATCACAAAATTTCTAGGCTTTAAACTAATATAAAAATAAAATAGAAAAGAAAGAGGAGGAGAAGAGAAGAACCGTACTAAACGAAAATGTTAAAAACTCTCTTTTGAAAAACAAAAATGTTAGAAACCCAAATACCATGTATCATTCTATGAATGGTCATATTTTTAATTTTGTAATTTAATTATGTAATAAATTCTACTAATATTTAAAAGGTAAGAATAAGATACGCACTAGACAGATCATGACAATACCGATGATCTTATTACTATAATAATCAAGCATTATGGACGCACTAACACAGTACACAATACAATATTAAAAAAACTCCCAAAAGAGAAATGAAATATTGATAGTTGCCATAAAGAAAATCAAAAAGAATATTTGAAGTTATACACAATCAATGACCACATCAGATTTGAATGTTTTCCATTTTCAAAAGATCGGAGATGAAGAAGCAGTAAGTACCTGGAAGAAGAGATCGGTCGGCAAGCGAAGAGATTTGACAGTCCAATAAGCTAATCTATCAAGAAACGTCGTTGGTACATGATGCTTTGACAGATCTATCGTCAAATCAGCTTTATACGTCTCCCATGGCTACCAATAATCCCCAAAAAAAAAATATCAATCATATAGTATTCATGAAGAGTAACGATTCTATGTATATAAACATACCCTGAAGCAGTTCCACTTCCATTCAGTACCGTCTTCTTTAGTGATCTTACTCGGTTCAACACCCCAATAGCTAGCGATCTCACCCTTGTCACCTCCAGCGTCTCCACCTGTGGATGATTCATTCTCTGTTTTCTTCGGAGTTTTCTCTCCTACAGAAGCTGAGCTGGCAAAACGCACGACTCCACTGCAGATCCAAGTGTTCATGCCAGCTAACTCTGCAGCTGCAGGTTTCATAAGATGTCTTGTCTCGTGAGACATGGAACGGATCGTGCTCGTTGTGGCGGTTGAGAACAACCGTGGTCGAGCAGACTTTAACAGCGAAGAGGCCACCTTGGCTCCACCGCGACTCATCATCATTATACAGATCGGAAATAGGAAGATTGAAAGATTCAAGCAATCCAAGAATATAGGAAGATTGTAGGAGAAACCTTTTTGTTTTGTGTTTTTTTTTGCTTTGCTGTCTTATCAGACGCTCTTATGATGAGAGGGTTGTACTTTTCTTCGAGGGTATATATGTAAAGTAGGAAAGGATGTATATTTTTCTTGGAGACCAAGAAGTTTGCGTGGTCGCCAATAGTTACAACGCATTGGTAGAATTTAATGTTGTCGTGTGGCTTGTTTTATCACTTTCTTCTCCAAAGAACCTTTTTTTTTGTTTGCTAAGTAAAATCAAAAGAAACATTTTTGGCATTTAAATTTCAAATATTTGGCAGTTCTATAAAATGTCAAAGTTTCTGGAGTTTTTTTTTTTTTTTTTTTTGGTAACATTCTGGAGGTTTTCTAGTTGACAAAGGTAGCAGCGTCTCTTTCAATTGGAAGGTGTCCTTAGTGGAGGAGGCACCTCTTTTGCGGTTGTGCAGAGGAGTGGGGAGAGGATTTACTATAGTACAATTTTCAACTTTTACAATTGGTGTCCTGGGTTGGGTCTCCCGCGTGTTTAGGCCCATATGGGTACAACTGGCGTAATTGGGCCTTGGTGTTAACAATTCCAAAATAAAAGTTCAGAGATGAAAACATAAATTTCGTATAGGTTGGGGCTTCTAATATACTACTATAAACCTTTTTTATTTCAAGAGAACTAAGAAAGGGTTTGGAGCTTTTAAAGGCTCTTTGAACGCCGCATCGTCTCCTTCGTCGTCTCTCTGGTGTCATTTCTTCTCTCTTTGCCTCTAAAACGTAAGTTTTATTTATGAAAGTTAGTCTCTTCCCGATAGCCTAGCTGTGTAGATCTCAAAGTAAAGAGATTGATAACCCCTAAATGGTGGCTCCCATCATTTTTTGAACAATTGATGATATGTTATATCTGCAGATTTATCGAAGATGGTTCTAACGGAAGAAGAAATCAAAAGACTTTACAGAATCCAGAAGACGTTGATGCAGATGCTCAAGGACCGTGGCTACTTCATCGCCGATTCTGAAATCACCATGAGCTTAAATCAGTTTGTTAGGAAGTATGGAGACAACATGAAAAGGGAAGATCTTGTTACTCTCAAAGCCAAGAGAAACGACAGCAGTGATCAGGTTCTGCTCTTTTGCTGAGACTTGAACTGTTTCTCCATTGTTATTACAGTTTCATGAAAGGTGGAAGCTTTGACTATGAGATAACTTTTGTTGGAAACTTTCATTTAGTTTGTAAAACATGGGAATCTACAAGAAAACTTGGTTTTTGAAACATGACTTTTTGTGTTTGGTTTCTTTGTCTTAGTCTTTGATTCATTCTTATCATGTTGTAGCTCTATATCTTCTTCCCTGATGAGGCGAAAGTTGGAGTTAAGACGATGAAGGTGTACACAAACAGGATGAAATCAGAGAATGTTTACAGAGCAATCTTGGTGGTGCAGCAGAACTTAACCCCTTTTGCTCGAACTTGCATTAGTGAGATCTCTTCTAAGTTTCATTTGGAAGTTTTCCAGGTAATAAATGAACACACTTTTTGAATTCTTCTGATAATGTGTATTCAACATCACAATCCTTAACCATGTTTTGGCCTGTGTGGTGCAGGAGGCGGAAATGCTTGTGAACATTAAAGAACATGTTCTTGTTCCGGAGCATCAAGTTCTCACCACTGAAGAGAAGAAAACTCTTCTGGAGAGATACACTGTCAAGGAGACACAGGTTAGTAGTTAACCATGTAGAATCATTCTTCTTGGTGATGAGTTAGAATTTAGTTTTGTGTAATTTAAAGTTTGGAACATGTTTGTTGTTAGCTTCCAAGGATCCAAGTGACTGATCCAGTCGCAAGATACTTTGGACTAAAACGTGGCCAAGTTGTGAAGATCATACGTCCGAGTGAAACTGCTGGTCGTTATGTTACCTACCGTTATGTTGTATAAGCAAAAAGCTTTTGTTGTGCGAGTGGAAATGCTCAGAGTTACCGTTATGTTGTACCAAATTGTTGACAATGTTATTTGTTAGATGTACGAATTAAAAAAACTTGCAACATTTCAGTATCAGTGTAAAATGGGCAAGGCCAAGGTCTCATGAACACTGATGATTTCATGTTTTGGTTTAGTTAACTGATTAAGAAATAGCTTATGGGTAATCAAACAGCCATCCACAAACAGTATCATCTAAGCATCTTACAAAACCAAATGAAGAGATACCATATGGCCATCTTTTCTAATCTCTGGGTGTACTTAGCATAAGTTCCATGAACGACACCAGGTGCTTTGATTTTACTTCTGATTGGCACAATTCCAAAAGATCTTATCTTTTGATTTCCAGCACTGATCCGTATTCAAAATATAAAGATTTAATTGTAAAATTATGTGTTTTAAAATTTGGTATCCTAATACATTAACGGTTGTGTTGATATTGTGTATGTTTGCAATACAAACCTAGATTTTGAGATGGTACTGCAAACATACAAAAAGTTTGAAATATTCTCTTCTCAAAATGATTCATGTTTTAGATTTTTCACACATTAATAAAACATATTAAGTTTGATTATAATTACATTATTTTTTATAAATATCTTTTCTTAATTTTAACAATAGAAATTTAATAAACATTATTAATTTTTAAAAATATACAGTTTTACCATTAAATATATATTGAAAAAATAGAAATTTTTTTTTTTGAAATAATAGTTTTTTTAGAATATAGATTATTCTGAATTAAAGGAAATATTATTTTCTTGCGGAGTTAAAAGATACTAAAAGCCAAAGGTGCAACGTTCGGTATATACAGAGGTAATAGTTAGGGGGTGATTTAGTTCTATATAATTGTTCTTGTGGAAAAATATCAAGTTAGCCCATAAAATTACACATAATTCTACATTTCTGCTAGATGACCAGAGAAAATCAAGAGTAATGATGATACATAAAGAAAAAAAGCTCAAAAGACTGGATTTTAGTGTTGAGTTTTCATCTTTCAAAACGTATCAATCCCCTGGAGTTTCTTGTAATCTCTGGTGGGTGTTGTCTCAGAAGGTAGATACAAGTTTTGGAGGGGTTGAGAGAGATTCATCTTCCTTCCTTGGACTTCTTTCTCTGTTTCACTTGTGTATGCTTCTGGTACTACGAGGTGTCTTGGTGAATGACTCAATCAAGCGGAACATCCAACGATCTAGCATTCCTATTTAAGAGCATGGTATCAACTATTATAATTAGGCAAATATTTTCTAAAAATTGAGATCAGATCGAGATGGGAATGAACCTGTCAAAGCAAAGGTACCCCCTAATACAGCGCAGAGTCGGGTGATCAAGTGGAGAAAACTACGTCGTTCTTCCATGATAGTCACAGTGATAGGTGAAAGATCATATAAGAAGTAGACAGCTGCAAATGAAGAAAGAACATGCCTTCACGAAACAGAAACAGAGTAATAAAAACACTGGAAATAAAAGGCTCTTTGACCAACTAACCTGGCCATGTCCTGTCGAATTCGTTCATAGGTGTGTAATATTCAGTTACAGAGTACTGATTTGTTGTCAGAACGTCTTTTGAAAGATACTTATATTCCGTCGGAACAATCTGCTCCATACATATACTGAAGCACGTCACGTATACAGCTAGCAGAGGGACATGAGTAAAAGAAGAGTGATGATTTGAGATAAAAACACCTTAATATAGTATTTGAATGTTCCACTGGTGTCATGAAGGATCCGGTTTGTGTCATCGAGTGGGTTGTGAATCCCGGGGTATTTTGGCCCAAAGGATAGATCATGAATCATATGGCTCACGTTTACGTTTTTGGACCCTCCAAATATCTGTTTTAGAGGGTAAAAGAGATTAGTTAGATACAATATTGCATCATCTTGGTAAAGCAAAATAGACGAATCTGAGTTTAAAGTAAATTCTTGATTAGTGGTTTCAAGACACTTGCACTTAGATCCTGGATAGAGATAGCGGTTTATAAAGAGCGAGATAGTGATACCAACCATTTGAGCAACATAGATGTTCAGCCCGTGAACTGAAACGTGGAAATTTCCAGCAACCCGTTGTACATCTAGGACACCATAGACCTAGAAAACAGCCAACAAGATTAGCTTATGTTAGTCTACAACAGCCAACAAGTAAGCATTTTCTAGTTTGACTATTGACAGAGGGTAGAGGTTAATACCCGACATCCTTCTCCATCTGCCAATGCTTGCTTCACCTTTTTAATCATCGTCTCAGCAGCTTCATCAAAGCCAAGAATATTCAATGCTTCGGTCTCATTCTTGTGTTCTTCTTTGCCATCTTCACCAAGCACACAAGATATCATATTAAAATGTGTACATCAAACCAACATGCACATGCGGTTCTTCCAAAAGATTAAAGACAAATACATTCAAACGATGGCTAAGGGAAATGAAGCTCAGCAGGAAAGATACTAACTCTGAGAAGGCTCATTAAGTAAAGAATGTTACCGTGCTTGTGAGATGAGTGATCATGCTCCTTTTCAACAAGATCAGATATATATTCTGTGCCAATGATATGACCATGACTGTTGAGGCGGAGCTGCAGATACTCGCAGTTAGTGAGCAATCAATTCGTTTATAAAACCAGTAAGAACTAGAGCAAAAGCCATTAAAAGATCCAAATAGTTGCATTCACACCTAAACATGTTTCAGGCGCAAGCTAACAGAAAAAAGTTTCAGTAATTCACTAGATGGAAGAGAAAACATGTGAAATTTGTATTAGCATCTGGATTCAACTTACTTTCCAAATATTTGTATCGAGATCCACTTCATGCTTCCCTGACATGTCGATAGCATCCATGCTCAAAACTACAAAACAAATAAAGATCATATAATAAAAGTTTGGTATCAAAAGGTACGGAGAAAAGAAACTATGTAATCAATGGGTTCCGCTTACCATCACAAGGCAAAGATGGAAACGTCATATTTACATGAATTGGAAGAGTTTCTCCACGCTTTAAGTCGACTGACATCTAGGAAAAACATTATAGAAACATTTTTGACTACGGTGGTTACATAAATACAACAGGAGAGAGAAGCCCCCTACGAGGAAACTAAATCAACAGAGAGATTTCAAATCCATATTTCCCTTATAAAATATTTCAATGTATATGAATACCCGACTATGACATTCAAATGATTTTGCATACCTCATTCAAGTTAGGATACCACCTCGAGAAGAAATACAAAGTTCAAGACAATAACAAGGTCAATGAGGGATAATGCCATACTTTCACTTAATCTCTACTAATCAACTGAAGAGTGGCATCAATAGAATTTCAACGAGACCAGATGGAAGAAGAATACAGTTTCACAGCATCCATCTATTGAGTTTCATATCGCACATGAAACATAAGATCATTCACTGCCATTTATAGGACTATACGTAGCGGTTTGAACTTTGAAGGCTACAGAGTCAGCGCAATAAAGAGAAAAGCATCAGAACTAAATACACACCTGATGCACTGTAAGCGTGTTAAGATAGTAACTCAGCTCGTGCAAGAACAAAGTAGCCATTATAAGGAGTCCAACAATAGACACTGCAATAATAATAATAAAAAAAGATATTAAAATACACACACACAAATCAACCATTCAAAAATTTCAATAAAAGAACATGTAAAAGAGATGCATTACCAACTGCACCAGATTGCGTCTTCTGCAGCAAATGATCCTCTGCTCTTGGAAACGCATCAATGCTCCTTAGAGCCTGCTTCACACCCATCCTAGCAGCTTCCCTCAATACCAATACTTAAAACTAAACGAATCGAGCTCCAAGGACCCTACCAAACTACAAATCACCATCAAATACGTTTCATGTCGAACCCAATTCTCTTATTTGTTTTCTATATTTTCTCGATCTAGAGCTTCTAAGGCGGTTTATCTAAAGGAGCCTAGCTCAAAAACAAAACCTAACCCATCCAGACAGATGCAGCAAAAGATTCAAAGGAGAAAACTTTTTCGAAAATTAAGCTCAAAAAGCTACAACCCTTAAGATTTCTAGTATGATCTTCACAGGGCCCTAAATGTAAAGGCATGAATCTAAGATGATTTCAAAAGTTATATAATTTGAAAAGAAAAAACAGTTTCTGGAGATCTTACTCGAATCGAGGATGAAGCGCGCGCCGAGAGAAAGAATGGTGGAAGAAGAGAGAGATCTCCGGGGTCCTCCTTCTTCTCGGATGTTTGAACGGCGGCTCTTAATTTTTATAAATTGACCCCTCAACTTATTTACCAATACTAATTTAAGCATACATGATCTCACCATTTACGTCTAAACCCTCATACGCTTAATATTTACATATTTTGCCCCTATACTTATTTACAGATATTAATTTAGTACTCATAAATCTTTGTTATTGACGTCAAGACCCTCGTACTCACAAAAGTTACGATTTTGTTAGACCTTCTCTAATATATTTTGTTACTTTTTCTTTTAAAATAGATAAATTAGTATTCCTCTATATAAAACAAAAATAGAGATTATTAATTTTTCCCTAAATATAGAAGGAAAAATAGTAATCTACTTTTTAAAATGAGAAATTTCTTTAGATAGTCTATTTTAGTTTGTTTGTCACAAAAATAGGTTTTAAAGAAAAAAATGACCAAAATGTTTTTTTAGAAGCTAAAAAATTCATTTATATGCATTTATACATCTATGGTTAACTAATTTGTACTTTAGGGTTTAGAGTTAAGGGGTGGGTTTGGGGTTAGGGTTTCAAATTTCAAAAAAAAAATAAAAAAAAAATCAAAATTTCAAAAAAAAAGAGTCTATTTTGGTCATTTTATTTTTTAAAGGCTATTTTTGTGACAAAAACTTAAAAAGGGCTATTAAAAAGGGCTATTAAAAAGGGCTATTTCTTAGAATTGCCCTTTTAAAAAAGAAATAGAAATGTTATAAATACTATTATATAGATAAATATAGAGATTGATTGAAAATGGTCTTTAAACATGCTCCAATTTTTCATTCAATTATTTTAGTAACTATGCCTAGCGGTGCAACTTACACATGGAGATATTTATTTGGTTTAACTCTAGATTAGTATATGTGTATTTAATGGAATCTGGACCTGTTTAGACCAACAAGTTAAAGCAAGTATTAAATGCAGTCACATATATAGACCATAGTATTAAAATGTTGCTCCTGCGAACATTAATCATGATATGTGTAAATGATTTCCTCATGGGGATTTCTTCTTGTTGTTAAGAAGGTTACACAGACACCACACACAAAAAAAAAAACTGATTGGCCCTCTAATTTAACGCCATTTGATTTGAGAGATTGGGACCCATAAGCCCAAACACAGGCTTCCCGCCATAAACTAACACCCAAAAGGATGCTTTGTTATACAAGGCAACTTCACGTTTTACATGTGACTTCCACTCCAATGACTCCACACAACAAAACAAATAAATCTGAGATGGGGTTAAATATAAAGAGAAAATTGTAAGTATTTGATACATAACTTGAGAAAATGTTCAAATCATCTCTTATTACATGATTTAGTGCTGTGTACTTACGCATCATGTAATGTTTATAATGTCGTGGGCCAAATGGTCAGTGTCATCAATGCTAAAAGCAAACTAAACATCAAAACCCTTCGCACGTCTTTCAATTACATATTTCTATCAAAGTCACATTAATTTTCCCATGTGTCCACTTCCAAGTTCATAGTTTCTGATGTAAAGCACTTATTTATACTTTAAAAAATTAGGTGGAATTTTTTTTTACTCCTAGTTTTTTTATTACTATTATTTTTACTCCTAGTTACTCTACGGCTTTGACTGAATGGTCGTTTTTTTTTAAGGACTTCAAAATAAATTCTAACCAATTATGGGCTGCCACGTGTTGTGGGAGCCCGCAAATAATGTAAGGATCGATCCTTATTTAGGGATTTTAAAGATCGAATCCTTAAATTTTAGTAAAACTCACTGATTATTTAATTATTTTTCTCTAAAGACTCCCCCTTAAGGACTTTCATTGCGGATGCTCTCATAGTTCAGCTAGAAGTTTACCAATGATGTAAAATATTATAATTTGCTATTTACGCTAGTTACTGTACAGAGGAAGAAAAAAACACTATAGTTCAGCTAGAAGTTTACCAATGATGTAAAATATTATAATTTGCTATTTACTCTAGTTACTGTACAGAGGAAGAAAAAAACACTCTATCATTTACTCTAGATTTTGTTAGCGTAATGTTACACCACTTTTCTTTCTCGTTCTACTATTTCACATTTTTTTAATTTCATCTGATATCCAATCAGACTCATAGTCATATTCATATCTTTTATCTTTCTTTCTTTTTAATTCTCAATGAAGAAAAAGAAGAACACGTGACTTGTGAGTTGTGAACACTTTGAAAACATGTTTCACGTGTCTTAATTCATCCACTAATGCCAAGTTCTTTTGTTCTTGTAAAGTGTCAACTCATCTATACCTACCTTCAATTTTAGTCTTGCTTTTTTCACTTTAATCTCACTTTGTTCAGTTATGACATTTATATTGTCTTAAATATCGATTGTTTCTACTAGTACATTTCTGCGATCAATTATGTTTATTTTAGTCACCAGTATTCTAAAGTGAATGTGTATATGTGTTCATCTTCAATTCATTTCACTGAAACATGATGCATCGATTTAGAATTTAGTTTTCGTTTATTGTTTGACATTTTTTCTATCAAACCAAACGAAGTTTGTGTCATGTATACACATAGACTAGACGAATGTGTGTTTTATACATAAAAAGATGACGTATCTATAGTTTTTTTGGGTGGCACTGGTAAACTAGCTAGTTAGATATCTATTTTTTAATGTATGGTTAGTTCCGTAATAAACAAATTAATGTAGAAAGTTTTCAGTTATCAAAATAAATAAATGAATAAAACAAGAAGGATGAATTCCGTAATGCAAATATGCAATAAACCAAAAGAAAATCAAGGAACTCATCAGCCTCATTTAGGAATCCATTTTCTATTTATGGAAAGTGTATTGAACAAAACGGCTCCAAACCCCACATGGCACAGACAGTGCATGTGGCCAATCTTTCCACATACCTAAATAAAAGTTAAATTCCTTCACTTTAATTTTTGGATAGTTTCAAACGCATCATTTTGATTTGATAAGCGCAACACTGATGTGTAATGTATAGTAATATAGGCTCCGATTGGTAACCATCGCTTAATTGCGGAATCGCTGAAAAAGTAGTTAAGATGCGGAAAAAATTAATTAAGTTGCGGAAAATTTTAAAACTTGCGGAATGACGGAATATATATTAAATGGATCAAAATATTTTATATGGTATTCATTTTTTTATAAAAAATAATTATTAATAATTAAACTAATTATTAAAAAATGTAAAAATAATTAAAATAAATCTACTAAAACTCATTTTTTCACCTAATGAAAACTCTCTTTATATTTCTGTCAGCAAAAACGCAAACTTGCGTTTTTGCGTTTTTTTCTTCGTTACGCAATTTTTGTTGATTGGCAAAATAGTTGCGGAATCGCGTTTGAAACGCCATTCCACCATTCCGCAACGTTACCAATCAGAGCCATAAAGAACTATACTAAATCATATATACACAATTAGTACGTATACACATTTGACAAGCCTAACAACTCAACAAATTAAATTTTCAATTTATATAATATATACAGAATTACGTCAGGTTCAACCCAAATTATAGTTTAGATTATTAATTATTTGATCTACAAGAAAATGCATACAACAGGTCGACATCCAGTACGTATAAATTAAAAAAAAAAAAAAAAAACTGAAACACACCACGGACCATCAAGTTACAAAGATAGTACATTTGCGTTACTCAAGATTCGTTCTCAGACACTTTGATTAATATATGTATCCTTAGCGGATTTTCTTTTCTTCTTTTTCTTTTAAAATATTTTTTCCGTCGTATTGAAAACATGAAGCACGTGATCAAATGTTCAGATCTCTTATAGACTTTATAGTACGTTCTTATATAGTATAGTTTACATGCAAGTGTTTCTATATCTTTAACTTCCACAAACCGACCAAAACAAGAATCTTTACGCAGAGAGAATATCTCATGAAGTATTGTAGCTTAGATCTCGGCCTATCTCCAATGGCCTCTTCCCTTCAACCTTCTCGCCGATATTCTACGTGAGTTTTTCTTATTCAAATCCAACCTCTTAATTCACCTTTTAGTTTTGATTCATGTTCAACCCCATTTTCAAATCTAAACCTCTTATAATTCGTTTTGAAAAACGGTTATATAGGGTTAATCAATCTTTAACCATACGAGCTAACGAGATCAATGCATTCTATAATGGGAAAGTACGTGAACACGATCACGTAGAGATCCAGGTATAGAACAATCTTATAGTCTCTTGCATTTTTGTTGTGTAAGTTGTTCTTTATTTTCTTAATTAATGAATTATACGAAGGTAAGGGCGATAATAGAGATGGCGAGCAAGGAGGGTGGAATAACGACGTCAAAGTTAGCGCCGATGAGAATGGAATCACCGTTAGGGGTTTCGGTGAAGAGATCTGTGAAGAGTTTTTTGGAGAAGAGGAAGAGAAGATGCAAATATTTTGCACCTTACAGTTACACCTCCACGTCTTCCTCCTCTTCGCATAATTTTTAAACTCAATTATTTAGTTTACATTTTCAATCATCTTTTTTTTTTTTTCCAGTAATCTACTAAAACCCCCAAAAAAACTTTTAGATATGGGTTAAGAGAAATCTAGCTTGTATTTTCCCTCTGTCTTTTTTTTCCGTGTACTCGACGATGATATTCGAGTTTAGTTCTTCTTCTTTCTTGTTATTTTTTATAAAAGAAATTCAAGATGTTGCAGTAATATAAACTGAGACTATTTGGAATTTTGGATCGTTTGTACTTCCTCTATTTTATTTTTAAACGACATAGTTTAATTTACACAAATTGAAAATAATTAGATTGCCCGTTTTGTTCGTGATTATTATAGTACTCACATTATTTGATTTTGTTGATTAAAAAAAATAAAAGAAGAGAAATAAAACTAAGAAATGTCAATTTCTTAAAATATTATTATCTTATATCAATTTTAGAATTTTTACCTAACATTCAATTTTATCATCTCACCGACTCTCTCCGATGATGACATACATTCGTTAGTTGTATTTTCGTTATGAATCACAAATCAGAATATTCAAGTAAACTCATGGGGAAATTCTGTCAAGAAAAAAATATTTGTAAATAAATTAAATATATACGTTTACTCGGTTCTTTTACAATGTAAGTGTTTAGAGGGAACCAATGATAGAGCATGTAACAGAGTGAGGCTATCAACAAAGTTCACACATTCTGAGGAAGATACTATAAATACATACATATGGTATACATGAATCTGAATCCAATCCTAGAAGAGCCAATGCTTCTTCTTGTGTTTTCTTGTGGGAACATCTGATGAAGATCAAGAACTACTGATGATGATGATAAATAATGACTTGAGAAAAATAGAGATGGTGGAAGGAGACTGAGTTTTTAACCACTTTTGTAAACATAAAGTTTATTCTGTTGTGAGATATTTGGATTTCAGTAGGCCCAGCCCACTATATATGGGCCGAGTGAGAAGCCTTTCATTTCTACCTTTAGGGTTTTCTTCATAGCATACTATAAATATTACATAGCAAACCAACCCTCGCCGGAAGAAGTAGAGACGAAGCCATGGTTAAGTTTCTGAAGCAGAACAAAGCTGTGATCCTCCTTCAAGGTCGTTATGCCGGTAAGAAGGCTGTGATCATCCGTTCCTTCGACGACGGTAACCGCGAGCGTCCTTACGGACACTGCCTCGTCGCCGGACTCAAGAAGTATCCAAGCAAGGTCATCCGCAAGGACTCAGCCAAGAAGACGGCGAAGAAATCGAGAGTTAAGTGTTTCATCAAGGTCGTTAATTACCAGCATCTGATGCCTACTCGTTACACATTGGATGTAGATCTGAAGGAGGTTGCGACACTTGAGGCTCTGTCTTCGAAGGACAAGAAGGTTGCTGCTCTTAAGGAGGCTAAGGCTAAGCTCGAGGAGAGGTTTAAGACTGGTAAGAACAGGTGGTTCTTCACCAAGCTCAGGTTCTGAGAACTGAGTTTCTTTTATCTTTTGTAATGGAATTTACAGAGTACTTTTAGTAATTCTAGAAGGAATGTGGATCATGGTTTAAGACTTTTTTACTTTGAAAGATTTTGCCTTTTAATAATTTATTATCATCATTTGTGTTAAGCTAATTGCTTAGCAGAGCTTGAATTTTCAAGATTTACAGAGCTAGATTAGTATTGAAATGGACTTGTCTGAATTTATGTTTCATTGTCAACTGTTATGAATCAAAGTAAATGCTTTTGTTAAAACGGATTTGATGTTGGGTGTAATGCTAATGTAGTCTCTGTCTTTGCTTGTGGTTTTAGATGCGTGTGTTGTTGTTGAACTGACATGTTTGTAACGTAGTAAATGCTTTTGTTAACTCTCTTTTTCCAAATCTCCTACAAACTTGTCTCTGGCATTTCATTTATTTTCACTCATATTTGGTGGTTATTTGAAATGATTGTCAAATTTAAACAGATTAATTAAGTACCTAGTTTCTGTTTATTTTTGGCTGTTAGTGTACCCTAGGAAGTCATTGCAGAGAAGAAGTAACCCAATAAGTTTATATACACGAACCATATATGAAAAAGCAATCCCTAAAAGGTTGAAGAGGGAACTGTATTAAGTTGTTTACCCAAATCGATTTGACTGGACAAGTTCTTGAAATGGGGTTTAAGTCTTTATACTCTTTGTTGCACTCCTTCTCTTGCCATGTCGTTAAAGTAGATGTTGTCGATTGATGTTCTATAGAAGTATTTATCAGTTACCTATACTAGTCTCTATATGTTAGTGAGGTCCAATACCATTCTGAGATGTTGATTGTTATTTATTTTCAAGATTTTCTCCAATCTCCAGATGACAACGTCATATGCAAGTATAAATGCATGCATTAAGAATACAGTTTGAAATATCAGAATCGAAACTGCTTGCCGTTTTACAGCTCAATAAACGCTGCCAAGTTCAGGTCACACGGCGCAATTTAGCACTCTGACAGCGTGCAATCTATCATCCAATCATTCACATTCGTATCTGAGAAGAGGGAAACGAAACGATAAAAAAAAAATCAAATTTTTAGCAAGTCAATTCCTTTCTGTAATAATCATTCACAAATCTAGAGAGAGAAAAAATGAGACTTTTTCAGAGCGAGAGAGAGAGAGAAAGTAGGCAAGAAGTGACTGAATAAAGATCAGTCACTCACACACCCTTTCAAGAGATCTTATCGGCCGATCTTTTCTTCGCCGCCGGTAAAGTTTCCAACTTTACTTCTTCGCAGTTTCTCAATTTTACTCTTTCTTAATTTCAATGTTTTATTCCAAAGTTTTCTTATTTCTTGCTATAAAGAGCTGTTTGATTTAGTGTTTCTAGCTACATTTTGGGGATCAAAACATTGTCTGAAAAGTTTTGGTCAAACAAAAAAACATTGTCCGAAGAGTTTTTGTTCAAACAAAAAAAAACATTGTCCGAAGCATTTAGAGACCCAATTGAGTTTCTTTATTTCTGCTCTGACCCAAAATAGAAAGTTTGTTATTTGTTTTTTTGAATAATTCAGTTGATAACTGCAGTTTATTGCAGGTTTATTGTTATCATTGATACAATGGGTGCTTCAGGGAGATGGATTAAAGCATTGGTTGGTTTCACCAAGTCAAAGTCTTCAAAGAAGGATGATAATGTAAGTACACTAGAGAATCTCTTTTATCTTATTATCAGTATACCAATGCTGGTTAAAGATTGTATACAAACCTTCATCTGGTGAAGGTGAAGATTCCTCCTACCAAGAGCCGGTTTGGGAGAAAGCATTCAGTTGATTTTGATGCTGACAAGTTCCAAATTGGACTTGAAGATTTAAATAATGGGCATAGTGTGATGGATGCTGGAGTCTCTACTTCAACATCACTACAATCTTATGGTCCAGCTTTAAAAGAAGAACAAAGGAAGGAACATCTGGCTGCAACATGCATCCAAACAGCTTTCCGAGCCTTTCTGGTATCAATTTTAGCCTTGTTAAGCCTTATAACCTGTTGTGTTGTGATTATTTGTTATTGTATTGCTTTCTACTCTATGCTGTTAACTGGACTGAGAAAAAAGGATGATGAATTTTTTCAGGCTAGAAGGGCTTTACGAGCGTTGAAGGGATTGGTTAGACTACAAGCCCTTGTTAGAGGACACGTTGTGAGAAAACAAGCAGCTGTAACGCTTCGGTGCATGCAAGCGTTAGTAAGAGTCCAGGCTCGTGTACGTGCAAGACGTGTTCGTCTCTCCTTGGAAAGTGAAACGGGTCGTCAACAGTCACTTCAGCAGCAGGTAACAGATGAAGCCCGAGTTCGAGAAATAGAGGTGATGATCACTTTAATTTTTTTGTTGAGAGAGTTATATTTGTGTTGACAATGTCTATATTATATATCAGGAAGGTTGGTGTGATAGCATTGGATCAGTTGAACAAATCCAAGCAAAGCTGATAAAGAGGCAGGAAGCTGCAGCTAAGCGTGAGAGGGCTATGGCTTATGCTTTGACTCACCAGGTTACTCACAACCTCTATGCTATTTGTCATTTGTTTGCTAACTTTTGTATCATTCATAACATTCTTGAATAGTGTATCTCACTTTCATGGTTTACTCAAAACCTCTATGGTAGTTAAGGATCATTCTTTCTCTTACATTTTTAACTTGTTGTCTTGTAGTGGCAAGCAGGAACTAGGCAGTTGTCTGCGCACAGTGGCTTTCAACCTGACAGAAACAACTGGGGATGGAACTGGTTAGAGAGATGGATGGCTGTTCGTCCATGGGAGAACCGGTTTCTTGACGGTAACCTCAGGGAGGATGCAAAGTTAGGTGAAAACAATATGGAGAATGTGCATAAAACACAGATGAAAAGTGCAAGCAGGGTGCCAAACACTTCAACTCTTGTATCCGGTGTTTCGAGTGGGAAGGCAACAGGGCCATCTCTGTCTGATAATGAAAATTCTTCACCTGGAATATCATCAAGCATTCCAGTGGTACCCAAAGCAAGGGACTCAAAGCTTGCTAAAGACGATCTTGCTGTTGAAGTTAACTCAAGAAGACCTGGTGCTGGTCCAAGATCTCACAGCAATCCAAAAGAAAGGTCTTCAAAGGAACGGTTATCTCTACCAAACAGTGGTCAGATCTCTTTCTCTAAGCCTAGGAAACTTCTTATAATATGATAAGAGAATAGTCTTATCAACATTGTGATAGTGATGATAGAACCAGTTTTGCATTGGTCATAAAGATACAGACCACAATTTAAAGTTAGGATAGCTAAGTTTATGTAAAACCCACATATCTGATCTAATCTAATCTGTCAGTCAGTGGAGGCTTTGGCCAAGCCTCAAAATCAAATACATTAGCTATTAGACATGGAACAAGTCACATTCAACTAAGAAGCAACACATTTGATATTTTGAAAGATATGGTTTGTCTTTTTGATCTGTTGTCCTTTTGAAATCTAAATTGTGAATATTCTTGAGCAGGAAAATCATTAGGATCACTGTCAGCTAAAGCCATCATCAGAGCAGGAAAACTCACGCAAACATCTGCGCAAAACCAGAGAAGACGCAACTCAGACCCAAAATAAATCCCTCTCCGGTCGTTCCTGTACATACACACAGCTTCTGAGACACAATTTTCATGGGAGAACACAATAGGTTTCAGACTTGAGAGAGTTGCTTGGTGCATTGATCAAGAAGAGAACACCGTCGTATTGGTGTCTTTCCGTCTTCATTGTTGTCTGTTATATATGTTAGCCATTCTTTTTGTCCATTATTCTCTGTGGATTTTTTATATGGATTGATAACTAGTATTATTATTCAAGTAAGGTGTGATTGGGGTATATTTTGTGAAACACTTTTTTTTTTGTTGGGAGAACCACAACCATGCTGCACCTGATCTTTTTTTTTTTTTTTTTTTTTTTTTNGCCATGGACCGGTACTCAGCCTCAGCTGAAGATAATGAAACCATCTTTTGTTTCTTAGTTTTCCAAGATACGGGAGAGGAGCCAAGTAAAACAATGTAAGCGCTGAGAGATCGTCGCGTCAAAGGACAAGAATTCCAGTCTGAGTCACAATAGGCGCGAATAGAAAGGTCGGAGTCAGCACGGAGTAATATGCCTTGATCGGGAGAGCCTTTGAGATATCGAACCGTTCGCAAAGCTGCATCCCAATGGACTTGTAAGGGAGACTGCATGAACTGAGCAAGAATGTGAACTGCATAACAGATCTCTGGTCGAGTGAATGTGAGATATATCAGTCTTCCTACTAATCGACGATAAGCTTCTGGATCAGCAAAGGTTGGAGACACGGCCAGAGCTAGTTTATGATTAAGTTCTATTGGTGTTGAACAAGGTTTGGAGCCCAGTAAGCCAGTTTCCGAGATGATGTCTAAAGCATACTTTCGCTGAGAGAGAAAGATGCCTTCATTGTTACGAGCAACTTCGATACCGAGGAAGTACTTAAGTTTCCCCATATCTTTCATGTGAAAACACTTACTCAAGTAGTTCTTGAACTTTTGAATGGTAGAGAGATCGTTGCCAGCTACAATAAAATCGTCCACGTATATTAAAATGTGTAGACTGATATTTCCTTTGATCAACGAGAAGTGTGAGTAATCAGCTCTGCTTTGTTTAAAACCATATGACTTCAAGGCTGTTCGGAGCTTAGCAAACCAGCAACGGGGAGACTGTTTGAGGCCATAAATAGACTTTCGTAAGCGACATACTTTTGTAGGGTCAGAGTGTTCGAAACCAGGAGGGAACTTCATATAAACCTCCTCTTTCAGGTCTCCATGTAAGAAGGCGTTGTGTACATCCATTTGATGAATTTCCCACTTCTTAGTAGCAGCAATTTCAAGTAGAATACGGACTGTAGTTGGCTTAGCAACAGGCGCAAATGTGTCTGTGTAGTCGAGGCCTTCTCGTTGTCTATTCCCACAAGCAACCAGACGAGACTTGCGACGAAAGATCTTGCCATTAGAGTGAAACTTGTTCTTATATACCCACTGGGAAGCAATCGCCTTCTTGCCTGGGGGCAGAGAAGTAACATCCCATGTGTGTTGCTCTTCAAGAGCTGTATACTCATCGTTCATGGATTTATTCCATTCATCATCGAGGCAAGCTTCCTTATAATTGCGAGGTTCAACGTTTGATGTCAGAGCTGCAACAAACGTCTTATGTCCTGCGGAAAAATTTGCCCGTGAGAGGTAAGCAGAGATAGGATAAGCTGTTGTACCTGAGACCGTGATAGAGGAACCCAGAGCAGGTGGAGAATGAGCGAGAGTAGGGGGTTCTTGATGTTGTGTGGGTTGTGAGAGGAAATAAAGAAACGTATGGTGCAGGGCCATGCATGCATGAAAATGAAATCCATTATTCCATAAGTATATATTGGAAGGACAAACTTTTTGATTAGTTTCATGTCCTTTTCATAAAGATAGGGTTTATAACTCTTATATTGGTTTCGAACAGTAACAAACAAAAAATTTCCCGATTGCAGCATTACTTCAAAGGAAAACTCATTAGAGAAAAAAGAGAGAATGTGTCTATAGACTATAGACTATAGTATATATATATATTCGGCCTAAATGATAGCTTAACTTGCTTTTGACTATTTTGAGTCAACCCAAACTTAACTTTGTTTTCATGTGACACTGAAAACTTATAAACATCTACTCTGTATTTTTTTGTCAATGTTTTTTTTTGATTTTTTTTGTCAATGTTATTCTTGTAAATGGTTATACATATCAATATACATTAATATGTTTTTGTTCTGGAATATATTTACGAAATAACCGACAAATTTATAATATATGTTCCAGTTCATCCCAAGGAAATTTTATTATTGCAGAGTTAGCTAAAGATAGTATAATAGAGTTTAAATCCACACAAAATGTAGCAGAAGATAAGTTGAAAAAACGACAAGACATAATAAATTTTTGTTTGTACTTTCAATCGTGTCACAATACAGTTGAGTTGTTCTGATATATTTGTGCCACTATAATATTCCGAGTCTGTTACCGTCTTCTTGTGCGTCTTGAGGTGCTAAACGATGGGAATTATTTAGTAGACGTTTCGAAAATCAATAGTACTGTCCTACTTAAGTTAATAATTAAAAAATATAAAAATTATAATACTAAGGCCATGATTAACCCAAAAACCTTTCATGGGGTTCTTACAAAAGTGTTAAAAAAAAAAAAAAAATTAAAAACGAACCAATCACGGGTTGCCACGTGTTAGTAGGGCCCATGAACAGTATAAGAAACCCTTAAGAACCGGTTCTTAAATAACAACTTTTAAAACTGGTTTTTACACTATTCACGGGACCCATCGCTTAAGAATCTTTCCTAAGAAACCCCTTTAATCATGGTCTAACTGAACCAGATTGAGTAAGAAACCCGAAAATGGATTATTGACTCGAATTGAAGATAACCAGTTAAGTGAGTTAACCGTCTTTAAACTAACACGTCGAAGAGAGAGGTGGCCTTAGGTTGAATACATGCATTCACGATCTATGCTTCAAGTTGTATACCACTGGAACCAAAGCTGGATGATTCTGACTATAAGACCGGCTGATTTTTTCTTTGGGGAATATCGTTTTCTCGTGTACATTTTTTCTTCTGCTGGTGATGGACTGTCACTGACGTGTCCTTACGACTAGTACTCATGAGTACTCACTACTCAGACAGTCAGACCACATTTTTTTAGTTTTTTTTCTTTTCTAAAATTATGGTGGAGTCACATGCATGCATGAGATTCATTCAGCACGTCACATTATCCATTTCCCATTTTTGTTTTAAAAGAAAATTAAATCCTAAAAGTGACAGACTTCACGGGTTTACAATGTTTTTGCTACCCGCCAAATCCTATCCGCCACCTTGTAATGGCGTCTAAACTTTATTTTGTTTTATTCATCGTAAATAAACTGATGGATATTAAATATGGAAGTTTTTAATTTCATAATTTTATCATACAAAGTAGGTTTATAACAATAATAATTTTACACAGTTCTTGATAAACTTAATTAGAAAATAAACCACAATTTATTTGGCGATATTGTCAATAGAGATGTGAATGTGAATATGGCAAAGAAAGGTTGTTCAGAGAAAAAGTGGTAAAGAAAACTTTTTACTTCTCAAACACAATGAGATTTTGTATAACTTTAACTCTACCTTTTCTTACTAACACCTGCGAACAATATGGTAAAAAACTGTTCAGTAATACATTTATCCATGACAAATAGAAATTTGAATAACAAAAATCCCCAATAATACTAATAAATAAGCTTTCTATACTAGTGAAAGAATCTGACATAAAAATAACTATAAATCGTCTTCTGAAGAAAGTAAATTTACAGTTTTGTTATTTCAAACACAGTGAAAGTGTTAACAAAATTCTTTTAAATTTTACCAATCATATACTAGATTTAGCTTTAGTTAAGTATATGTTGACCTATTTTCACTAAGAAATCATATTCTGAATCATCACTAGTGTTATAGGTACTATAATATATATTTTAACATTAATATTTAACATGAAAAAAACTCTAAAGAGAATCATCAATCACGGACGTTATTCAATCATTTAAAGATCCGATAAAAGGCGCACAAAGCTCGTTTTTTTCAAAAGCGGGAACAAAAACAAACTAAAAGAAAAAGCTTTGAACAAAACACACTGTTCAGTTTTGGTCCTAACAACTGGATAGGACCTTGGCTCAAGATATATCGACTTACACTTTATATGAATACTGAACAGTTGAATACTTTACATCGTAGGTTTGGTATGCTAAACCCAAAATGTTTTTTTTTTTCCTATTTGAAGAGGTAAAGACATAAACTAAAACCCAAGAGAAGTTCTGAACTTGCCTAATATCCTTCTCAAAAAGTGGACCTAAAACGGAAGGAACTACAAAAAAAAAAAGAGTGAGAAGGATGTCTTTAATTATATCTTGTCACTATAGAGGATGGGAGGGTGTCTTAAGTCAAGTAATGCTGACAAAATCCCTTCATAAATTGTCTGCCCACTGGCTATTACACTACAAAATCCTCTGGTTCCTCCCATTGTTTTCACTTGTTATTACAAAATATGACTGCCTAAGTTTTTTAAAAGAAAATCGATGCCAATAACATACAAAAGGTTTAATCTAGTGACTGTTAAACGCTTATAGAAAAAAACGCTTATAGACTGGGCATTCTCTAGAATTCTATTAGGCTAGAGTACTAGAGCTTGGCAATATCGAGACATTTCCCTGATTTAGGCCTTGATTTTAGATATTCGACCAACTGGATCTCTGATTTATTAAAAACAAATAAGGTGCAAGAATGCTGTTTATTTGCTTTTGGCAGTGTTTTGATCAATAAAAACTTACTAAAATCTTTTTTTTTTGTATCCTTTCACATAGGTTCATCCACAATAGAGTTTCTTTGAAAGTTTATAACGAATGTTGTCCTTTTTATTACAACTACTAATATATGCCAACTCAGGAATTGACAATATATGTAACTAAGAGCATCTTCAATGGAGTTCTCCCATTGAGATTCTTAATATATGTGTTACGTATATATATGTATGTATATATTATATATGTATAAGTAATTGTGGGGTTCTATAAAAAATAGGTAAAAGTTTTTAAAATAAGATTTTTGGAATCAATAAAAAATTTTATTTATGGGGTTCCACAATAATTATAGACCCTACATATATTTATACTTATATAATATATACATACATATATATATATATAATATATACATAATATATATATTTAGCACGTGAAAATCTAGATTTCGAAACAAAAACAACAAACGAAATTCAATTTCAATAATCTAGTCACAAAATGCTTGCAGTATTTCGAAATTATATATAGCAAATATATTTTAATATTTTTCTATAAAATGATACACTCATATATCTTTCTTACTCACTCCTTTGGGCAAACCACACCCTCATTCTAGAAAATGGGGTCTCGCACACAAAACCTCTCTTTTCTTATCATCCTCCTCCTTGGTTTTCTTGCCGTCTCCTTTGCTTGCGACTGTAGCCCTCCTAAACCATCACCTCACCCCCACAAACCGCCAAAACATCCCAGTAAACCGCCTAAACCACCGGCAGTAAAACCTCCCAAACCACCAACCGTCAAACCACACCCACACCCTAAACCCCCTACCAAACCGCCCACTGTCAAACCACACCCACATCCGAAACCCCCTACCAAACCTCATCCCACCCCGAAACCCCCCACGAAACCGCCCACCGTTAAACCACCTCCGTCCACCCCGAAACCGCCCACGAAACCACCAACTGTTAAACCACCTCCGTCCACCCCTAAACCACCTACCAAACCGCCAACCATTAAACCACCACCGTCCACCCCTAAACCACCCACACATAAGCCTCCACCCGTCGTGACGCCGCCATCACCGTGCCCACCGCCACCGCCAACACCAACACCAAGCCCACCGGTCGTAACACCGCCAACACCAACTCCACCTAAGCCAGAGACTTGCCCAATCGACACGTTGAAGCTAGGCGCTTGTGTGGACGTTCTTGGAGGTTTGATTCACATCGGGCTTGGTAAAAGGCACGCTAAAGAAAAGTGTTGTCCGGTTTTGGGAGGTTTAGTTGACCTAGACGCAGCCGTTTGCTTATGTACCACCATTAAAGCCAAACTTCTCAACATCGACCTTATCATCCCAATTGCTCTTGAGGTTCTTGTCGCCTGTGGAAAGACTCCACCACCTGGCTTCAAATGTCCAGCTTGATTGGTGAAGAGTCTCCGAAGCTTTCGTTTTTGTAGAATGTGTTGAGTTGATGATCTCTCCTGATGAGAGGTTAATTTACGTGTGTGGGACCTTTAATCACTTGTTTGATTTGATACAATAAAAGGGTGTTTATTTGTGTTTTCATGTTGTACTTTTAATAAGAAGAAAAACGGTAGAACGGTATCTTTTTCTAAATATTAAACAAGTTTGTATCTGTGTACGCTTATTTTGTTTTATGTACATACGTTAAAGAAATGTGAAAACACAAATGTGATACAAACTAGCCATGCACATTGCAGTGATGCAAATGTGATACGTGCCCCACATACCACAACCTAGCTACTGACCAAGTACATGTGTTTTAATATAGTTTTTATTCCCTGATAATAGTTTTTATTTTGTGTATATAAAATAAAACCACAAAGAGGATAACACTTTTTTATTCCCTGATAATATCACTTATTCAAACATGAAGCAAAGAGCTCCCATCAAAACAGTCTTAATTAAGGTCTAAGAAAAGGGTAAAGCTCAAACCTAGCATTACAGCTTCTACCCAGATACCTAACTCCTTGTTTTCCATCGCCGCAGAATGGATGGTTCAAGACAAGCCAATCTAGACACACATAACATCCATTCTCATATAACTCGTCCGTACATTGCATTATTCCATAAAGCTTCCTTGTCCCGATCATCGTCTCCCCCCTTGCGTACAGTGGCCCCTTCCCGTCTTTGCCCTCCTTGCTGGCTTCAGACATTAGCTTTTTGGTGAAATCCTTCTTTTTCTTATCGAACATCTTCTTATCTCCTCTCAGCTCCTTTGGGTTGTCCATACAGAAATAATTATCGTAGAGGATTCTGGTGTCACCCGCACTGTATGTTGAAATATCCAGAGTGCATTGGTCATACCATATTGTTCCTGCTTTGTTTCCCGGACATTTCTTACGAAGCTGTCATATATATATAACCACACAACGATAAAGATTAATATTGCATTAACCAACCCTAAAAGTGTATCAGATTATGTCAGTTAAATCTACTATATAGAGTATAAGAATTGTCATCAAAGTAGGATATGAGATTTTGAAGAACATAAACATCTAAAAATAATTTTAATAATTTTTTCATAATCTATTTGGTGATTTATTTCTATGTATTCATCCTGTTTCAAAATACTTGTACATATTCTAAAATTTTCACACATATTAATAAAACATAAAAATATTTATTATAAATACATAAATTTTTGTAATTGTCTATTTTTCATAATTTTAAACCTACAAAAATTAATAAATGTAAATAATTTTATGAAGTTTACAATTATATTACTCATTATTAATTAAAACATAAAATATAGAAAGTATATTTTGAAATATTTTTTTGTCTAAAATATATATTCTTTCGGAACAGAGAGAGAGAGTATATATAACTTTTAGTATTTTTCGAGTTAAGGCCAATATTTTACTGAATACTGGATCTGGTCCTGATTGTCATATATCTATAATCTATTATATATCCCAATGTGTGCGCATGCCTATTTGTATATGTTCAAACTTGACTGCTAATAATATAATAGTACTGAAGTGATGTTACCCCAGAGAGGGCTGTGGTGAGGCATGAGTGACACTTAGACCCGTAGGAGTCGGCACGACACTGGAGCATGACAAAGGCGGTATCGGGAGGTATATTTTTGTAGGGTCTATCCATATTGGAGTCAAGGGCGTAACCTTTTTGCAGATTAAAGGCGGATATGTTTTTGAGAGCAATGTTGAGATTTTTCTCGAACTCACTCCCCGGCTTGTATTTCCCTTGGGTGTTGTTGCATGCGTGGTGGAGATACTCATTGGTAATGTTAAGGGACGACGAAACAACGCTGGGTATGAGGAGGAGTTGTATGACCACCGCGGCCAAGATTGGGACCGATCCAAAAGACATTTGTTTGTGATCTTTTTCCTTTTGGAACGTTTTTAATTAATATATGAATTTGTTGAGGGGTGGAGATGTTTATATAGGAGACTTGATGAGGATTTTAGATTTTAAGTGAAGATGATTCTTTTTGTACTTTGATGACTTAATACAAATTCGTTTCATCATCTTGGTTTCTATATATAAGAAATGTTTTAGTTTGTAAGAGAGGAGAGTGGTTGAGAACTTGAGACTTAAGTATTTGCGGCGAAAGAACAGGGCTGATGAAAAAGTCAAAGTTCAACACTAATTATTTTTAGAACCATATGTTGTCAACCTGAAATAGAAGCAGCAATAGTAATTTATTATGGAACCAATCCAGGCTCTTGGCATGTACCAGAAGTGCATTTGCTCAAACTCTAAATTTTCTATTATAATTTTGGTTACAATTGAAGTTGTTTCCTAAAGTTCCGGACCTTTTTGCAAAAAAAAGTTAGTTGTTCTTTATAAAGCTATAACTTGCACAGTGCCCACAAATATAGTGAGACACGACTATACAAAACAAAACGCACCGCCAAAACCCACGTAGAGTTGAAGGTGAAAAAGATCAAGAACAGAAGATTGGTGATGTTCTCTATGTATGGAGTCGTTGTTCAACAACATAAGATTAGCTATGTTTTTAAAAACATAAAATTGGCTATATTCTCTATGTTTGGTAAATCAGAGAACTTGTTGTTTCAAACCATATAAAAATAAATTAATTATAGACACTACCATAATTCGATCCAAAATCCATAATTTTTTATTTTTGTAATTGATCAGTATATTTAAAAGTATTTTTTTATTGCTAAAAGTAAAATAAATAGGGTACATAAATACAACTACGAAGGAATTGATCTTTTAATTTCGGGTGAATAATAACAATTTTCAAAAAAAAAAAACTAAAAGATTTGATAGTTAAAACGAATATTATTTACCTAAGAATTATGTTATTACACTTGTAGAGATGTTACAAACTACTTAACTCCTCTTTAAAGGCTCATATCGATCGGTTTAAACAGGATGAGAGAGAGGGAAGTCGAAGAGTAGTTCTTGTTATAGTGTTGAAGAAGGGAGTAAAAAAATGCAGTTATTGGAGGAAGGTGAGTGGAGATGGAGATTATCAACAGATGCTGATTGACCGACACTGGCGAGACTTGAGTGTTAAAGAGTAAAACTTATCAAACTTTATTTGTAAATGAATTATTTGGTTCTACACTAAATTGTATTTTATTTTATTTTATTTTAATTTGGAGTAGTGGTTTATGTTTGACTAATTTTAACTTAAATTGTTTACTATTTTCGTGGTTAATTTATTGGTGTAGGTGGGAAATTTTAGTTTTATTTTCTTACTATAACACAAAATTCGTGTACTACAAAAAAATAAAAATAAATGAGAAATGTGGTTTAGGTTTATTTTTCTTCTTTTCTGTTTTGTAAATTTAATAGTATTACTTGTGTATATGGCTTGAATCATCTTAATTAAAATGGATCGAAATTTGATCTTAAATTAATGCATGTGAAGTAATGCAATAAAATAAAGCTATTTATGTTTTTCAAAGATAAATGCAATTTATTAATGGAGTAGGACACACAAAAGGAAGAAGTTAGAAGCTCTAGATCTATGCATACTGTTGTGTTATAGAAAATAAACCACAAAGAGGTTAACAATTTTTATTACATGATATAGCACTTATTAAAACATAAAGCAAATTAAGTGCTCCCATCAAACAGTCTTTAAGTTCTAAGAAAAGGGTAAAACTCAAACCTTGCAAAACAGCTTCTACACATATATCTAGCTCCTTGTGCTTCATAGCCGCAGAATGGATGTCCCTGAATAAGCCACTCTAGACACACATAGCAAGCACTCCCATATAACTCATTCGAACATTGCATCATTCCATAAAGCTTTTTTTTTCCAATCTTCGTCTCCCCCATTGCGTACAGTGGCCCCCTGTTGTCGTCGCCAGTCTTGTTGATTACAGACAATAGCTTATCCGTGAAATCATTCTTCTTCTTTTGGAAAATCTTCTTATCGCCGCTCACAGGTTTTTCATTGCTTATACATAAATAATTATCGTAGTGGACTCTGTTCGGTAGGTGCATTTTAACGGAACTGTATGTAGAAATATCCAAAAGACATTGGTCATACCATATTGTTCCTGCTTTGTTTCCAGGACATTTCTTGCGAAGCTGTCATATATATAAGGACACCACGATAAAGAAGTGCAATATTGACTAAATTAATATAGATTTTTGTTATGTATCAGACCTCAAACTGTATCAGTTTATTTCAGTTAAACATTCTATGTACGTAGAGTATGAGGATTGTGATTTAAAGGGCCATAAGTCATATTTTGAAAATTTATGTTAATTTTTTTATTAATAAATTTGGGGGTTTAAAAAAAAAGTTTTAAGATCTTTTTCTATGTAGTTTTGTTTAAAAATTTTGGGGGCGTAAAATCAATGTTTCATCAGGCTTAGTCCAGGGATTGTCATATAAGAATAGCTAGTGTGTACACATGCCCATTTGTATATGTTCATACTTGACTAATAGTGAATTGATGTTACCCCAGAGAGGGCTGTGGCGAGGCAAGAGTGACACTTGGGCCCACGGGAGTCGCCACGGCATTGGAGCATGACGAAGACAGTGTTGGCAGGTATGTCTCTATAGGGAGTATCCATATTAGAGTCGAGGGCGTAACCGTTGCTTAGATCAAAGGTGGATATGTTTTTGATGACAGTGTTGAGATTTTCCTCGAACACACTCCCACGCTTGTATTTCCCTTGGGTGTTGTTGCATGCATGGTGGAGATAGTTATTGGTAATGTTAAGGGACGACGAAACAACGCTGGGTATAAGGAGGAGTTGTATGGCCACCGCGGCCAAGATAGGGACCGATCCAAAAGACATTTGTTTGTGATCTTTGACCCTTTGGAACGTTTTTAATTAATAGATGAATCGTTGAGGAGTGGAGATGTTTATATAGGAGACTTTGATGAGGATTTTATGAGTCTTTTAATTTGTACTTTGGTGACCTTAAAGAAATTCGTTTTATCATCTTAGTTCCTATGTTTTAGTCTAAAAGAAAGGAGAGAGGTTGAGACTTAGTATTTGCGGCCAGAGAAAAGGGCTGATGAAATAGTCAAAGTTGGACAATTTATTTTTAGAACCACATGATTAGAGCTGAGCAATATACCAAGAACCCAACTGAATCAGACCAGAAAAAGTAACACTGAACCTAGACAGAAACTGATTAAATATCTAAATAATAATAATAAAAAATTAATATCCAAAAAGCTAGAACTGAATTTGATCTGAGCTAAAAATTTTGGCTATTTTGGATAACACCAAAATATCTAGATCACAATTATGTATTTATATATATATATATATATTAATTTTAGATTTATATCTATAAAATATTTAAAATACATAAAAGTATAAAAATATCAAAATAATTACAAATAAATATCTAAAAGTAGCAATAAAAACTAAAAACCGGAAATACATATTTGTTGTCCACACAAATATCCAACCAAGTTTTATGTTAATTTTAGGTATTTAGTCTTACATTATTTATATTTATATGTTGTATATTATTTTATTTTGGATTTTAAGGATTTTAATATATTTTTACTCTTTTTAATTGTTACATAATTGAAATGGTATTCGAATCCAAATAAAATCTGCAATGATACGAACCAAATATGAACTGAAATTAATAAATATTTGAATGAATTTTAAATTTCTAGCTCCAGAAATCTGAAACTTGATTATATCCGAATCGAACCTGGACGGTATCTGAAACGCCCACCCTTACACATGATATGTTGAATCTGTTTTTTTAGAAATTATTCCGGGTTGAATCTAGTTTTATACCCAAACAGATCCAAAAGTAATATTTGTAAATATATATATTTGTACGTCATATATTTTTGGATACCATAATTCTCAGATTCGGTTCTAGTTCGGATCCGATTCTTTGAATATAGAAAATCATGTACTGTTCGGATATTTATGTTGGATCGAGTTCAATTCAGTACTTTAAAATTTAGATCAGATCTGCTTTGGAACTTCAGATTTGGATAATTTGGCGAGTCCTACCTAAGATGATGCAATTAATTACAAACTAGTTTCGGTCCAGAGTCTGATAGTTCAACACTTCACTTGGGGGAAGTCCAATATAGTCATATCAGCGACGAAGAGAAAACTAATCCACTTTTCCCGATCAGAGTAATTTAACTTGTTCCGATCTTGGTCTGACGAAGTTATGGGTAAAAGACTCGAAATTTCTTGTTACAACTAAATTACTTGCAAACAAAGAAGAACTAGTTTCTTTGATAATCATAAGACACGTTAAGCGCGTCCATCACTCAGGTTGTCACGGTGAACCAGCTTGACTCCATTGAAACTCCCATCTCTGAACAAGATAAGATCTACGGTGTATTAAATGGCTGGATACAAGAATATGAGCCCATACTCATTGTTATTGAAGATTCTATGGACACTCTTCCTTGACCAAGCTTGGATGCTGTTATGTTCAAACTTGTTAGATTTGAAAACAAGTTGGAGAAGATATAAAACTACACATGCATTTGATATTTGTATTTATTATATGAAACTTTTCCGTTGGTTAACTGTTTAAATTGTAAACGTTTGATTGACTGGAAAAGTTTATCAACTGATATCTAAATTTAAAATTTTGTTTTAGTATAATATATCTCAAACCTAAACTAGGATTAGTATATATCATGTAAACTGGTAAAATTTAAATAACTGTAGTTTCCAAGTAAAAGAAATAGGTTTTTCCTCCAACATTTTTCTCATGTGGTCTATGTTATGCATATTCATCTCTCTGTTTGCTTCTTTTCACATGTGAAGTGATACTCATTGATGGCGTAAGTAAAAAACCATACCAAACTGTAGACAAATCTGGTTTCCTACAAAATCTTACACTTCGGATTGTATTGTATTGTGCTGAACTGTTGATCATCTTTGAAAAAAGTATTGTGTTGATCATGTAAAAGAAACTTCAAAGTCAAGAGGAAAACAACAACACGCACCGTTTAGTTATCCTATCCATCGCACCCCACGGTGTCAATCGTGGTCCACACACGCTAATCTACAGCCACGCAAGAAAATAAACACGTGTTAGTTTCATCGGATGTACTTTCCCCCAAGTACAGTGCCCTTCTTTTTCTGGATTTTTCAGACAGCTTTTGAAGCTAAGAATCTTATTGTCCGAACGTTCGTGTCCAAACGACGACGTTTTCGAGTTTTTGGCTTTGGAAGGGTTATGGCGGAATCGTTTTCTTCTTCGTCGTCGCCATCGCCTACCGAAGAGATTGTTCGATTGATCAAACGATTAAGCGCTTACGTTACGTTCAAGATGTCTAGCCTCTTCTCTACATCTATTCGCAATCTGGTTCGATCTCTCTCTCTCTATTTATCTATTCTATAATCGGATCTGGAATCTCTAGGATTGGATTCTAATTGGGGGTTTAGCTTCTTGGAAAGAAAAGAAAAATCGAGTTTGATTCGTTATTGGTGTCTTGTAAGTAGGATTCAAGATCTATTGGTGCAATTGCGGGGCTTGCTATCGCTGTGATATTCACATGGAGGGCTATAAGAACACCACCAGGGGAGCCTAGAAGGAGGCAGCCTAAACGCAGGATGCAATCAGCTGAAACCTCTAGTGCTGCTGCTGCTGCTGCTCAGTCAAATTTAGATTCAACCACCCTTCATGATGTTTCTTTGCCTCATGAGGATAACGGAGTGCAAGATGTTGTTGATCAGTTTTTTCAGCCTGTTAAAGTAAACATTCTTTCTATTTCTCTACCCAAAAGTTTCAAACTTTGTACCTACAACGTTATAAATGACTTCCTTTTTTTTCTTTTCTTTTGCAGCCTACACTGGGGCAGCTAGTTAGGCAGAAGCTTAGTGAAGGAAGGAAGGTAAATTGCATGTCAGCATTGATTGAGAATGTGATGAATTTATCTTTTGGTCATGCTTTAATCATTTGAAATTGCACATATGGTCATTGGTGTGGTGTTCCGTGGTTGACACACATAATGTTCATAGACATCTTCTGATGTATTTTCTTAGAGCTGTATGGAAGCATTAGTGTATTGAGTGAGCTTCACCCTTGTCTAACAATGCATTTTGTAGGTAACATGCCGTCTTCTAGGAGTCATTCTTGAGGAATCAAGTCCAGAAGAACTCCAAGTAATAACATTTCCTTTTTTTCCGGTATTCATGTAATTTATTTGCATTATGTATCTGTACCTGACTCGATAATTTTTTAATGCAGAAACAAGCAACAGTGAGATCATCGGTTCTGGAAGTACTCCTAGAGATTACAAAGTCTTCTGATTTATATCTCATGGAAAGAGTTCTTGACGACGAAAGCGAAGTGAGCAACAACTTCCTTTATATTCAATCTTTTTTTTCTTGGCCTTTGTGATGGTACTTAGCTCTAGCATTGCACATCAAACTTGGTGTGGTTATCATCATTAAACATAATTACCTTAAAAACCGGGGATGTGGGTCATAACATGTTTTTTTTCTAGATTAGAGTTAAATAATGGATAATGTTTTATAAGAAGGATGTTTGAGCTGACATGACATTGGTGCAACTAAATGCTTGAGACTAGTGTGCATTCATGTATTTTTTTTTGTTTGTTTGTGGTTGAATAAGGAAGCAGGTTGATTATCAGTGGTTCTGAAACTAACCATTTTGAGAACTGGTATGTGTGCAGGCCAGAGTTCTACAGGCTTTAGAGACAGCAGGTGTTTTCACCTCTGGGGGTTTGGTCAAAGAGAAGGTACTCTCAATCAAGCTTTTTCTCAAACAATCTATGTTTTTCACAATGTGAAGACTTACAATATATTGTGACATGAAAACTTTGCAGGTCCTGTTTTGTAGTACAGAGATCGGAAGAACTTCGTTTGTAAGACAACTAGAACCTGACTGGCATATTGATACAAATCCAGAGATCAGCACACAACTAGCTGTAAAGCCCTTTGACTTGGTTAAAAAGTTTACATTTTTATCCACAGTTTAGTTAAACTGAATGTGTTTGTTTGTTTTGTGTTTTCTTATTGCAGAGGTTCATCAAGTATCAGCTTCACGTCTCTGCTGTGAAACCAGAGCGAACGGCTCCCAACGTGTTTACGTCAGAGTCAATAGAGAAGTTCTTTGGATGTGTTTGATTACAACAAAAAGAAGAGAGGTGAAAGATAGGCAACAGACTACAAACTCGTAATTTTCAATTTGATCACTCTTCTTGTTCTGATAGAACCAAAGAGCAGAGGCGTAAATGGTCTCGTTTATCATAAAACTTAAAAACTTTCTTTCTTTTTGTTGTGTTGTCTGGAAATTAAGAAAAGTTTGATGATAATTATGGAGCTAGAAAATACAGCGAGAGTTTCTTCGGTGGAAATATAGAAGTTTGTAATTTCTGTATCAACAACATTATCGTGTTTTCTTGTTGCATCAATGGGATCTTGTAATGTGAAGTTGTAGACATCCTTCTCCTTCATAGATACAATTCATTTAATTTACAAAATCAAAAGCCGTGGCTATTTCTATATAACGCTTTTTTTTTACTTAGCACTCACGCTAGCTTCTATAAAGTCGTCTGAAGCATGTCACTAAAACACAAAACTGAAGTTTATGAATCAATGTATGAGGCATTTCCAGGATCAATTAACATAAAAAAGAGTCAAATGATCAGGATATACCACAACTTAATCAATCTTGCGTCAATGCCATTATACCTAAAGGAACTGTTTTTTATCCCTCAGAATTGGTAAAAGACGCCTTTCCTCAACATACTCCATATTAAATTATCAACATAAATTGCAAGAATATATGACAGTGGAAGGAGAAGTCGTTTAATTAAGAGAGCTCACGGCAAAACATGTTATGTTTTGTCCACTGCCCTTCACGCACCTTCGTGCTATTTTATCATCATTGCATCATAATCACCAAGATTAAAAGCAAATCATTTTAAAAACAAAGAAATTCATATACTTTTTCAATTCAATAAATAATACTCCTTCTATTTTTTATTGTAAATAATTTGAGTAATTTGTTTGTTTCAATATAAGTAATTTTCATAATTGCAAGTAACTTTTACTTTTATTTGGTATAATGTGACCAATCAAATAATATATACTTATGATTGGTATATTATTTGATTGAATCAACTACACATAATTTGTTTATTAAATACTACTTTTGAAAAAATCAATAACTTTCTTAATATTTGAGTATTGTTAAAAAGCCTCAGTGTGTGTAACAATTCAGATCATTGATTTAAAAACCTCACTGAAATCCGCTAAGATAATTGTTTTATCCTCATCGGCTATATAAAAATAAAGATAATAAGATTTGAAAATTGATATTTTGCGTTGGTGAGAGTAAAGAGTGATACTCAGACAGCCAAGGGTTGTATCTTCAAGTACTGGGTGAAGAGCCCAGATCTGAAACTCTAGTCCACGAAATTATTCGTTTCATCACCATATCCTCTTTACTCACACCACCAAACCAAAAACAAATATATAAAAACAAACAGCTAAAGAAGCAGTTCTGATGTTTGATATTATGGGACGAAGACGAAGCGTATATATACTGGACACGCAGACGCTGATGAGTTTGTCCCAGAAGATTAGGGTTTCCTTATCGTCTAGCGGCTACAACATTTCTTTCGTTTTCGTTTTAGGTTTTTTTTCTCTAAGATGGCCCAACAATTAGACTCTAGCTCTCTATTATTAAGCCCGATATGAGCCCATATAGTTTTTTCTTTTTTAAGTCACTCGAACGGCAACAGGTTTACACCTAATACAGTGCCATTATACTGCGGATTTACTACACAAGACTAATATGACATATGAAAACATGTCGTCGCGCCAAGGGATATAAACTCATCACTAACACTTATCTCCGGCACAACCTTGGATGATGCCACCGAATAACATACTGTTGTGGAAAGTTACAACACTTATCTCTCACAAGGCCCAATATTTATTTCTTAATCAATAGATTGTCACAATTCATGCATCATCTAACAACTGAACATTGATCAGGCATGAAATGATTACTCCACTATCTCTATGACACCACCCCACAAGTCATGAGCAAGCAAAAAAAACAAACTATTGGAGAGAATATCCCACATCGAAAATATGTAAGGGACATAAGTAATATATAAGGGACTTGGACCACTCCATTTACCGTCAATTGGTTTTAAGTTGGAAGCCCAAGAAACTTATCATGGTATCAGAGCGGGCCCAATACCCTGACCCATTAATCCGGCCTGAAAAGTGGCATGATCATCCCACGAATTGATGGCCCAAAAAAAAAGGCTCAATTTCTTCGAGATTGCTAGAAAAATAAAGCATTGTCTCGGAGGGGTATGATGGATTCTGCGAGATTAATGGTTATACGCACCATTATCTCGAGGGAAGGTATTGGAGAGAAGATCCCACATCAAAAATATATAAAGGACATAAGTAATATATAAGGAAATTGAGCCACTCCACTTACTGCCAATTAGTTTTAAGTTGGAAGCCCAAGAAACTTATCATGAAATCCATTCCTTCAGAGATACTGATTAGACAAGTAACAATACGCTACTACACTTCCACAAATGTATACTTTGTATATCAGGAAGCTATTCAATTGTTTGGTCGTCAAATAAGCAAACGGTCTAGCTTATTTATCGGTTGAGGCTAAATACTCTTATCCATTTCATGAAGAGTATTGTTTTAAAATAGAATAAAGTTTTAATCTCATTATTTTAATGTAGAGAAAAATATTTAATATATAAATAAAATATAAATTATATAGTTTTTAAATAACTTTTAAAATCTGTGAAAAATTTTAAATAATAATTTTTTTTTGTGAAACAGAGGGATTACATATTGTTAACTTCTACAGCTTCATAAGTTCGCTGAATTTTCTGTCTGCTCATGGATTCGACATCAAGCATAGCATGCCATATTTGGCGATAACATCATAGAAGTTGCATATTTACAGTGAATCCGATACATCACTCAAAGTATGAAGCAAGGCAATGTATTATCATTTTGTCCGTCAATTTGTTCAAAGCGGACAAACTCGCACTGTTAAAATTGGAGTTAATTTCCTATATTTTGAGGTGTGATTGATAGAATAGGAAAAAATAGATTCGACTTATTAAGACAGCTCATCTAATAGTTTATGAAACTATTTTGTATACATGAACTACTGTATATTACTTTCCCTTGTAAAGAGATCTCGTTCTGTGTATAGAAACAAAACATACTCAAAATCAATATATAAGATTATCAAGTGATATATATCTAATATTATACTCAACTCGAGCAAAAAGCTTTTCCAATCTAAACCTTGTGGAAAGGTGGATACTAAAAAAATGAGGTCAGTGTTTAATTTGTTTAATTTATTTTAGCTGTTTCTTTCAGTTATTGTTAGTGATAATTAGTCGAGAGACTTGGTCTTCCTAATGTTTAGAAACATCATCACTCTCTTTTTCCGTTCCGATATTGTTGATTCAAAACCGTTGCACCTAAAGAAAAAGCAGAACAAAATAAAAGAGCAGTTTAAAGCCGAAGAAAAGTTCTCTTTATGTTTTTGCTTCGATATTTCTCTGTCTTTTTAATTCATGTTTTAATGCAACATTAATTATTTTTTAGTGCATCTTTTCTGGTGAGCATACCCAGGTATTATTTATCACCGTCTCTTTTTTTTTTTTTTCTGGCCGAATCATTAACAATTTGTCAGTAATATTAATTTTTTTTTCGTTTTTACTCTGTAGACATTGCTACAAATAAGAGATCTAGCAAAGCCAGATTCAGACAAGCCACAAAAAGAAAGAATGATAAACATGCAATATGAGCTTGTCTTCATACCATATCCGGGGATCGGCCATCTCAGGTCAGCCGTGGAGATGGCTAAGCTACTCGTCAACCGAGACGACCGCCTCTCCCTCACCGTACTGCTCCTTCCTTCTCTTCCCGGCGGAGAAGTCGTTTCTTCCGCTTACTTAGCATCCCTATCCGCTGCATGCACTAACCGTCTCCACTACGAAATCATATCCGGCGAAAACACCGAGCCTACGAGGCTTGACATCCACATCGAGAATCAGAAGCCAAAGGTGAGACTCTCCGTTGCCAAACTCGTCGACGACTACTCGAAGCTACCGAACTCGCCGCGTCTAGCCGGGTTCGTCGTCGACTTGTTCTGCACTATGATGATGGATGTGGCGAACGAGTTTAGCGTCCCGACCTATCTGTTTTACACGTCCAGCGCAGGACTTCTCGGACTAGGGTTTCACGTTCAGACATTGTACGATGAGAATAGATACGGTGTGAGTGAAAATGATTACGAGGACTCTGAAGACGTGTTGCATGTCCCGAGTTTGACTCGTCCTTATCCTGTGAAATGCCTTCCTCACGGTCTCGCGTCGAAAGATTGGCTACCGATCTTGGTAAATCAAGCAAGAAGATACAGAGAGATGAAGGGTATTTTGGTAAATACCACTGCTGAGGTTGAACCATATACGTTGCGAGTTCTCAACGGTGGTGATACTCCTCCTGCTTATCCAGTGGGGCCACTTTTGGATCTCGCCTCCAAGGAAGACAACAAAGGATCGGACATTTTAGAATGGCTCGACCAGCAACCACCTAGATCGGTAGTGTTCCTCTGTTTCGGGAGCATGGGTGGCTTCAGTGAGAAACAAGCAAGAGAGATCGCCGTGGGGATCGAGAGAAGTGGCCACCGTTTCCTATGGTCTCTCCGTCGAGCATCTCCACCCGGAGAGTTCACCAACCTGGAGGAAGTTCTCCCGGAAGGATTCCTTGATCGAACTAAGCTGATAGGGAAAGTGATCGGTTGGGCTCCACAGGTTGCCGTGCTTGCTAAGCCGGCGGTCGGAGGTTTTGTCACTCACTGTGGGTGGAACTCTACGCTGGAGAGTCTATGGTTCGGCGTTCCGACAGCAGCGTGGCCGTTGTACGCTGAGCAGAAGTTCAACGCTTTTGAGATGGTGGACGAACTTGGACTTGCGGTTGAGATAAGGAAGTATTGGCGCAACGATCGTTCGGTGGAGTTAGTGATGGAGAAAGAGATAGAGAGAGCAATCAAGTGTTTAATGAAGCAGGACAGCTATGTGAGGAAGAGAGTGAAGGAGATGAGTGAAAAATGTCATGCTGCCTTAATGGATGGTGGGTCATCTCAAAATGCTTTGAAGAACTTCATTCAAAAAGTGTTTGAGAATATGTCGTGACAAGGATAGGTAGAGAATGACCATTTCAGTGCTCTTGAATGGTAGACCCAAGTTATGTTCCTTTATAAATTTGCATGTCTCTTACGTGTCTGTGTGTTGAACCGTCTTGAGTGGTCGCAAATGGTTTTTGTTTGGTCATATATGATGAGAACAATGGGATATAGTTCTTTGGCTTAAATGGATCCACAACAGGTATATCTCTTTAAAATGAAAAAGTTGAGATGGTGTTGTGACTGTGAAATGTTCCTTTCGGAAATACTGTGATTAGTAGTGCTTGGAACTAGGCATGTGCAAAAAGGAACCAGGAGACGTAAACCGAATCCGAACCAAAAATATATGAACCTGTATCTGACAAAAATGCAAAAGTATTCGAATGGACCATGCAGAGTGGTAGAAGTAAATATGAACTCCAAGAGTTACTAAGGGCATGATTAACCCAAGAACCCCATGAGGGGTTCTTGGAAAGTGTTAAAAAACAAAAAAAAAGAAAAATGAAAAAACGAACCAATCACGGGTTGCCACGTGTCAGTGGGGCCCGTGAACAGTGTAAGAAACCTTTAAGAACCGGTTCTTAATTAACAACTTTTAGAACCGGTTCTTACACTATTCATGGGACCCATCGCTTAGAGCATGATTAACCCTAGAACCCCATTTGGGGTTCTAGTTTTTTTTTGTTTTTTTTTTTTAATTTTTTTTAATTTTTTTTTTTTTTTATTTTAAAAAAAAAAAACGAACCAACCGCGGGTCGCCACGTGTCAGTGGGACCCGTAAACAGTGCAAGAAACTCTTAAGAACCGGTTCTTATTTAAGAGTTTTAAGAACCGGTTCTTACACTATTCATGGGACCCATCTCCCTAAGAACCCCTCTAAGAACCCCCTTTAATCATGCTCTAAGAGCACCCGCAACAAGGAGTCCTTAAGGGGAGTCCTTAGCGAAAAAATAATTAAATAATCAGTGGACTCCACTAAAACTTAAGGATTCGATCCTTAAAATCTCTAAATAAGGATCCCTTACACTGTTTATGACACGTGGCGACATGCGATTGGTTGATTATTTTTTTTTTTTTTTAAATCAGAAAAAAAAATCAAAAAAAAAAAAAAACTTTTTTTTTAAGGATCCCACAGGGATCCACCATTGTGGATGCCCTAACTAAACTTGAAAATGTAATCCAAATAACATGAAAATCAAAAAATTTAAACTTGATCCGAAAATCCAAATTAGTATTTATAATAAATATCGGAAAGCTAAATAAGTATCCAACTCCTTAGTTACATATTTATATTAATATAATATCTAAAAAAAATATTTAAATGTTAAATAACTATATGAAATATTTAATTTATATTTATTTTTTGATATTGTATCTAAAATACCTAAACTGAAATAACTTGAGCCAAAAATAAAAATAGTTACAAAATGAAGTTTTACATGAGTTACAAATAATATTCGAATTTGAAATATTATTAATCGAATCTGACATGTGCTAAATAATATTCGAATGAGAATTAAACTAGACTGACCGGTCAAACCAGTAATGATGTTACAAGAGAAAAGTTTGATTATATCTAAATCCGGGTATGAGACAAACTAGTAAAATCGTCGAAAAACCGATTTTCAAAATTCACTCATAATCTTATACTCCCTCCGGTTCACAAAGAGTGTCACTTAGACACATTTCACACATATTAAGAAAATGATTGAAATGTATTTATAATTGTATTAATTACACCTATTTAACCAATAGTATTTGAGATAAATAGATTTATTTATAAAACCAATGCATTTTACAATTAATATTAAGCTATAAGTTACATTGAAATTCTAAAATGACATTCTTTGTGTAACAAGAAAAAAGTGGTAAAATGACACTCTTTGTGAAACAGAGGAAATATATTGAATGGTAATCAATGCTAATCATTTTAATTGGTTTGTTTCCTTTTATGAATAATCTACATGATTATGAAACATTTTTTTTAAAAAAACTTATATCTTAACAGAATCGGAGTATGTAAATAAGATTTTAGTAACATGCTCAAGTTTCTTTTACTCAATTTAGTTTTTTTTTTTGAGAAATTCCCTTAGATAGCCCATTTTAGTTTGTTTGTCACAAAAATAGTTTTTAAGGAAGAAAATGACCAAAATATTTTTTTTAGAAGCTAAAAAAATTATTTATATGCATTTATACCCCTAGGGTTAACTAATTTGGACTTTAGGGTTTAGAGTTAAGGGGTGAGTTTGGGGGTAAGGTTTCAAATTTCAAAAAATAAATTTAAAACATCAATTTTTTTTTTAAGTTTTTTTTTGTCATTTTATTTTTTTGAGGGCTCTTTTTGTAACAAAAACTTAAAAATGGCCATTTAAGAGAATTGCCATTTTTTTCTTTTTTTTTCTTCCTACGAATGTAGTACATGGGATAACAAACAACATTTACCATGTTACATTTACACTTGGTCAATTGATTAAATATATTTTTTCGCATCTCCATTCTTGTTTCTTAGAAAATAGTACATCAGTTAATGAAAAGAAATAACTGGAAAATGGTGACCCCATGGTCCGCATCAATAATAACAAAACGTGACCTTTTCCACTACAATACAAGTTTTTCCCACTACAATACAAGTTTCTAGTAATCTTATCCCGTCTTCACAGTATATGGTGGCCGTTCTTAGTAAGTGGACTTAATTTGATTTAGGGCTACCCCATTTGGATAGCAAAACAACACACGTAATATCATAAAACATACTGAATTTAACTTGTTTAATGGTTTTCTTCCAATTCTATGTATGTAACCACTAACCACTGGCATAATCAACATCTATGTATAACATACTTCGTAAACAGATTGTTTATTAGAGATATAATAAACTAGCGTTACACGAAATCTTAATCAACGAAATGGGTAAACAAATGATATAGAGTCATGGAAGATTCAAGAGATTTTTGGTGACGTCTTGAATGAACTTAAGAATAGCAGTATGTGAAGACCCACCTTCCATCAAAGCCACATGGCTCTTCTCACTCATCTCCTTCACTCTATCCTTCACGTCGCTATCAAGTTCCATCAAACAGCGGATGCCTCTCTCTATCTCCTCCGCCGTCACTAACTCCGACTCCGCCTCCGGCACCATGGAATCTGCTCGGAAAGAATTTCGGATCTCCACCGCTAGCCCCAGCTCCTCCACCATCTCGAACGCGTTCACTTGTTGCTCGGCGTAAAGAGGCCACGTGGCTATTGGAACACCGAACCAGATACTCTCTAGTGCTGAGTTCCATCCACAGTGCGACACGAACCCTCGGACCGCAGGGTTTGCTAGTATGGCGCTCTGTGGAGCCCAACTGATAATCTTCCCTATCTTCGCCGTCCGGTCCAAGAACCCCTCCGGGAGAATCTCTTCAAGGTTTGTAAACTCTCCGGGAGGTCCCATCGTTCCCTTTGGCTTCGCACGGCGGAGAGACCAAAGGAAACGATGACCACTTCGCTCTAGGGCTATTGCTATTTCCTTTGCTTGTTCCTCACGGAATCCTCCCATGCTTCCAAAACAGAGGAACACAACTGATTCACGAGGCTGCTCGTCCAACCACCGTAGGATCTCTGCTTTCTTATCATCTTTTGAATCTGAACCGTTGGTTTTGATGTTAAGAACGGGTCCCACTGGATACACAGTGGGAAGAGGATGATCTCCGCCGGAGAAAAACTTCATAGCTTGAGGCTCAAGTTCAGCAAACGTATTTACCAGAATACCCTTGGTTTCTTTGAATCTCCTAGCTTGGCTAATAAAAATCGGTATCCAGTCCTTGCTTAACATCACGGAGGGGAAACACTTAACTGGTAAAGGACGAGACAAAGTTGGGACTTCCAACTCAGTTGTGTCCGAATCCTTCATTTCGCTGACGTCATATTCCTTAACGTCGTTAAGGTACTGAACATGAGATTGCAACCCGAGGAACGTAGCGTTGGAGGTGTAAAACATGTAGCTCGGAACGCCGCACTCGTTGGCGACATCGATCATTGCCGTGCAGAACATGTCCACCACGAACCCAGCAAGCAGCGACTCGGGTTGACCCGGGTCAGTGAGGTTCTCCACCAAGGCTCTCACACTCGGCTTGAAGTTATCGATGTAGGTGAGGAAGCTCTCTTTGGGGTCATCGGAGTTTGGCTCATCGACGACGGAGAGAACGTTGTAGCGAAGGCGGGGTTCAGATGCGGTGGAGAGAGAAGCGATGTAGGAGGAAGAGCTGCCGCTACTGAATCCCTGCATTTGAGGGATGATGATGACGGTGACAGAGATATTGTCGTCACGGTCGACAAGGAGCTTAGCAACCTCCACTAATGGCCGGATATGGCCATCACCAGGTGATGGTATGAAGACCAGCTCCAGTTTCATCTTTTCCGAATGCTTAATAATTGTTTTCAACTGATTTTCCTTTTTAGGAAAAAATGGTTTCACTGGTTTTTGTAAACCGCTTGACGTTGAAAGGATAAGCCTCTCTTATTATGCACACATGACACGTAATGTGGACATCTCCCGCATATTTTGTATTATTAAGTTTTCTTTTTCAACACTTTAATTTTTATTTTTATCAATCAACATCATTTTTTCACTTAATTATTTAATACATATTAAACTTTCATTTCATACAATGATTTATTTAAAAAATTCAACATTCTATTCACCAATTTTTATCTTATAACTTTTTCTGTTTTTAGTTGTGATTACATATTAATAAATAAAAATATAAACAAAAATATCAAAAGTAAAAATTAATACTAATGGACTAAATGAAACCAAAACAACTAAAAGTTAATATTTTGGAATTAATTTTATGAAAATAATATTTAAAAGTATAACTAAAAGGTTATCGAATAAAACTAAATAATTGTAGAAAAGAAAAAATATGTATTTGAATCAAATATTTTTTATTTATTTATAAAGTATAAAATTGTAAAAAAATTGTAATTTAAACTACTTTATCATAAAATTCTTTATTAATTCTAGTCATTGCAACGAATTTCTTGTTTTGATGACTCGACATATTTTCAATTATCTCACAGATAATTGTATAACTTTGCTTTCATGAGAAGCATATAATCTTGATAAACTGATTCATTTTAATAATAAAAAATAATAAAAAAATACATTTTTGAAAAAAGAATGGAGATGAAGAACGTTGAAATTGGAGGAAGAACAAATGAATCTGTGAATACATGAAAGAAAAGGTGAAGAATGCATTTTAATTGTGGATTAAGTTTTCCAAATAGTGATGCAATATATCATGTAAGATTAACCAATGAAGATATTTGTGAAAAATTTGGGCAAAAAAATTCTTTTTATGAACCAAAGAAGAAACACTTTGAAGACAAAGAGTCTGGTGTTGTGTGATGTATTCAACTGATTTAAGATAAAATCTTATTTTTATAAATACAAGTTTCTAGATTCATTAAATGCCACAGACTCAATATTATATTTGTATGTATATATTATATATAATGTAGTTGATCTTGTCTTTAGTTAATAAAATACATATTATAAAAAAGCTCGGGCCCATATATAGCTAGCATGGAGTGATGTTTTCTAAGTTTAGTTGATTCGTCAAAGACCACTTTGTGTTTCATTTTGTATGTTAACATGGAATCATGTCATTGTATAAATGAAGTTGTACACATTTTTTCACTAAGATCAATAAGAAAAATAGTTAGTTACAATGTATTCTTCACTTCACTCTCTGTTTCTCACAAACACTAACAAATAGAAGAACTCAAGCTGAAAAGTACCATTCATAGTTATTTATATATTATATTTGTGATACCAAATGTTTTGCATCACTCAAAAGGTACACAATACCAATACATGACCATCCATTTGCAATGTCTAATAAATGGGCATAGTAACCAACGGGCTTTGATGAAAAAAAGTAATTAACCAAGAGGCTATTTGCTTATGTAAAAATGTATGGGCCGAAGCAATATTATACAAATAAGCATTTAGGACTTTTGCAAACATTAAAAACAAAGAAGAGCCTATTGAAATTCTTACTGCTTTTTTTTGTAACTGGTATTCATTACTGATTTCACGGTTTTGATTATTGTTATATTTATTTCCTATTTATTTACGTCGACTTCTGTTAATGTCATAAGATGATAAGAAATCCTAAAAATCAAAATAAAACAATTTCTATTTCTATTAAATATCGGGGAAAAGTAAGCATCCAGTATCCACACACATAAGACTAACCTGGAAACAGTTTGTTTGCTCGGCTTGTTCTTTGCCTTGGAATCTTTGACCTAGACAACCTAAAATGAAACAGTTTCTATTAGCTTCGAAGAAAAATTATAACATCCACGAATAATGGCTATAAGGAGAAAGATGAGTAGCATATTTTTTCTCGACTTGCTCCTTGCTTCGTTTTTTAAATATAGAATCAGACTTCTTGGTTGCGGCAACTAGTTTTCTAGTATCAAGGTTTTCAATAACATAAAGATCATCTTCTTTTGATAGTTTTTTTTCGGGGAGAGAAAGAGAGTGGGGGAAAATACCGACCCTAGGAGGAAGCGGAGAAAGCATCAGCTTCGAGCCTTCTTAAAACAAATAAAATTTCAGCCCTCAATTTAATAAAACTTTTACTAGTTCATCCGACAAAACAGGCGTTGTACGTAAGTTTCTGATAGATAGTTGATGGAAAAAAAATAAAGAGCCGTATTTTTATTATATTTTCTGATTGCAAAGAAGGATTTGTCTCAATATACATTACATATGCGACATTTTCTTGACAATAATGTCGCTGCATGAAATTCCAGCGGTGCCAACGACTCCGTTGACGGTCCACGATTTCTTTTTACCTTACCACCGGCCGTACTACCATTGTCTCCGTCATCATCCTTTATTTTTCTTGTCCAAAGTTAATTACCGCGATAATGTGCCGTACAAGGCTGTTGTTATACGCAGTGGTGGAGCCAGCTCAACTTATTACATGGGTCAATTGCATAACAAACATATATTATATAGGTCAATATGTTAATTTTCAGTAATTCTTCTGTACATTACAAAAATAATTTTTGATACAAATTCATATGGTCATATGATCACATTCACAAAGCGGTAGCTCCGCCACTGGTTATAGGTATATATACGTATTGTGTATTGAAGTGTAAATGTGAACCATATTGCTCATTGTTATACTTATGATTTGTGAAAATGAAACCAGAAATTCAGTGTATGATTGACACGTTAATTTGTCGAATGTAAACAGAATCAACCTTTGTCAATAAAGCAGAGAGTTGGGCACTTTGCACATGGGATTAACTAACATTCATTTAAAAAATTAGTGAGATTAAACTTTATATTGCGAGTTAGTGGGTCCCATGCGTCCGACCATCGTAATGCCAACTGAAATTCCCAGCCCGGCAATCACGCGTTATATTCCTTCATTTCATTTCATTTCATTTGTTTTTGTTTTCTTATTTTTTATTAATACGATTATATTAGGATTCTTCGTGCATGGTTACATTGAACAACATGACAATTCGCATTCGTAACCTTTTGTTGTATATTTGATTTTTTTAAAAAAATTTTATTTGTACTCTAGGAGATATTGCCATCGTATCATTCGTATCTGATATGTCCGTGATTTCTTGTTGGCTTCCATTAGAGTTTGAAATTACATATAATTATCTAACTCTAACTGTATTTGGTATGAGGATATATATGGAAGTCATGAATAGTAGTAGTTAGTTATCAAATGGATATTTTCTTTCTTTTGGTATGTTAATAATTTCTCAGTTGTGTTTTAGGATTTTCAAAGAAATTTTAGGGTTTGATTGATTAAAATGTTTGTTTAGGAAATAGCAAATTGGTTTCCTTAATTAAACGGTTTTAGTGATGAAAGATGATTAATTACCAAATTTTTAATTTTTATGAACTTGTTCATCATGAGCCAGGATCGAACTCTCCATGAGATTCATAGTTTAACACATCCAAATATATGTATAGATGACTCAAAGAACCCAAATGAGCAATTATTTAATAGCTAATGGATATTGAAGATAGTGAAACTGTGAGCTAATCAAACTTGAACTGATGCTTGTTTAACTTCTTAGATTGAAACCACAATTTAGGATTCAAAGATTTTAGGCTGTGAAATCAGTGCTTTGAAAAAACAGTCAGCTTTTGTGATATTTTGCTTGAAAGCTTTTGTGATATAAGTTGAAGAACTGATATTAATGTTTTGATGATAGCTGCTTTCATTTACTTGCTTAGTTCATACAAACAAATAATTCATCTTTTCATTTTGCCTAATTTTGATTTTTAGGACAGTAGTTTTGAGATCTTAGTTTTTTTATTCAGTTACATTTATTCTAGCATCGCTGCATGTGAACTTCTAACTCTAAAAATTATGAGATTTCTTACCATATGAAACTCATCCAAAAAGTTATATAAATCATATAGATAACAAAAGTACGTAGTGCTATCAAGAATCCTATTAGACTTTTTTTTGGGTTCAACCTATGAACCCTATATAGATAACAAACGTATTTTAAAACATGAAGCCGGCAGGTTAGTGACGTGTCTTAAAATACGCAACACGATTGTCATTGATAAGGGAGATTGCGTCTCAGACATAACTTCTACAAATATTATTGGATGGAAATTCAAGACATATTTATTGTAATAATAATGCATTTAATTTCTAATATAACCAGATTTACTTGAGATTTTCTACATATACATGAACACATACATACGGATTCACTATAGCCAGCAGTAGACTTCTTTTTATCTTTAATGAATTAAGTAAGGTATATCCCCGTCAAAAACCCTAAACTGCGAATATAGATCATTTTATCACTGAAGACAAAAAAAAAAAAAATCAATGAATCCGTGATGAGATTCTTGTAAGATTTGATTTGACATTAAAGATGAGATTTAAGGTTGCTTTGTCCAATAGTAGTTCTTAAATATTCTTATCTTGTTTGAAGTCTGGGAATCTCTAATTAATCATACAGCCTCAAATAATTGATCTTTTAACTTTAATAATATGTTAGGACTAGTTTTAAGTGATAATACCTCTTCTCAAAAAATAAATAAAAAATAAGTGATATATTATCAACTTTGCACCATCAATCGAGCTCTTGGAGAATGTACTTGGGCAGCTGGAAAATTATTGAATCCATTGAACGTTGAAACATCTTTTTTGCTGTCTATGATGAAAACCAGAAAAAGGTTAAGTATCTTAACCAATGCCCATTTCTTTAACATGCAACCAAGCTTCTTAATATATACTGCAAGGAACGAATTATATATAAAAATTTTATGCAGCAATTAATATCATAACCGATTTGATTAGACACTTTATCTAACACGTTTCAGAACCAAATCATCAAATATCTATGATTTAAAACTAAAACGAATTTATTCATATATTGTGATAGATGTTGTTTTTGGTTTCAAACGTTTTATATTAGTTTTGTTACACAATAAGAAATGATTATTGGTAAGGACCTGATCGATCACCTAACACGACGGTTTAGCTAACGGATGCAAGAAATATAATTTTTAAAATTAAATCAGATGACCTCAGTTCTTTTAGCCAAATCTAAGATGCCCTATATATATAAGTTTGAATTTTTTTTATTGTCAAGGAAGAAAGTTTATTATTTCTCCAACAATCTTAAGGAAAAAAATAATATATATATATATATATATAATATCATATTATGTATATACATATAGTGATATAGCTATAGATATGCGTACATAATACATATTTGGATAATGTAATTTTAATCACCCTATAACATATAAATTATAAATTAGCGCCAGAATAGATTAAGTATACCAAGTAGCTTATTAATTTGAAGTCGCCGGACGGCTAAGAGTTCATAAATTATACTGTGCCAAACATTTGGTCAGTTTCTAATTGATATGTAAAACCACATATAAATATAATTTCGAATATATAATGTTTAACAAATAAGTGAGATTGATGAATTCTATTGACCCCAACTTTCTAATTATATAAAATATTGGATTGTACCAATTTTCTGTGAAGGTATTATTTTCACACGTATATTTTATCATATCTACATTAAACGAAATTTAAGTTGTGGTAACCATCCATATAACCTGCCATATGGTCTACGCATAATCCTTATATATAAGCATATATATATATAACTTAATAAACCTAGATATAATTTCTCTCAATTTTTTTATAGATATAAATAATCGCGTGTATTTGCAAAAGCTTTCGTAAGGTTTATGAGATAGTAGCTTAGATAAGTTTACAAACATACACGTTGTGTACTTCACATATATCCCACCGATATGCACTTATACAAACGTACACAAACTACATATGTAATTAAGCACATACACAGCAAGATGTACACACATCAAGCTATATGCAAGATCATGTGTACATACATAAACACCACCAAATTAATTTACAAGGGTTTATAGAATTTCTTATCATTCAGAAGCGGCCACTGAAATTACCCAACATGGAAATAGGGACAACGCATAATCCTCTACTCCTCAAGTCTAAATTATTGATGTTGCTGTTGTTTCCTTCTCTGAGATTCCTCATCTTTTGTTCATCTCCTTCTTGGATTTGGATTTGATGATCCCCCATGCCTCTCATATTTCCCTATCAATACCGTATCCAATACAAATTTACGTGTTATATCCATCGAACATAATGTAAAGATTATTAATACGAAAATATCATATACCTTCCTAATTATAATTAGACAAACAAATCTTATCTAAGCGTACAGGACCAAAGAATGTCTTAATAAACTATTATGCAAAATGAAACTTCTCTATCTTTTCCGGATGGGTTATAAATGATATTAAATTCAAATGGATGATGGACACTAAATTTATATGTATGAAAGAAAAGTAGAGAGATTATACCATAACGAAACTAGAAGAGACATAGTCCTCATGTTTTCTAGGAGGCGTCTGAATATGTTCAATCTGACTGACCTGTTCAATATCATTTATATAAAATTATACATTTGCTACTACTAAGGGAGTTACTACAAGATCAGCAGACTAATAATTGGGGTAATTGACTCATAATCTATTTTACAAACTAAATTTACAAACTATAATTAATTTTATATTTGCACCCAAAAAAAGAAATAAAAGAGAAATTTGGATTAAGTTTCAATCATGGATCATATTATAATTGAATTATGTTAAGTAGTATCTAACCTTAGGGCTATTAACCGGAGAGCTAGCCGTATCCTCCAAAGAATCATCCTCACAAATCTTTTTGGTTCGTGCCTTCCCAAACTTTAATTTCACAGGGAAATTAACTGGAAAACTCTGACTAGAAAAGGCCCCCGTGGCGGCGTCGGAGACCAGAGATGGAGAGACGTCCAGAAGCGAACAAGAACTCTTGTCTTGATGATCGATATCTTCAGGATGAGTTCTGTATTGATTTGAGAAATCTTCAAGATAAGTTGTCCATCCACTCTCTTCTTGCTGAACACCATCATGATGACCATGATCGGGATCATCAATATCAATATGATCATTATCGTGATGGTCGAAAGGGGCGTGTTCATAAGAGTTACAAGAGGATGTATCCATCATGTGGAGGGAGAGATAGACCAAAATAAAATGGAATAATTCTTAAGTGGTTGCGTTTGGTATGTATTATATATATTAAGGTCGTTAATTAATTTTCGTGATATATAAAAAGGAGAATTAAAACTAATTGGAGAGATAATAATCGGAATCCTGATGTGGTCATCACATGGGTCCCAAAGCGTTGATCAAAATTATTTATGGAGAACAAAAGCCAACGAAGGACTTCTGTAGAAGTGTGACATTAAGCTATCTTTACAAAATATATTCCAGCATACAAAGTGAAATATAAGTCTTATTTTTATTTTTCAAAATGAAAAACATTTGCATATGTAAACATATACGTAGATTTAAATTCGTGGACCGATCGGTAGAAAATGGAAAAATATATTATGAGACCCTACAATCATATAAATAGGAAACAAAACATTTACATTTTGTTCTTTAAAAATTAGGATACTGCTAAACTTAAGATTTGTATGATTTTATTCCTTCAGTGATGTTTTATCAAATCATTTTGACCCAATAGTAAGCTTAAATGTGATTTGGCCCAACTTATCGTTGATTTGCAGGCATTTTTATTATTATTAGTTGAGACATAGCTTTCCAACAAATTCATTTACGCAATGGTAGAGATAAACTATACATTATGTGTCTGTCTGCAGAAAAAAATATACTATTATGTAAAGTGCGTTATGATAATCGAATCAAACGTAAACAAAAACAAATTTAAACCACGATTAATGCAAAAACGAAATTTCTAAATAAAAATAGAATCCATAGAGGGTTGGTCAGTGTGAAAAGTAATACAAACGGCCGATTTCGTTTTGACAAATATCCTCTAGAAACGTTATCATGATGTGGCGATGTGATTTATTTATTTTTCTTTAATAATTAAATAGTTAAACGCAAATTGTTAAAGTGGAGCAGTTTGATGTATCAGTTATTAATATTTAACTCTAACACAAACCAAAATAAAAGAGAGGAGGAATGTTATGTCGTATGTTCGTTGAACTTCACCCCTTTTGATGTTGCGTGAGAATGGTAACGCCAAATAAAGTAGACCTTTTTGGTTTATCGTTTAGCCGTTAAAGAATGATGACACTTGAAACTATTGGATGTGATGTGTAGAAACATGTGAAGTTGCATACGATGAGAGCTCGGTAATTTTGAAAATAAATATAGATGACGGATTGATTATTTCTCGGTGGACACAATCGGACTTTTTTGAAGTATTCATAATCGAATCTATTTTGTTCAAATAATTGATTATCCGATTCGATCAACCTTATAGCTATTCATATATTTGGTGTTTAAATATCTAATTTTTTAAAATTTTTAACAAAATATCCAATTCGATGAATATAAATAAAATAAAATAAAAATTAATTTTAAAAAAAATCTATAAACTAAAATAATACTTTATTAAAAATAAAAAATTCTTTTTTAAAACACGAATAACTAAAATCATTAATTTAATAAATAAAACATTGTAAAACTTATATAAAATATAATACTTATATAATTCATATACATATAATTCTTTAACAATATATATATATATATAATATGTATTATTTTGTTTCATAGAATTACAAATATTCAAATTTTTCAGTTTGAATCGAAACAAATAATGAACCAAATTAAATTTTACAGATATGAAAACTTTTTATAAGTGATTTTCTTTATAATAGCCAATTTCGAGGTAAAACTAGTGGAGTAGCTTCTAACTTTTAGTAATTAGTAAAGTGACATTTATGCGATTTGCCCACATATGAGTGGATTATAACTTACATATGAATGAATTATAACTTTTCATAATATAACTTCTTTATCAAAGTTTGAAGCTCCACAATTTGGTCTGGTCTCAAGTAAGTTGTCACTAAGTATCTTTGTTACTAGATGACTTGAACCAAATATGGAGTTATCTAATAACAAAGATGCTTATGGACAATTTACTTTAGACAACCAAATTGTAGAGTTTTTTTTGTAATCTAAACTTTGACGTCACAAGAATCTTTATCTTCATATAATTATTTCAGATAATGTTATATGTGTGGAGAAAAAAAATCAAAGGTGTCATGGAAAAAAACTAGTTTCTCCGAAATTAAATAAACTGGTCAACAAAAGAGTGAGAAACAGGTTGATCACTCTCCAAAATAAAATAAAAAGCATAATGCCGAAGCTTTTACTAGGTGATTCATCTATGTTTAGAAGTTTTAGAATATAAAATCAAAATTGTAAGACCATCTTCAATAATCACTATATTTTCTTCTTCAAAATAGAAATAAACAAAAGAAAATTTATTCAATTTATTGGATTTTTTTTTAACTTTATTATAGAATGAAAATAGAGTATTATTAAAAAAAATATTTCAAATTCTATTTTATAGTGAAAATAGAATGAATTTAGAGATGTTCTAATTTGGTTTTCTCGATCGCAAATCACACAAATTGTAAAAGTGATTTTAGCTGAATGCAATTTTACATTCATCATAAAAAGAGAGAAATTCCTTTTCATATATAAGTTGTGTTTATGAATTGTATATATTTAATAATAAATTTAAAAGCGGTTTCTTAATATTCACACTTTTAGTTGAACAAAAGCTATATTATGAAATAAATTGAGTAGTAACAAATAAAACTAGTTGTTTATAAAAAAAACCCTCCCATCCTCGAATAAATTAACATCATGCCTCGAAGTCAAAGAAACACACATTCTTAACTACAACAGACATAAATTGTCCAGCTCCTCACTTGAGAGCATGAACTCTGTAGTCCATTTAGGCTAAAAAGAAAAAACTCAAAAGCGAAATGATATTTACTATTTAGAATTTGCTGGAACCAAAATTCTCCAGTGGTAATCAAATGCGGAAACATTACAAAAAGAATTAAAAAATCCACAATATCCCTCTCTCTCTTTCTTATCATGCTCATTTTCTCTCAATACCATTTTTTCTATGTTTTTCCTTTTTTTTTTGTTTATTATGAAAAAAAAGACAGAAGAAAGCGGGCGAAATCTCCGCCTCATCTCTCCATTTCGCTTTAAAGACGGCTAGAAATGGTGGTCCGCTCAATCCACGGCGGTGAAGGATTAAAAACACTATCATCGGTGATTGGTTCTTTTATATTTATATATATCTACAAATAGGATACGTTCGGGAAGATGCTAGTAGTCGATGATTGGTTCCCCGACTGTGAGATTTCGCTCCACAGTCCATGGTAAGTCGAAGAGCTTAGCAGTCACAAACTTGAAGATCTTATTTACGTTTATGTTGTATGAAGCACTCGAGAAGAAGAGCGTCGCGTTTAGCGCCTTGGCGTAGGTTCTCGCCTGGCTAGCAATAGTCCATTGCAGATCTATAGGAAGCTGAATAAACTCATCAAACTTTGTTCCTACCATGACTGGAATAGCCGTCTGCATAAAGACATAAAGTGTTTTATTAAGGAGAAACCGAAACTGAGAATGTTATTAACAAGTGTTGTGTCTTAAAATCTCACCTGATTAGACTTTCTAGCTTGTTGATACCAGCTAATCACACTGCATAATCATCAAAAAATAAGAAGAAGCTTTAGCTTTAATCAAAAGTTACATGTAATTGATAAGGTTAAACAGTAATTGTACTTGTTAAGTGTGCAACGACTGGTGAGATCGAACATGAAGAGAATGGCTACAGAGTCCTTGCAAGCCGTGGGGATTAGTTCATGTGATTTCTCAGCTCCTGTTTGATTAACATTCTAGTTAATTAACCTCCAATAATTGCAATGGATTTTATCATTTAATTGGTTGTTAAGAAGAATGGAAGATGAACCTTGTAACTCCCATATACTGTAGGAAATGCGAGCTCCTCCCATGGATAACGTCTTGTCCGTACAATGGATCCCTTTCTCTAACTCTCTTATCTCAAATTGTTTCTCTTCACCAACATACTTCGCCTTTACAATCAAAATCATAAATTCAAATAATCAATATTGTTGTTTGTTTCAACACTATTTATGAGATAAAGACAATATCATTATACGATTAGGACTTATCATATTTTTTTTTGAGAAAGAAAAGGGTTAAACCCGAATCTATATAGATACTTGTAGTTATCTATATTGTTAATCTCTGTTTAGGAACTATGCTCTTGAATAAATACTCTTCGTTGTACATAAATAATACTCAGACTTTAAATTCATAAAGTGGTATCAGAGCAAAGCGAATCTTGAAAAAGTTTTGATACCAAACTTCCCCATAATCTACAAAATGATATCAGCTACATAATTTTAGCTATTTTTTTTATTTTTTTAAAAAACATGAGTGATACCAAATCGCAGCAACATGCAAACAAACATGACCAATCAACCATCAATTTCAAAATGAGTAATGATTCACACCTAAGAGAGATAGAATGCTTATATGTAAAACTAACCAGGAAGCAAGTTTTTCCGATCTCGGGGTCTCCTAAGAGGCTGATTTTCAGAGAAACCACATCAGAATCTGATCTCCGCTGGCTGCTATCGAGGTCGTGTACCGACGTGCGGCGAGCGTCCACGGCGGGGATGGGAGGAGGGAGAGGACGAGAAACACTGGGAGAAGGAGTGGCGGCGCGTGACAACAAGAGATAACTCTGTGATTTTCCGGGAGCGCAAGGGACGATTCTGCTCAAGAGAATGCGCGTGAATCGACGGAGAATCAATATTCTACGGTTTACTATGTTCCTGAGGTTGTTCGTTCGAGCGATCTTAACGCAGGATTGAGCCATTTTGATTAAGAGAAGAAGGAAAATTAATATAATCTAAAGAAGAAGGAAGAAGGAAGAAGAAGATGCAGAATCAGACGATAGCTTCAGGAAGATCTGGTGATGGCCAGAGAGAAGCTGATTGATTCCATTTTGGCCATGAAAGAAAAGGAAAGTAGAGAGAGGTAATATACGGAAAGCCTTTTTAGGTTTCTGTGTTTCCTCCTCTTTTTCGGAGGGGACGACGACACTGCTTTTTTTTCAAAAATATTAGTATTTGTTGTTTTTATTAATTATTTTTATTGTTTTTGACACGTGTGTGGGTAAAGAGATGAGAGAGAGAGAGGTGAGGATTTCTTGGATGTGACGACCACAAATCACATTATACATTTCCGGGCCAACGTTGACCTTTTAATCAGTCATGCATTCTAAGAGCATTATTATCCCGATCTTTTAACCGGGGTTCTTAACTCATGATTTGATATTTTTTTATACTTTTCGGTTAAGAGACGGTTCTTATATATCTTATTTAAGAGACGGTTTTTAACTTTTTAGTTAAAAACTAAAAAAAAAAAGCTAAGAATCATCTCTTATCCGAAACTAAGAACCCCGGTCAAGAGACCGGAGATAATGATGGCTTAAGTTTCTAATCTAAATTACAGATTTATAACATATTTTAAAGTGCTTGAATTTCAGGATATTTTAATCTCAAATACAATTATCTACACATATATATATTTATCATTTTGAATATTTCCAATTTTATATATCTTTTTAGTTCTTAAGATATATTGCAAAATACACTTGTCTTTAAAATTCAAACTGATTAAATTTTAAAATACAAGATTTAATGATGATGTGTGCCTTCATGTAATGAGTTCGTTTCAGATTTAGCAACAAAGCATGCAATGATGATGATGTGTCTTCATTTACCACATGTGACATGTGAGCCATTTTTTATGTGTTTTGTTTTTTCAGAAAGGGTTCATGTCAGCCATGTTTTTCGTTGAGTACACAAAGTTTGGGTTTCTTCCTATAATTTCGATATATTGTATCACAAGTTGAAGTGATATCTAAAACAAGTTTCAAGGTTCTCTCGACATAATCAAATATGAAACTGGAGTATCGAATGCTGTTGATTTAATTCGACTTTAAAAAAATGTTGGTGGTACAGATGATGATATTTTGGCTAATAATTGAGACCCACGTGAATTAAAAAAAAACACATTAAAAAGAAGTAGCCAACTCAAAGACATGTCTCCGACCACCGTGGCTTTGTTTTGTATTTATTAAAACCTAAATGCACTAACGCCTTGACGGGTGCTAACTTCTTTCGTTTTTGAATGATTTACTAAAGTTGAGGACTGCAATAGGCTTTCCAAATCAAAGAATTGCATCTTTCATCACAACAGTGGCGATGCTTTGCTTGTCCAACCTAATTAATTGTTTGACAGAAAAGGGTGCCAATGTAACGTGGCCACCATTATCGGCTTGTTTAGTTATTTACTATAAATATAGTTTTTCTTTCGTGATTCAGATCCCTTTTTGTTTTTCTTAAGGTTTTATGAGAATACTACAAATATATAACATAACAAGAATTTATTTTTCAACCTTTGATGCTATGTTCATGCCATCCCAAAACGTTTAGGAAGATCAAAGTTTGTCAAAATATTATTGCCTTCATAGTTGTAGTTAAAATTGCCAATGAAAAATATATAAAAATTTGTGGTCTGGTTTGAACCAAATATAAAGAATACTAATTTCTCTTGTTTAACCATCAAAGCTACATGATGTCAAAATATCCCCATCAAAGCTACATATAATTTTTTTAAAAATGTAGGCCTATATTCTGTGACTTAAAGCCAATGTTTCGCCAACTACAAAAAAGGAATGGGCCTGGTTATATATTTCTAAAATTCTAGATAAAAGCTTTATATAAAAAAAACATATGCACTACTATAGATAGATGGGATAAGTGGGATTTTTTTCTTTGTTGGAGGAATTCGAAATCAACTATGGTGGATAGAGAATAGAAAGACTCACTGTGTGGAGAGAAGACAACCTCACATCAGATACATATCTCAACGCCAATTTTTCCTGTCTCAATTTATGATATGGGTACTTAGCTTAATATATCACAATTTCAGGTTTTTACAGCAAGATATTCTTAGCCTCATTTTATGGAAAAATCAGTTTCTAATTTCTTCACTCAATACTTGGAAATTCTCAACCAAAGGGCACCATATTCAAAAAGAGCGAACAATCAAATAAATAAAGCAATGGCCATTTTAATTTGGCATACAAAATACATCACCAACTTATCATTTAGTTTTAACTTTAAAGCAATCATTCACAGGAATTAATCAAAGTTAAAAATACATGTCTTATAGTACATCTCACCCGTTGCCAAACAAAGAAAAGCACCAGCATACCGGTTAGCTTGAGCATTTGCATTTCATTGGATACCAAATGTACATCGACTTGCATCATTCGGGAACCACTTCTAGTTTTTTGCTGCTCCATTTGTCCAACCTTTTAGAAGCTTCTTCCACCTAAGTACAAACATATATCAAATTTTCTTCAATCAATAAAATATAGATGTGAACATATTATAAGGAAAACGCATAGTTACCTCTTTTGTCCAGTCTGTCCTAAACGTGACCCACGCTAAAATAACGGTTTGTATAAACGTACCACATATCATTCCCGTCCATATACCCTAAAACATCAACAAAATTTGAAGGGTATGATTAGTCTTTTATTAGTAACATTATTAGTACGAAAAAATAATTAGTACGAGGATCATTGGATAAAATGAATAACTAAATGTAAGTATTTGAGTTTTTAAATGAAGGAGCAAAAATTTTCTTGCCTTGGCATCGAATTTGAAGTAAAACCCAAAGAGAGCTCCAAGAGGAATTCCAACAATATAGTAACATCCAACGTTAACTTTCGCCACAAACGTTTGCCAACCGCAACCAACCGCCACACCTTGAATGGACATTTTCACATATTTTTTTTCTAAAAACAACATTTTCATCTATTTTGATTTGTAAAATTGCGGTGTTGAATAAATTACCGGAAAGAACTGGTTGGATCCCATTCAACATAAGCGTTAAGGCAAGAAGCGGGCAGAGCTCAGAAACTGCAGCTGATACTTTTTCACCCTCAGTGAATGCATAACTCAGAACGTCACGGCAAGCCAAAACTACTATGGCTAAGATCACACAAGTGATGAACGAATAGATGTTAACAACAATTACAGAAAATGCTGCGGATTTAGGATTTCCAGCTCCAAGTTCATTGCTCACTCTTACACTGGAACAACATCAATAGCACCGATTCTTACAGTCTTACTCAAGTTTAGTTCAGTGTGATTTAGCATATTTGAGTGGCTGTAAAATGTAAGAACTTATACATTTTGGGGGAATATTTTTAGATAGACTTTTTCAATTTTATATTATTGAAACGAAATCGGGATTTTGGAAAACACAGACCTTATCGCTGCATTGAATCCAACAGAGATCATGAACACCCATCCTGAAATCGTCATGCTGGATACACAAAGTAAGAAATCGAGCAAAAATAAAATACAAAATATGATAATTCACCAAAACAGATAGTATATTTTAATTTTAAACTACAATAAATCTCATAAAATAATTTTTAACGATAGTATATTTTAATTTATTTTTATATTTTGTTAAGTAACAGAGAATTTATCATTTTAATATAAATCATTCGAAATCTCTAATTGAATATACCTCCTAAATTATTATTTTTGACAACAAAATGAGAATTTATCCTAAAACATAATCCACGATGAAAAATCTATATATATGTGGACAACATAAATCGGCATGCTTCATACCACCTCTTAAATTACGTTACTTGAAAATCTATTTAATTACCTAATTAATGAAACAATATTGATATCTCCAACAAAACAAAGGAGATGATGCATAGTTTTTTTATCGGTTATTTGAACGAACAAAGGATTGCTCGAGTCCAAGTAGATAACTTCAAAATTAAAATTAGTATTTTAATCGTAAAATACTAATATACAAAAGTAGACAAACTGGAGGAAGTAGGACGTGACCATATAGATTATGTCTGTAGCAGAAGTGTCAAAATCGTTAGCTACTAACTTAACTTTCATATATGAGATCTCTTCATATATCTACAACCAAACTTCCCTTTGTACTCCTACAAAATATCTGTTATGTGAATTTCATATCGATTAACATTATTAAAAGTGTTGTCGAATAATTAAGAAATCATTCATCAGAAAGTCTATAAACATACATTAATTGTTGAATCTCAAGATAAATAAATATATACATATATATACATCAAACTCATATTGTTTTGTTGGAAAAAAACAAATATACTAAATAGTATTCTTTATGTTTCTAAAAGCTGTTTTTGTGTTTGTTTACACATATTAAAAATATATTAAAAAATTGATTATAAATTTAGAATATTTTGGTATTAGTTATTTTTATAATATTAAATTCAATAAATAAATTAATTTTCCGGCAGAGAAGTGACTTTCTTTCTAATATAGGTCTTTATTGTTTTGAAGCTTGCAGTTCACCAGTATTTACTAACAAAAACTGAATTCAAGCAGAACTTTCACCATAAATTTTATAATTCATCTTTTTAAAATAATTTCTTTTTATCTTTTCAAAACATAAATAGTATATAATATCGTGTTGAACAGAAAATGTGTTTAATATAGTGAAACATGCTATGACAAAATTATAGTATCCCTCAGGTAGTGCATATCTATATAAACCATCATTTTTCATTGCTTGCATGAATACAAAATTGTAAAAATTAACTTCTCCATAGAAAAGATGGTGCGAGTGCGATCAAGATTTGGTACAAGTCCCTTAACGAGTGGCTTCTTCTGTTTGGTAATGGATAAAACAGAACTTTGGACGAATAAAAAATGGTAGAGCGACTCCCCCAAACACAATAGGTCATGGTAAAAAATCTAATTAAAAGATTATTGTATAATATAGTTTTTTTAACAACTATTGTATAATAGTATAATATAGTACAAAACAAAGAAGAAGATGCAGGTAACCGATAATTGGACAAAGAAAGAACGTTTTGTTCGACTCCAAGTAGATAACTACATAATCAAAATTACAGGAATTATATATTTTCGCAAAAGAAAAAGAATTAAGTATTTTTCGAAAATTACTTATATTAATTAAAGATGAAGACAAAAATGGGAAATATGTTGAAAAATTCGTTCTGTTAAATACAAGCTTTATTAGCAAAAAAAAGAAAATAGACGAATCATTTCTAAAATCATCCATCTGAAAAGACTATAACCAAAGCTATGCTAACTGCTTAAGGATATGTGTGGTCTGGTTCATGCTTAATTTAGCTAACAAATTTAACGAGTCAAATATTTATATACTAAGAAAATATATTCGGAAAAGACTTACCAAATGGAGAGAGAGTCGAGAGCAAGTTCCGGATCCTCGAGAAGTCCGGCGAGAAGAACCAAGATCTGAAAATACCAAGTCTCAAGACAAAGCATCACGGCGGAGGCAGCAGAGAGTTTAAAGAAACTCGGTAGCCCCAAGAACGCTTGCCAACTAAACCCTCTCCACGTCTCACGACACCGATCACTCGTCACGATGTAAACATACTGAGCCACAACAATAATCCACCACGAGAGACTGAGCACAAGCGACGCCCCGAGCAAACCCAACCCGAGCTTGTAAACAGCTAGCCAGCTTAGGAGAAGATGAACGAAGAGAGTGGCGGTTGCAATGTAAGCACTCGGAGCAACGATGCTTTGCGCCTGGAGGAACTTTTGGATAGGGAAGTTCATCGCGTAGGCGAAGATCTGAGGGATAAGGCCGTAGACGAAGAGAGACGCTGCAGAAGCGATCTCAGGAGACTCTCCGAGGAAAAGCAGAATGGGTTTGGAGAAAACGTATAGTATAGTGAGGAGGACGCCGGTTAGCGTGAGCAACACGGCGGATCTTTGGAGATAAACGCCGAGCATGTCGTACTTTCTTCCTCCAAAGGCTTGTCCACACAACGTCTCCACTGCACTCCCCATCCCTAGCTACACATTTTCAAAGTTGTGGACTTCATAATTATTACAAAGGTCTATAACCGCAAAACATAACCAAAAGTTCATGTTGTTAGACCATGTTTATTGAGATTCTTAGGGTGGGGTTCTTAGCGTAATTTAAGAACCAATTCTTAGTTTGTTACCATGAGACCGTAAGCGAAGACTTGTATTCCTGTGTTTCCGAGAGAAGCAGCAGCTAGTTCTAGGTTCCCGAGATGACCAGAGAAGATTTGAGTAGACATGGACATGAGGTAGTTTATCATGTAGACTATGACAGCAGGAGCAGCAAGCTTGAAAAGAAGTTTGGATTCAATCATGGTGGCTTTACGCAGGCGGGGGAAAAGGGGAGTTTCAACGTCGGAGAGCACTCTCTCTAACTCGCCGTTGCTGGATTCCGGCAAGGGAGAAAGCTGAGGGTGGAGAAGCTGTTGGTATACGCCATCGTTTTGAGAGGAAGAGTCCATGAGATTCTCGTTTAAGGATATGTGTGGTCTGTGTCAGTTTAAGTATAGGTCTTTTGGAGGATGGCAAGTGGCGGTTATATGTACACTCGTGATTCTCGCTTGACATTTTTTTTTTCTTTCTGTTTGTTAGTCAGATATCTATGCCGAGAATCAATTCACCTTTCTGTTTTTTTTTTTACCTTTTTTCCATTATCGATTACAATTGATATTCTAAATGTTTAATTAGGAGGCTACGGGTCTCACTACCTTAAACACAGCAGTTACAAATGTATATACAAATTATTTCGGATATGAAAAAAATTGATTTAAAAAATAATGTGATTTGTATCACTAACACATCGATTAGACATGGATGTGTTTTGCAGAATAGTTATAACTGACTATCAGATGCATCACTAATTTAATAATAGATTAATGATAATAATACATTATGTTTTAAAAAGACTCATTTTATTATCATAAAAGATTATTTGAAATAATTAATTATAATATTACATTTATTTTAAATATATGATTATTCACAATATTAAATATTTTATAATATAGATTATTTAAAATTTTAAGATACTTATAATATTAATATAATTTCATTTTTATATTTTAAAATATTAATATATTAAATTCTATGATTTTAATATATTTTAAAATCTTGGTCCGCTGCTGGAGTTTGTATGTTTAGGCAACAATGATTTAGTATTTACACTCCCAAAAAAACAATGATTCAGTATGTATGTATATTCTCTATACGAGCTAATGCACGTCACCAGTTGACTTTTATACGATTTTGTATAATTAATTTGTCAAGTTCGACGTCGACAATCTCAACATCTTACGCCAATGATTGTATCTGAGATGAATCAGATTTTTTTCTTCTCTTTCTTTCAAGTATTAAAATTGTGAAATTGTGACGGATATTCTTTCCAAGCTTTAGAACAAGTCTGCCATAATGTCGTGAACACAATAATCATATCATGTTCTGTGTTATTCTTAAAAGCAATTGCATGTGTATTACATACTTCTTCCTCTGTTTCATATTAGTTGTCGTTTTAGAAAAAAAAATTAGTTTCAAAATAAATGTCGTTTTAGAGTTTCAATACAAAATTCATTAATAAGATTATTCACTTTATTTTTTTATTGGTTGAAATAAGGTTAGATGTATAGATAATTGTATTTTTATTTTAGAAATATACAAAATTATATGTTTTCTTAATATGTATGCGTAAACCTAGAACGATAACTAATATGAAACGGAGGGAATACAATTTAGTGTAGTTTTCTCATCAGCCAAGATATGAAGATGGTACTCAATAATTACAAATTGATATGCAATTGTGTTAATGCATATATTATCGGATTGTAATCCTAATACATATGAAATTAGTCATAGTTCGTTGCTCTTAATTAAATTACAAAGATATTAGGCGAGCTCGAAGTACAATCTTAAGGCATTGAATTTTATAAAAGACTTTAATGTTGTACAATTGTACTATTAGATGTGCATCCTCATAAGATGGTATAGTTGTCCATTATAGAATTATCATAAGATGGTATAGTTGTCCATTATAGAATTATCATAGTCATGATTCTGATTATAATTGTCAAAAACTAAATCTCTTATTTTTTCTCAACCACACCATAAATCATATAAATACATTTTTTTTATTATATATATATATACTTTGTTTATTAGAAGAGTAACGAAATAACTTTATTTGTTTCAACAACATATATAAATTTGGTAATTATCTTATCTACATAAAAACACAGGTTACCTTAAACTGAAAAATATTAAATCAAAATCTTTCTTCAAACGGTGATCTTCTTTATAAACCTTTTGACAATTTGTCTCCCAACTTTTTGAAAATCGGGGAATAAATTAATATCGAAAACGTTAAACAAGAGCCGACGTCAGAAAAAAAGGGAAAACATAAAGAATAGCCGTTATGAACATGTAACGCGGCCATACCTGTATGGCTTTATAACCATTATTGTAATTTATTTACAGAAACTGAAAATGAAACAGTAACGGAAAATGCATATTTAAAACGTCAAAACAATTATTTTTTCTTTCCTTTGAATTATTTAACAAAATTAACTTTTGCCAGGTGACACATGCTGAACTAATTTAATATCATTTATTGATTTTACTAGTAACACCCAAAACGTAAGAATCAGCAGAGATCTGAGTAGAGTTGAATCTTGGATCGGTATCCCACAAAAAAAAAAACACATATAGAAAATAATCTGTCATTCTATTTTTATTAATGATTTTCTTTCTTCTTCTGATCCAAGACTCTTCTTCTTATTCAACAGAATCTGCAGTTTCGTCTTCGTCGTTTCCATTGTCAACTTTGTTTGACTTCACCGTAACAAACAAGAAGACGAGATTTGTCGCTAAGCTCTTGAGAAGGTAAGGTAATTGAAGTTGATCACAGTTAATTGTTCCGAGTAGATTCATGGTCTTTAGATTCAGACAAAAACTGTTTGAGTTTTTTTTTTTTTGTTTTGTTTTAGTTGATAAAATTTTAGTTTTCGATTTTGCTGTAGATTTTTTATTTTCCCAAAAGTTTGAATGGTGATGTATTTTGAGATAATACAACAAAACTACTAATAAAAATACGTATATGTTTTTAATTTTGTTACCACTAAAGTGTATTATCATGTTGTGACTTGTGATGGTTATTTAATAAAGATATATTAACCTATTATTTTAAAATTATTATATTTTCTGTATTTTACAAAATTAAAATATTAAATATTTACAACTAATACAACGAAAATATTTTCTGTATTTTACAAAATTAAAATATTAAATATAATATATTTTCTTGCAAGAGACATTAAAAAAGCTCTTAACCTCTTCGTTGTTTTATCTGTATTTTAATGTTCATGAAGATTGTTCATTCTTGAAAGCCATGGCTACACTAAGCGATATTGGAGTTGCAGCAGCCATCAACATTCTAACTGCATTCGCTTTCTTCATCGCCTTTGCGTTCCTCAGACTCCAACCTGTAAACGATAGAGTCTATTTCCCTAAATGGTATCTCAAGGGTCTAAGGAGTAGCCCTATTAAATCAGGTGGCTTGGCCAGCAAGTTTGTCAATTTGGATTTTCGATCTTACATTAGATTTTTGAATTGGATGCCTCAAGCACTGAGAATGCCAGAGCCTGAGCTCATCGATCACGCAGGACTGGATTCTGTTGTCTATCTAAGGATTTACTTACTAGGGTATACATTTCCACAAAACCCTTTTCTTGAAATATGTTTGATGGTTTAAGATTATTATCAATGTGGGTTTGTAATGCAGGTTGAAGATCTTTTTCCCAATAGCATGTCTTGCTTTCACAGTAATGGTGCCGGTTAACTGGACCAACACGACGTTGGATAAGTTACAGAATCTAACTTTCAGTGATATTGATAAACTCTCTATATCAAATATACCAAATGGATCATCAAGGTATAAAGACTAGTCAGTGGATTTGATTTGTTATATATTGTCTTTGATTATATTCTATGATCATATATGTAACAGGTTTTGGGTGCATTTGTGTATGGCTTATGTGATTACTTTCTGGACATGCTTTGTCTTAAAACGAGAGTACAAGATTATTGGTTCCATGAGGCTACAGTTTCTTGCTTCTGATCAAAGGAGGCCTGACCAGTTTACAGTTAACATATATTCTCAATCTCTTGGTCCACTCATTTTTACTTTCTAAGTATTAAATGCCCTTTTCTTTCGACTAATCTAGGTCTTGGTGAGGAACATTCCTCCAGATCCTGATGAATCAGCCAGTGAGCTTGTTGAGCATTTCTTTAAAGTCAATCATCCAGACTACTACCTCACTTACCAGGTTATAACTTTGATCTTACTCAGGATTATCCCTTTTGGACTCTTGTTTTTGGTCTGATTCATCTTCTGGTTTAACAAAACAGGCTGTCTACAACGCAAACAAGCTGTCTGAGTTGGTTCAGAAGAGGAAGAAATGTCAGAACTGGCTTGATTACTATCAAAACAAACACTCTAGGAATCCATCTAAAAGGCCTATGATAAAGGTAACTGGAAGCAAATCTTATCTTTCGTTGAATCATGATGTAACCCTTCTACTTCCATGAGCCAGGTGGGTTTTCTTGGCTGTTGGGGTGAAGAAGTTGATGCAATCGATCGCTACACCGAAAAGATCGAAGGCCTAACAAGAAAAGTAAAGACACCTATCCCAACTCTTTGTGTTTGATCACCTTGTTGCCTTCATAATCACACTTTGGTGGTTTCAGATAAGTGAAGAGAAGGAGAAGGTAACAAGCAGTACAAAGTCTCTAGTCCCTGCAGCTTTTGTATCTTTCAAAAGGCGTTGGGGCGCAGTAGTTTGCGCTCAAACTCAACAGTCAAGAAACCCAACACAGTGGCTTACAGAGTGGGCTCCAGAGCCAAGAGACATCTACTGGGACAATCTTGCATTGCCTTATGTCCACCTCACTATCAGAAGACTAGTGATAGCTGTTGCTTTCTTCTTCCTCACTTTCTTCTTCATGATCCCTATAGCATTCGTACAGACACTAGCCAACATTGAAGGCATTGAGAAGGCTGTACCGTTCTTGAAACCTCTCATCGAAATGTAATAAAAATCTCAAACCTTAACTCTCTCTTCCTTTTACTCGTTGATATTAAATCTTGTTTGTGGACAGGAAAGCTATTAAGTCGTTTATCCAAGGCTTTCTCCCCGGTATCGCATTGAAGATCTTCCTCATTGTCCTCCCTAGTATACTGATGATAATGTCAAAATTCGAAGGCTTCATAAGTAAATCTTCATTAGAGAGAAGATGTGCGAGCAGGTACTACATGTTCCAGTTCATAAACGTTTTCCTCTGCAGCATAATAGCCGGTACTGCACTTCAACAGCTTAACAGCTTCTTGAACCAATCTGCAACCGAGATCCCAAAGACTATCGGCGTGTCAATACCGATGAAAGCCACTTTCTTTATAACCTACATAATGGTGGATGGATGGGCTGGTGTTGCTGGAGAGATACTAAGGTTGAAGCCGTTGGTAATCTATCATCTCAAGAACTTCTTCCTTGTGAAAACAGAGAAAGATAGAGAAGAAGCAATGGATCCTGGAACTATAGGGTTCAACACTGGTGAACCGCAGATACAACTCTACTTCATTCTTGGTCTTGTTTATGCTGCTGTTAGCCCTATTCTCCTTCCTTTCATCCTCGTCTTCTTCGCCTTAGCTTATGTTGTTTACCGTCATCAGGTCCAAACCCACTTCCTAAAACCTCGGTTTTATCATTCTACTCCATGCTCTAACCTTGTTTTATCATCTTCTTTTGTTGTGTGTAGATTATAAATGTGTATAACCAAGAGTATGAGAGTGCTGGAGCGTTCTGGCCTGATGTTCATAGACGTGTAGTGATTGCTTTGATCGTATCTCAGCTTCTTTTGATGGGACTACTCAGCACGAAACGAGCTTCACGTTCGACTCCATTGCTTTTCATACTTCCTGTGTTAACCATAGGGTTCCACAGATTCTGCAAAGGACGTTATGAGCCAGTCTTTGTCAGATACCCATTACAGGTTAGTAGTTAGCGTCTCTCTCCTTTGTGTGTTTGGTCTTGATGATATCTTTTTTCTTTGTAGGATGCAATGGTTAAAGATACCTTGGAACGCACGAAAGAACCAAACTTAAACTTGAAAACGTTTCTTCAAAACGCGTATGTACATCCAGTGTTTAAGGCGGCAGATAATGTTAAGGATGAGATGGTTGAGGAGGAGCCGAGACCTGATAGGACGCCGGATTTAGTGGCTACTAAACGCAGCTCGAAGAGACATACTAGTGACTCCTCTTTTGAAACCTATTGACAAGTTTTTTGATGAGGTTTATTTTATGGGTTTTTAACGGATGCTTTTTATAGGTTTATGGAAGAAGTTTTCCAAATTTATTGTGTTTTTATCATGTCATCAATCTCTTTAAGAATCAATGTGTAGATGAAGAATTGATTGATATACAAAAAAAAATGTTTATGGTAAAACTTTGGTCAACGGAAAAAATCGTGAATAAATAAATTTTGTGGTCAAAGTAATAATTTATTAAAGACTAACTGAAATGGTTTATATAAAGTAAAAAATATATATTCCCTCTGTTTCATAATAAGTGTCATTTTAAGTTTATGCACACCGATTAAGAAAACATTTAATTTTGCATATTTTCTATATAAAAATATCGTTTCCCATACACCTAACTATATTTTAACCAATAGAAAATTAAGCTGAAAAATAAAATTCATAAATTTTGCATTAAAATGCGAAAACGACACTTATTTTGTAACAAAAAAAATTTTCTAAGAGGTTATCTAAAAACAAATCATATAAAATAAAAGAGAAATATTCTAGAATATGATTAAAATATTTTTATTCAAAACTGTACAGAATAAAAAATAATTCAAAATAATATTAATTAAAACATTTTTTTAAAACAAATTATTTTATATTGGAATTGTTTTTAGTGCCTATAGTTAAGAGTTTATTATTTAAGAGATACAAAATAATCATTTTATATTTAATTAATAATATTTTAGAAAAAAAAATTGTGTGTTATTTTTGTACAATTTTTTTTTGTGCCAGGGATTTGCCAGAGTAAAAAACGTATGAATTTATTTGCTATCAGAATATAGTATAATTTGTTTTTGTTCCTTCAAAATTACGAAATAATACAAAAGACAAAAGATTTATTTCCCCCAAAGATCTGAGCTTCTTTTTTTGTTTGACATTTTTCTGAACGAAGCAGAGATCGGAAGCGAGGCGAATGGACGAGGTGATGACAGTGGCGGACGCCGGCGGCGGAAATAGGGCGTTGTACGGATCTCCACCGTCGCAGAATCTGTTCCCTCACAATCTTCCCATATTCTCGGCGTTTCTTGCATTGGCTCTTGCTCAGTTCCTCAAAGTTTTCACTAATTGGTCCGTTCAAATCCTTACCTTTCTCTTGAGTTGTCTCTAATTGGTCCGATCTGTTAAGCTTACGATTGGTTTCCAAGTGAAAGCGAGTGACTTTTTTTGGAATTTTAAGAACCTTTTGCTTACCCTCTGTGTATCAGAACTTGAAAGTTGGCTCCTTTTGTGCAGAAAATGGGTTAAATTCTTAGTTGTCTGTTGGATTTTTGTAGGTACAAAGAAAAGAGATGGGACTCTAAACGTATGCTTAGTTCTGGTGGAATGCCTTCATCTCACTCTGCTACTGTCACTGCCTTAGCTCTTGCCATTGGGCTTGAAGAAGGTGCTGGAGCACCAGCTTTTGCCATCGCTCTTGTCTTAGCTTGCGTTGTGAGAGTTTTCTTCTCACCTCACCTCTTGTGTGTTTCTATACTTCAAAATGATGTCTCTTACAGAAGTGTCCCTGTCTCATTTCTAACTACTTTGCTAACAGCTTGTTTCAACTAGCAAGCATCTCAATGTTATCATACACTTTAGTCTTTAATTACTACATCTTCCTCGTTTACAGTCTCTTTGATTACAAACCATCTTATACCTTTGGTATGTTTGGGTTGCATTGCAGGTAATGTATGATGCCTCTGGGGTTAGGCTTCATGCTGGTCGTCAAGCTGAGGTAAATCCACATAAAACTTGTTAATTTTCTCTTTGTTGTCTTTCCAAAAAGCTAAATTTTTTGTTCATATGAATGGAAATCTCAGCTGCTGAATCAAATTGTTTGTGAGTTTCCTGCGGAGCATCCTTTATCTACAGTTAAACCCTTGCGTGAATTGCTCGGCCACACACCTATCCAGGTTTGCTTAACTCATCAGTAATTTTATTTCATCCTTAAATTTATTAGACATTTTTACAGTCCATGTCTATCAAATGTTCTGGTATTCTGTGCCTTATTAAACTAATTATATTCCCTTAAGGACTCTGTTTGTACAGTCTTTAGAATCAGATAAGCTAGAAAGTTAGAACTCAAGTCCCTTTATTCGCCGAGTATCTGTTGTTGATATTACGATCATACAGCTAAGTTCTGAGATTGAATTGCAGGTTGCGGCCGGCGCCATTTTAGGATGCGTGGTAGCGTATCTGATGAGGAGTACAAGCTAGTTTCTACACAACAATGAATCCAACATTCTTTTGAAAATCATAGACCCTTAAGAAGCTACATAATAGATTCATCAGCAATCAAGCTGTGGGGTAGATTAATGGGAAGTAAATTGAAATTGTGAAATCTGTGTAATATATAGATCATTGTTAGAGAGACCTTTCCTTACGTGAAGTGAACTGACTTGTCGTCACTGTTTAAGAAATAGTTCTGTATTTCAAAAGTATCTTTACATTAGTGTAGAACACTCATGTTCTGCTTTTGCCTTTAGTTTCTATTGATTTAAACTCTCTTCTAATTTCCAATAAGAATGTAAGCATGTGAGAAGTCTCTCTGGTTGTTAAAATTTGACATTATGTCACATTGAATAAACACATATATATTGTTTTGTTTTGTGGATTCACTTTTGAGTTGAATGTAAGATGCTTCTACATTTTTGGGAGGATATAGTTTTGGGGAAAAGGTAGGAAAAACCACCGGAAAAGTGCTAGAAACAACCGGCAGCTTGGGCTGAATGGCGTGGAAAATTCAAAAAGCAACGGATCCATCTTTTTCCATGATATCAAAAGTTGTCAAAAATGCTCCTAGAGAATGACCATATGTGTCTATCAAATTATGTATTGGTTTTGGATTTGGTTTGGCTTTGAGCAGAAACTTATAATTTCATAATCATATGTTCTTTATCATACTATGTATGTATTGGTTCTGGATTTGGTTTGCCTTTGAGAAAAGATTTATACAAAGAAGAACCCAACCAAACCACCAAACCGACGCTGGTAGAGAGCTAATAACGGCTGAGCAAACAAGCAAGCCGCAGAAGAGATGAAACCTGGCGCTCATCTCACAAGTCACAACACCCCACACTACTACGAGTCTTCTTCTGACACCATTTGATTTTTGACCTCAGATTCGAACAAGAACCGGAATCCAAATTTGGTATAACAAAAACAAACCGAAGTAAACCGTTTTAGTGTAAATGTCTCCAAATAGGACAGTCTCCACCACCAAGTACATAACTTCCCGCCAGGACCGAATCTCCAGGGCATGTCTGGTTCAAGGAATCTGAAATTGAACCACTCATGAATCTCTCAAATCTTGCAACTCCAAACTCCTCGCTCCCCGTAACCCTAAGCCCCAAACTTCCAATTTGTCATCTAACAGCTCCAGTTATCAGACGGAGCTTCGCAAACCCTAAACTTCTGCTTCCGCTCCGGCGTAATGAGACTCCGGCCGCGAAAAGGGTTTTCTGGGTTAGAGCCACAGCCGACGGAGATGGAGGAAAAACCGGAAATTGGGTGAACCGGTTACCGATTCCGGGACTCGGAGCTGAGAATGTATTCAGATTGATTTCCAGCGCGACGGGAAGTCCAATCGGACAGTTCATATCGTCCCCTGTGACCTTTTTGCACTCGGTGGATCCAAGAATCAAATTGGTAATTGAAATTCTTGTTCTTTTGTCAATTTTCATCCCAAAGATTCAAGCTTTACTTCTTAATCTTATCAGCACCAAGAAATGTGTTATTTGCTGCTTTACTGAGTGATCTTTTTGAGGTTCTAGCAACTTAGCTATGGTTTGTTTCAGACCCATTCATAGTTGAGATATAGAGTTGATTACTATGGTGTTTGCAAATGTTCAGGTATGGCTACTAACTCTGGTAGTTCTTCCAGCAAGAGCAAGTATTGTTGTGCGTTTGGGACTTGTTGTATGCACAGCTCTTTTGTCTATCTCTGTTCTCCCAAGACAAGTTTGGATGGTGAGTTCCTTGTCTCTCTCACTGGAATGTTGCAATGAATAATTGAATTTTCCGTCTTGTGATCTATCTTAGTTCCTTAAATTTCTTCATGTAAGGATCAATTGGCGAGAGTTTCACTCCTTTCGGCTATCCTCTTCATAACCTTGGGGTTAGGTTCAGATGGTGCACCCCCAATGCTTCAATCAAGAACCCCACCATCTTCACTCACAGGCTTGCCTGATCTTCCCATGTCTTTGAGTGGTTATTCATACATGTTACTGAAGCTCGGACCTTTACAGTTCACTAGGAAAGGCTTATCTGTTGGCAGCACAGCTGCATGCTTAACTTTCATCGTAAGTCTTCGGTTTTCTACTCCTAGTTTTTCTTTGCTAGATCACCTGATGAAGAACGTTTTGGTGCTTCTCACAGATCTTCCAAAGTGCTAGCATTTGCCTTGCAACCACAACACCGGAGCAACTCGCGCTAGCTCTACGTTGGTTCTTGTTCCCGTTGACATATATCGGTGTTCCAGTTGGTGAAATCATCCTCACGCTCCTGCTTTCACTTAGATTCATTAATTTGGTTTTTGACGAGGTGACAACTTTTTCAACTTTTTGTTCTTTTTATATACATACATACATCTCCTGGCTAAGCTTCACATTCCTTAACCACATTAACGTTTGTTGTAACATTAAAGGTCCGAAGTGTTGCACTCGGAATTGTATCCAGAAGAGTAGACTGGAAACAACTTACTGTTCTGGAGACAGTTGATAGTAAGAATCTAAGTTTCTTATATCTCTTTTTTTAAAAAAAAATCTGAAACTCATCTTACAAGTGACTTCTTTTTGTAGTTTTTGCTTCTTTCATACGCCGGATCTTCAAAAATATATTCCGCCATGCCGAGCAAATATCGCAGGTGAACAAATAGGTTTCTGTTAGCTTTTCTCATTGATCTTCATCTTCGTCTGAAGCTCAAAGAGGAACCCTCTGTTTTATATGAACTCTGTAACTTCTGTTTATGTGCAGGCTATGATTGTTAGAGGCTTCAGAGGAGACAGCAGTAGCCACAAGATCTATTTCTTCTCAGGCTCATCAAATAAGTTTGCAGATTTTGCGTCAGTTTTGTGTTTGATAGGTGTAATCTCAACCGCACTCTTGTCCGAATACTTGTTTGTCTAAATATTATCACTGATTCTTTCAGTTTAATATGAACATCGATACAAGTTTTTCTTGAGATAAATCAACAATTACAGGGAAAGATCGAGACTCATGCATGCAGAGTAGGCAAAGAGGACACGATTTACTCATCTTAAGCCAGTGTAGAAAGTTGGTGTTTCTTTTGCCTTGGAAGAGAAGAGACCTCTTGTTTCAAAATTTTGAGATATTTAGTTGTACTTATGATAAAATTATTGATTACTAATCAGCTTAATCAGAAAATTTCATTCTCATCTTCCTAACTATTGTAATTTGCTTCTCTGGTTGTGTAATATTGTTATTACGAATAGCTCATGAAATAAACTTATTGATAATAGAAAACATACCAATTTTTATTAAGGTTTTACATGGCAAAATCATTCAATAGATGCGAAACTAAATGGAAAATGTTCTGGTACCAGGGTTGGTAATTTGTTTGATAAAGTCAACTAATATCCTGCTTAACACACAATTTCTTAATCACAAAATCTGATGATACGTATATAAACATATTTACTAATACATAACTTTAAAGTAAACCCATAGTTCCATGAAAGTCATCTGGTTGTATAAAATATAATATATATTTTTGTCAGTTTTCTGTTTAACCTACTTGAGAGAATTTTGTGGAGAAGGTTGATGAAATTTAGTTAAAGTTAAGAGACGGTTCTTAAATTACGCTAAAAACCTCGTCCTAAGAACCCGCCAATAAACATGCCCTCAAAGGTTTTGGTTTCTTGCTGCTCTTTTCTTGTAGCAGGTTTTGACATTTTTAGATGTGAGACGCTCAACAAAACTGAGTGAATTATCTATTCTCCACCAAACCTGTAGCAGTTGAGCTCATCGCTTCTCTTCATTAAACACTTTACAATCTCATATCTTCATTCTTGATCATACATTATAAAGTCTTTACCGTTTAATTGTCTGATGAAAAGTTTGTGTCATTCATTAGGAAATTTCTAAAAGTGTTAATCTTTTGAAGCAGAAAGAACAGAAAGAGATATTACATGTTGTGTGTGTTTAGAAGGAAGCTACGTTTCCTTTTCTCAAGACTTAGATGGGTCATCAAGAAACGGGTGAAGGCTAGAGTTATTGTCAGGAGGTTAAGGAAAACAAGGTGGAGAGCTCAAAGAACAAAGAGTCTTGAAACAGAAGTTGCTTCTTCGATCCATCTGAGCTCAAACTCCAGAAGACATGTTCGGGTTGCAACGTTTAACGTGGCAATGTTCTCACTTGCACCCGTCGTGCAAAACATGGAAGAAACAACTTTTCTTGATGATATAGATGGCAACAATGTTTTAAGCCCCTCTCCAAAAGGGATTCTGAAGCAGTCTCCGTTACATTCTTCTGCAGTCAAGAAACCAAAGGTTTGTATTAATCTCCCAGACAACGAGATATCTTTATCACAGAGCTACAGCTTTCTGAGCATGGTGGAGGGAGAGGAAGATGGTAACGAGGGGAAGGAAAACAGAGGAAGTAACTCTATGAGATCTCCCGTGTGTCTTCCCTCTTGTTGGTGGGATCAAGAAAGCTTTAACGGATACAACAGCAGAAGAAGCATCGCTGAGTTGCTAGGAGAGTTGAATGCAGACATATTGGCTTTGCAAGATGTAAAAGCAGAGGAAGAGACACTTATGAAGCCGTTGTCGGATTTGGCTTCTGCTTTAGGTATGAAGTATGTGTTTGCAGAAAGCTGGGCGCCTGAGTATGGCAATGCCATACTGTCAAAATGGCCTATAAAGAAATGGAGAGTTCAAAGAATAGTCGATGCAGATGATTTCAGGTGATAGCAAACTTTGAAGTCTTTAACGCCTACTAGATAATCTAAGAGTTATAAACATTAGGCCAACTCTTCTTCGTTGGTAACCCAACTATATTTTACCTTTGAGCTCATGAGAATCCATGGTTATAGGAGACATAGAAGCTGCAAATGTTTTTGTTTTCTGTTCTGAAACACATTGTTTTGCTTCTTATAGTCAATAGTTTGTGTGTGTGTGTGCAGGAATGTGTTGAAGGTGACTATAGAGGTCCCATGGGCTGGAGAAGTAAACGTGTATTGTACTCAACTTGACCATCTAGATGAAAACTGGCGGATGAAGCAAATCGATGCAATAACTCGAGGAGACGAATCTCCACACATCTTGTTGGGAGGCTTGAATTCTCTTGATGGCTCTGATTATTCCACAGCAAGATGGAACCACATCGTAAAGGTATAACAACATTTGTAAGATATCATGTAACATAGATCGGTCATAACTTTGTTATTTGTATAATTAACCAAAACAGTATTATGAGGATACTGGAAAGCCAACACCTAGAGTTGAAGTGATGAGATATCTCAAGGGAAAAGGATATTCAGATTCAAAAGAATCCGCAGGAGAATGTGAGCCTGTAGTCATTATTGCCAAAGGCCAAAGTTAGTTCTTGTCCTGTTTCTCTTTTAACTTATAAAAGTTTTATTTTGTTACTAAAAACTCTTGATGTGATATTGCAGATGTACAAGGAACATGCAAGTACGGGACACGAGTAGACTACATACTGGCATCACCAGAGTCACCTTACGAGTTTGTTCCAGGCACGTATTCAGTGGTTTCTTCCAAAGGTACTTCTGATCACCATATAGTCAAAGTCGACTTAGTTATAACCAAAGACCGGTCCAGTGGTAGCTTCAAGCATTCTCGCAAGAAAGCAAAGCAGAAGATCATCCGGATAAAAGCTAATTTGATGTCGTAAGATACATGCAATGTACTTGATGAACTCATTACGTTACGATTTTGTTAGAATTCACTGTAAATAAACTAACCAATCAATGTTTTATTCTACTGTTCTCTCACTTTCAAGTGTCATTTAAACATATTTCATACGAATTAAAAATGATACAATGTACTAATATATCATTGTTTAACATTTTTCTATAAATATCATATATTCATTTTATTTTAATTTACAGTTTTAGAAATACAAATAATTACTATTATCTCTATTTTATTTTTGTCATATAATTTTTTACATTTATTTAAATTCTTATATTTATATAATGTGTGTGTTTAGTTATAATATAGATTATATAATATATAATATATAACAGAAACTTTTTTTTGTCAAGTTTTTTATAACAGAAATAGAAATATACAATATAACGTTATGTTATTTATGTAAATATATGTTGAGTCTGTTGACTGTTCTCGAAATAGAAACGTATCGACGTCTTTATAACAGAAATAAATAAATAAAACGTTCGGTCGAAAATCATGAAGGGGGTTTGAAGAGATTAAATGTGAGCGCACGTTAAAAATGACAAAAACAAATCCATGCACGCCTCGAAGAACCTCATGTTAAAGTTGAAGAAAAAAAAAGAACCTCACGTTGGACTTTTTGTTTTGACATTTGGTGTTTTATTGTGTTGGACACCCTTTTTTGAACAAAATCGTCTTGTCAAACTTTTCTTTCTGATGTTATATAAAAAAAAAACTTCTTTCTGCTTTCTTCAACTTCCGTATTCAATTATTAATTAGTTTTTCTTCTTCATCGTTTGTACTTAAAAAGTAACTTTACTACTAACCTTTTCATGTCAGTCTCCTTTTTAATCCGTCCGGTTTCACAGATATACTATATATTTTATATGATATGGAAAATAATATATAATACAGTTAGAAATTATTACAAATTACAAATTCTAATTTTGACTATAGAGTGCATCTATGCACCATAAAGTTCAAAATAGTGTTGGCAACATATTTCTCTCATTAAGTAAAGATAATATCTATATAATATACAAATCATTTACTTTTCTATCCATCACTTTATTAAATATATAAATAAGAGTATATAGTTTATGCATCGTATTGTTACTGTTCTATCATCAACTTTACCAATCAATGCCTTAGTGTTTGAATAGAGATATAAATATGTTTTATTAAAAAACGTCTTTAGTCACTAATCAAAAATAAAGTTTTATTTTTGACGTTTTCCAAAATCCAAAACAATCGTATTTGTGTTTCTCTAGACTGTTCAATTAATTATGAACTGCACATATTTACTCAAACGCCAATAATATATAATTATTAAAAATAACATCATATTCTTTATAAATAACCCTATATTATACTAATGAATTATAATTCAAAATTTTCAATAATTTCATCAATGATTTGATTTCAAACACATATTTTTTAAAATTAACACACTTCGTTTTTCACAAGTTAGCAATTCAAATATAAAAATGAATCAAACGTTAACATTTTCACTAACTAAATATATTCGTATATTTATTTTTAAAATCATATATATTAATCTACACTTAAATATTTTAACTATTTTTTTAAAAAAATAGACTGGACCAGTCAAACTATGACTTGTTCTTCTAATCAGTTATTTCATATGTTAAAAATTATATTTAATCAATTGAGAAAATAGCTCAAAACTATTAATTCTCCAAAGCCAGTGGACCATTTCAATATAAACTCATTTTTCAAAGAAAATTGATTTAAAATAAAAAATTTGAACCCGTAAAATATAATTTCACCAATCAAACGTTCTTCTATATCTTACTTATGAAAATTATACTTATCTTACTTAATGCATGAATTGCAATTATATTATATTTTATTTTAATTCTGCATCGTTTATATTGTTAAATCTGCAACTATCGTTTGGACCTTTTTAACACACAAAAATACATTCATGATGTCTAGAGTTAGGTTACGTATGTGTTTGTGTAGATGTGAAAGTACAATGTCTTTTCATACATCTATGTTACAGTCATAACCTTTGCTTTAAACTCTTGGTTGACCTTTCTAGTCTTTTCTTGTTGACCTTTCTAGTTTACATTTCGAGAAAACATGTGAAACATGCAGTTGGTATAGTTTAGTGTTATTTTAATATAAAGAAAAATCTCATACGTTTTTAGATGTTTATAATGGTACCTTGAATTCTTTTATAGTACTTATTTGAATAATTATATATTTTCATCTAAATTAATGTACTAATTAACTTATATAGTTAGGACAAACTAACCAATGATTACGAATATACTATTAGCCATGATTATTGGAATGACTTTTTGTATAATGGATCAGCAGGCATGACAGGTTTTTTTTCCACAAGACATTGATCCATATCTAGTGGAAACGACTTTCGGTTATTTAGATAACTAAATAACATACGAACATGTAGCGTTGTAGTGATTGTGACGTCATGTAAACAAAACGAGATATTATTAATTTATTACAGCAGGAGTTCTAAATTCTTAAAAAACATATGGTTTAGTTTTAAGATGAATCTGTTGATTCAGACATCCAGACATATAATTTTACTGTTGTGTATATTCATTAGATCTATGAAATTACTGTCCAGATCTGGATTCACACATTTTAAATATTTATTTCTTAAAACAGATCAAAGCAGATCTTGAGTTACCTAGTTTTCGTTTTAACAGTAAAACCAATTAAATTTTAAAGCAATTTTATCTAAATATAGTAAAAGAAAAATAAATGTTTTAAAAGATATTAAAATTAAAAATACATAAAAGAAAAATATTTATGAAAGTACATTTAAATATTTTCAGAAGCACACTAAAATATTATTTTTTTTTTAGATTTTTTTGGTCTTTGTCGGAGACATGAAAAATATAAAAACGGTTTTTAACATACAAATAGAAAAGAGTGAAGAAAAGATAAAAAAAAATTAATTTGACTTTGATCCTTTTATTTTAGAATAATAAATTAATTTAGTAATAAATAAAAATCATGTTTAGGTATTATTAATTAAGAACAAAACCAGATTCCCTTACTTTAAATTTTAGTGGGACAATGTTTGTTATGGAAATTTTATTAGAATAATAGGTTAGTTAATTTGTCTTTTTAGCAAAATTTCTTTTTTGTAAACAGATTTTTTTTTCTTTAATTTTGAGAGGTTTGCTTCTGTTAAAGGGAGAAAATTTGTTGAAATAAAAGGAAATGATAAGATTTAAAATATAAACAAGTCATCAATACCAATACCAACATGGATTTCAGACAACGTGAACCAATCACAATCTCAATTGTAATGTTGATATCAACATTTTCTTGTTTTTAGACATTAATCAAAATATATCGTTAAATAATAGGTATAAAAATACGAAGTTAGATTTTCTAGTCTTTTATTCCTCTTCCTTCCCCCTATTTAAGTCATTTACTCTCCACAGTTGTTGCCACACCCACCACCATTTATCACCATTGTGACATGTGACATCTGTCTCGTCAGTAATTAAAATTAATTAATATCTTACTACCATTATGAGAAGTAATATCTATTCCTATAAATTTGGTGATAACTCTTAGAATTGAAATTTATAGGCTTCACCTTTTGCTCTTCTCGTGTGTCTTTGAGCATAGTTTCTCATGGCTCTCTCTGCATTTCGATTTCAATTTCCTTCTTACTTGAGTAGAGAAACTTCAAAAGATTATTGCAAAACTACTTCTTTATCATCTTCTTCTCAATCTTTAGCTACATATCTTCCCTCAATATGCCGCAGAAGTACCGTTTCTCCTGTAAGTTTGCCTTCTTCCTCTTTTGCACTAGCTGGATTATATACCATGAGCTTGCATCTAACAAAATCCTGCAAATTATCAGTGAGAAAACCACACTGGTTTCTATATTTTAAATAAACAGATTGTTAAATATTTTGTTTTTTTTTACCAAAAAAAATAATATTAAACAGATTGTTTTGACTGTTGAGTCATAAGAGCATGATTAAAGGGGGTTCTTAGAGGGGTTCTTAGGGGGATGGGTCCCATGAATAGTGTAAGAACCGGTTCTTAAAACTCTTAAATAAGAACCGATTCTTAAGAGTTTCTTGCACTGTTCACGGGTCCCACGGACACGTGGCGACCCACGATTGGTTAACTTTTTTTTTTTTTTTTTTTTTGAAAAAACAGAAAAAAAGAAAAAAAAAAAAACCTAAGAACCCCAATTGAGGTTCTTAGGGTTAATCATGGTCTAAGCTTTGTTGGATTTTTGAGTATCCATTTTGTTATTCTGTGAACAGAACTATTCAGTTTAGTATGAGAAATCTTTAAGAATATTCGTCTTCACTGGATAAATTTAAAATGAAATGTTTAAATGGACTAATGGACTATGCATTTTGTTTGTTTGGGATCATATACATACATAAATTTGTTATAAATGACAAAAACCCATTCTTATGTTTTGTTCAGTCAAAAATAAGAACAACAGTAAAGGGCTCACTTGTAAAGAAGGGTGACTATTATTCTACTAGACCACCAACTCCTTTGTTGGACACAATCAACCATCCAATCCACATGAAAAATTTATCCGTCAAGGTATAACTCGTAACCATAAGCTTTGATCCATCATATTACTCTCTAGACTTTTTTTTGTTTCAAGATGAAATATGGAATAATGGTGTAATGGTTATGCTTTCTTTTGGAATTGGATATGATGTAGGAACTCAGAGCTCTTTCAGACGAGCTGAGGTCTGATGTTGTCTTCAATGTTTCAAAAACTGGAGGGCATTTAGGTTCCAGTCTTGGTGTTGTTGAGCTCACAGTGGCTCTTCATTACATCTTCAATACTCCTCAAGATAAGATACTTTGGGATGTTGGTCATCAGGTTGGTTTATTTTGTTTGTGATGTTATATTTCATTTTGAACTACACAAGTTCTCACTTTGTTTTTTTTTTTCCTTTTTGACAGTCTTATCCTCACAAGATTCTAACAGGAAGAAGAGGAAAGATGAAGACATTGAGACAAACCAATGGCTTGTCCGGTTTCACCAAGCGAGGAGAGAGTGAACATGATTCTTTTGGTACTGGACATAGTTCAACCACAATATCTGCAGGACTGGGTAAGGTTTCTTGGTTTTGTGATTCAATATGAGGGAATATGATCACTTTCTGGCTACTTAACTATGGCATGACTGTGAATTAGGGATGGCTGTGGGAAGGGACTTGAAGGGTAGGAACAACAATGTGGTTGCAGTTATAGGAGATGGTGCAATGACAGCAGGACAAGCTTATGAAGCAATGAACAATGCTGGCTATTTGGACTCTGACATGATTGTGATTCTCAATGACAACAAGCAAGTCTCTTTGCCTACTGCTAACTTGGATGGACCAACACCACCTGTTGGAGCTTTGAGCAGGGCTCTTAGTAATTTGCAGTCTAAACGTCCTCTTAGGGAACTTAGAGAAGCTGCAAAGGTAAATATTGTTGTCTTACATATGCAAAGAAAAGACAAAAATTATTAAATTTTGTTGAAATGAAAAGTTTGATATGTTGTTTACAGGGGATGACAAAGAAAATTGGAGGATCAATGCACCGGCTAGCTTCGAAGGTAGATGAGTATGCTCGTGGAATGATTAGTGGGGCTTGTTCAACACTATTTGAAGAACTTGGTTTCTACTATATTGGTCCAGTTGATGGACACAACATAGAAGACTTGGTTTCAATTCTTAAAGAAGTAAAGAGTACCAGAACCATAGGACCAGTTCTTATTCATGTTGTGACTGAGAAAGGTCGTGGATATCCTTATGCAGAGAGAGCTGACGATAAGTATCACGGTAAAAGTAATTTAATAGATAAACATGTGTGTTCATCTTCTTGAATATACATTATTGGACTGATTCATATTTTGTCATCTTGTCTCAGGAGTTGTGAAATTTGATCCAGCAACTGGTAAACAGTTCAAAAACGTTGCTGAGACTAAGTCTTACACAACCTATTTTGCGGAGGCCTTGATTGCAGAAGCAGAGGCAGATAAAGATGTTGTTGCCATTCATGCAGCTATGGGAGGTGGGACTGGGTTGAATCTCTTCCATCGTCGCTTCCCTACACGTTGTTTCGATGTCGGTATTGCAGAACAACATGCAGTTACTTTCGCTGCTGGTCTTGCATGTGAAGGTCTTAAGCCATTTTGTGCAATCTACTCTTCTTTCATGCAACGAGCTTATGACCAAGTAACATTACTCATATTTTCTTGCTATTTTATTCATTTTAAGAAATATGTTTTCTTAGAACTTAAAATGGTTTTGTTCTCTATGCTGGTTTTGTATAGGTTGTACATGATGTTGATCTACAGAAACTACCTGTGAGATTTGCGATGGACAGAGCAGGACTTGTGGGAGCAGATGGTCCAACACATTGTGGAGCATTTGATGTAACGTTTATGGCATGTCTTCCAAACATGATAGTGATGGCTCCATCTGATGAAGCAGAGCTTTTTAACATGGTTGCAACCGCTGCAGCTATAGATGACCGTCCTTCTTGCTTTCGATATCCTAGAGGAAACGGTATTGGTGTTTCACTTCCTCCTGGAAACAAAGGTGTCCCTCTTGAGGTATGTTCTAATGAAAAAAAATATGTTATAAAACATACATAATCATTAATCTTTTCATATCGTTCAGGTTGGAAAAGGTAGAGTACTGAGGGAAGGTGAGAGGGTGGCTCTCTTGGGCTATGGATCAGCTGTGCAAAATTGTTTAGAGGCTTCTTATGTACTCGATAAACGCGGATTAAATATAACTGTTGCTGATGCAAGATTTTGCAAGCCGTTAGATATTGTTCTCATTAGAAACTTAGCTAAATCTCATGAGGTTCTGATCACGGTTGAGGAAGGTTCGATTGGAGGGTTTGGATCACATGTGGTACAGTTTCTAGCACTAGATGGCCTTCTTGATGGAAATCTCAAGGTACACAACATTTTGCACATTCTATTATTTCATTTGTATCTCTTTAGTCCCTTTGTTGTGGTTTCTAATTCAAATGTTATGTTTTTGACAATTAGTGGAGACCAATGGTGCTTCCTGACCGGTATATCGAGCATGGTTCACCACTCGACCAACTGGCTGAAGCTGGCCTCACAGCTTCTCACATTGCAGCCACTGTGCTTCACTTAATTGGGATACCCAAAGAAACCTTGTTTTGGAAGTAATAGGGTATCCAACAGAAGGGGAAAGTTTCCCACCAAGTATCTAACTTATTGTATAATGTTCCATTGAAAATTTATCAATAGACTTTCACTTAACCGGTTTGTGACATCCTAACAAAGAAGTTAACGTAAAAAAACTCACACTTTCTCCAAACAAGTTCATTCCATATTCCAAGAATGTTTTTTGTGTGCGATAATTTCTAGTTTCAATCTAAGTTAAGAGATACAGCATATGGCTTTAGGATTCTCATCGCTAAACCACATAAACTTCTCTAAATCCCTATCATTATACCCAAGAACCGGTTCATCTCCTAAACCAATCAGTTCCATATCAATCACGAGAACGTTTTCGTCCTCTGCGTCCTTACTATATTCCTCATCTTTATCTTCCTTTGCTACAATCTTCACTCTCTTACCTGTCTTCTTCTTGAGTTTCTTCAACAACTTCTTAGGATCAATCTTTCCCGTGACCACAACCTTGTGACTATTCATATCCGTTGTAAATGTTTCAACACCTATTCGTAGATCATTCAAAAGTTGGAAAACATATAGATATATGGTGAAATATATATTAAATTGTAAAAGAGATTACCTTTGAATTTAGAGATAACTCGAGCGATTTTTCTTTCGCATTCGTTACAGTGCATTGATACATTGAACTCGACATCCATATACTGCAAGAAAATTGAAAAAAAAAAAAACAGAATGAAGTATCTCGTGAGAGAATATAACTGAAAGCAGAGGAACAAAAACGATGGTGTGATTAAGTATATCATCTTACTCTAACATTATCCTTTTTCTTCTTTTTCGTCATTGGTGAATGGAAGAAGTTCAGACAATAATTTATGTCGGAGAGACAAGAGATGTCCGTGCGTCAACACTGTATGTACTTTGCAATCTTTGATGCAACGGCGGTTAAGATTTGGGAAAGTAGTTATTGCCGGTTCATCTAGTTTGCTATTATTATTTGAGTTAGCGAATGAAATAACTTAAACCGAATGGAATAGTTAACCTCGTTTGAGACAAGGTACACAATTCAGAAGGAGACATGCATTAGAGTCTGAGAGAAGGCAAGAAGCTTTGTTTGAAAATAAAAATATATAGCAAGGTCTTGTCGAATAACAGTACCAACCTTTCATACTCCAGCTTTTGAGTAACTACCCCATTCGGTAGTGTATGAAAAGGCTAAGAATCTATACCAGTACTATCTTAACCAAACTCGTTATTGTGTTTAAATCAGGGCCTCAGGCTTTGTGTTAGGAGTGATAAAGACTCTTCTCCCCTGAAACTTGAGGAGGTTACATAGTCAAATGTAACATAAGTAAGGCTTGGTCTTAAAGATTGTTGAACCATATAACAAAAAGGGCATTTGGTCTAGTGGTATGATTCTCGCTTAGGGTGCGAGAGGTCCCGAGTTCAATTCTCGGAATGCCCCAATTTTGTTTTTATTACCACTAATTCAAATATGATTCCTGAACATGAAGTTGGATCTTAAGAAAGCTCGCATAAACTAAATAATTATCGTCAATGAACAAGTGACTGGTACTAATTAAGCCAAGAGCCACCATACTGACTACATGATCTACCTCACAAATAACTGCACTACTTTGGAGAAAACAGAAATGTGTTTCTCTCATGGAGTAAGTATCCCTCTCTCGACCGTCATGTACTATTTGATCTCTTTCCATTCGGTTTCACAGAAGCTTTTGACAAAGGTTTTTGTTTCGTTGTAGCAGGGGTTCTTTTACTTCACATTGGGTGTTCTATTAAAAGATGTTGAAGATATATGTTTTATGTTCTGTCTTTCCTCTCAAAGCGGCTTATGTGCTTCTAAAGCTTCTTGTGGTGGTTTTCCAAGCGGCAGCAGTGGTCATGTGTTTGATCCACTTTCTTTTGCTTCTATCTGGTTTGGTCATGTGTTTGATCCAGTTTCTTTTGCTTCTATCTGGTTTTGTCTCAGTTTGTGTTTGGTAAGGCTCTCAACCATATCCAGTTCTAAGATTGTTGGTTAAACCCGGTTTTCTAATAGATCAAAAAAGTTCAAAAAAAATGTAACAAATTTTAGTTAAGAAAATAAAAATATAATCTTTTGAATTTGGAGACGGTTAAGACCACGTACAATGGTGTTGTTATTCAATATGTTACTTTTCACTTTCTAATACTACACATCATCTTTTCTCTCTTCCACATAATATCCAACCCATTTAATTTTTGTACTCTATAATATTTTTTATAAATTAACACAATATACATTAATCTTTATTTTACCAAAAAATTGAATGAAACAAATAACTATGAATTTTTTAAAAAATTATACCAAACAGTTGATAACTGGGATTTATTATTTTAAATTAAGTAAAGTTTACTTTTAGATTATGTTTATTTAAAACATATTTAAAGACATAAATTTTTTTAAAAAAAATTAATAAAAATTATATGTCAAAAAAACAAATCTCTGTTTATCAATACAAAAAATTATGAATCTTGATAAAAATAACTAAATTAGTAAATTAATTTGTTATAAAATAATGGATATGAAATAGTTAAGCGGTATAAAAAAATTCAGTAATTTGAATCACTAATTGTAAATGAAATAGTTATGGATTCCATTTTCTAGTTTTCAACATATTAAAAATATTCAACAGTAAATAATCCATTTAAGTATTTCTGTTTTTTCAACACCATCATTGTAAAGTATTCAGCTGTTGAAAAATCTATTCAATAAAACCATTGTAAATGGTCCAAAGGGTGAGCCTGTAACAAGTGGTGATATGTTGTTATCTCTTAGAGAATCGATCGCTTTATCCAAAATGGCCCATTCATGAATATGGTCACGCTACTCTCATTCTGTCATCATATTCCTTTCATCCTATTCCAACATAGAATCCAGGAATATATATATATATATATTTTTTTTATAAAAGTATGGATGCGGTGATCATGGTCAACCGACTAATTTCACGAAACCCACATCATCTACGTATTTTTACCATTTAAGATAATCTGAATGGCCAACAGAAATCGAACTGCAGGTTCACTATATTGAGGATTACCCTCAAATGTCACTAGTCCAAAGCCTGTTGGTTAAAGGAATATATATATATATACCTCTTATTGTATTTCTTTTAGACAAACAAGATAAATAAAATAAATTTCTGGACTTGCAAATTAATATGCATTATTGTTCAATTATGTTGAACAATTTTGACGTTACATGGTTTTGTGCAACAATGTTAACGATTTTAGAAAACCTAAACACCATTGTTTCTTATGTTAAAAAGAAACTAAAAATTGGACTACCGTGACATTTTCATCTAGAGACTTACAGATGATAACTCATGTATTTTTTTCCTTTTTGGAAAATGATCAATTTCAAGGGATTTTAAGTCTAAAATATTGGTCCCAGAAAATCCACACAAGTGAATTTCAAATAGCAAATGTCAACTTAAATATTATAATTTTATTAAAAATAATATGAGAGAAGAGAATTATAGAATTTTGGAGTACGTGAACATTGAAGTAAGCTCCTTCCTATATTTGAAGGAATATGTGTAAATCTTCTTTTTTTTGCTAGAAATAATATATGTAAAACTTAGAAAAGGAAAAATGGCGTGTAAAGAGAAGAAGAATATATTACAGAGATGCATTATGCATGTGTATGACGAGATATATGCTTGAGGAGGTCCCAAAAATCGTCCACTAGTTTTTTTTTTTGCTATTAATAAAACTGATTCTGAGTTCTCAAAAAAAAAAAAAAAAACTGATCCTAGTAGAATATTACTAATCAACAACGGTTTCGGTTACATTCGATTTAGTGATTGCATCAGCTTTAGTTTCGATTCAAAGTAAGGATAAGAAATGAATTATATAGTCTTTTGAGCCTATTAATCATCAATAGATTACATGCATCCAAATCAGTATCCGATTCAGCTTACGAGTTCCGCTCGAATCAAAGTGAGAACGTGTAGTACTTCGAATCCTAAGAAATAATATAGTAGTACATGTACAACAAGTAAAAAGTAATCATCATCAAAACATATTTAAATTCTTTACCGTAAAATTTATAGTTATTTAAGTATGTGTGTGAGTGTGTCTAAAGAAAATTGATACGTTAATGTTTTGACAAAAAAAGATGCGACTAATGTTTTTTAAATGATCTTTACTAGACAGAAATGTAAAACATTCGTTTGAGATAATTAAAATAAGACAACAAGTTATATACTCCTCCGTTTCAAAATGTTACATATTTTAGATTTTTCACACAATTTAATAAAATATATTAAATTTGTATAATTTTTTGTGATTATTTTTTCCATAATTTTAAGCCAATAAAAATTCAGTAAATGTAAAAAAAATTTAAAAAAATTACAATTAGTTAATAAAACATGCATTGAAAAATATAAAAAATAATGTTTTTTGAAATAAATTTTTTTTTTACAATATACAATTTTGTGAAACGGAGAAAGTATTAAATTTGCATGCATGGATAAATAAATTTGTAATTAATTGCTAAGCATGATGATATATCACTGGCAACATTTTTTTTTTCGTAGCTAAAATATAATGTTGCTATTGACAACACGTGTTAATTACATTGCCAAATTTCAGATAAATCTTTTGATTGATGCTAATCTATTGTCAACATTACTTGTTTTGTTGCAATAAACGAAATTTCGATTCCAAAGTTGATCTTATCAGTGGTTACGGTCAAGATCAAAGGGAGATGATGAATTTCAATCTTATTATTTACCGAGAGTGATTGTGGCATACTAAACCAATACTTTTTGGTTCTAAAACTAAACCAATACTCCCTACCTACTTAAGGAATTTGTAGAAGACGTAATTATGCCTTAAGTACAACAGTCATGTCATGTCGCCACTTACATTGCCGTACGGATCCTTCTTATTGATTTGGCTCGATAGATATCTCAAGAGCCACAACGAATTTTTGTGACCCATCATATTATTGTTAAGAGTATGAACTGCTTTTTTAAAGTTGAGTTAATATTAATTAATATTTTCGAGCATAAAATCTTCGTGGATATGTAAAGCCAGCATGCAACTTCAAAAGCTTGACATAACTAATATCGTGCATGGAGTATATTTGTTTCTGTCAACAATTCTATTATATTAATCTACATTGAATTTGGGTTTTTCTTTACCCATGTATTACATGTGGGTTTGCAGAATGTTCATAGAGCATAGTATAACTAATTAGCTATGGATGAGTTTCATTTTCGTGATACATGAATGACGACGTTAAATCCCCCCCTGCGGCAAGAAAGTGATGATCGATGGGAATAAACACAAAGTTGACATTTTCTTAACACGTAATATTGATTCCCAAAGACTGGAATTTTTCTCTTCATACATCATCATGGTCACAATATACGCTATATGCATATCAATCTCTATACCTCACATATGTCAACTCTAGAGCATCAAATCATCTGGTTCTCTTATCCACAATCCAATTTCCCAGAACTATTATATATTCTCCCTTTTAGTCTTGCCCCATCATTAATCAAAGGTACCTCTATATGTTCACAAAAGATTACATGTGAGTATGTGTATATATAGAGTTCCAAGACTCACTTCTCCAAAACAAACACATCAACACTAATCGATCTCCAAGCAATATAAAGAAAAAGACATATACATAGTAAAAGAGTATTACTTTACACATGGATGTGGTAGCAACATTGGCGTCACAAAGAGCTGTGGTGATATTCAGCAAGAGTACTTGTTGTATGTCTCATGCAATCAAACGTCTGTTTTACGAGCAAGGAGTGAGCCCAGCAAGTGTAGAGATCGATCAGAACATGTACGGTAAAGATATTGAGTGGGCCTTGGCTCGTTTAGGTTGCAGCCCTACTGTTCCGGCTGTTTTTATTGGAGGGAAATTTGTAGGAACGGCCAATACCGTCATGACTCTTCATCTTAATGGGTCATTGAAAAGGTTGCTCAAAGAAGCTGGCGCTTTGTGGCTATAGTACTTAATGGATGTATTCTTGAGTGATTTACATTATATTGTGCTCTTTTACTTTGACCTTTGAAAGTGTCTTCACTTTATGTAAGTCTTATTAAAGCATATGTGAAGAACTACTTTGTATTGAGAATTATATTTCTCTATGTGGAAGTTGATTTAATAATTGACTATCATCCCTTTTGGACAGTAATCTCTACTTAAAGTTCTAAGAATTTAATCTCTTTTATTAGGTTTAAATAGTTATTAATCTTCTACTCTTTAGTTTCTTCTCTCCAATGAAATTTAATACGCTTAACTAAAGTTTATAAATGTATCTGTAAGAGTCAAATAAAGGAAACTATACGCAAATAATTAACGGATGAGAGTGATATTCTAAAATTTTATTTAATATAAAACGTGTAATTATGAAAATATTAGATTTTACATTAAATTTTATCTGTCTATTATTTTTTTTTACCAAAACAGTCTAAATTTCAATTCTAGATTACAAATCCTAAAACCTAAACATAAGTGTAAAAACTACATACCCATAATCATAAATCGTAACGTAATAACGTGTTAAAATAAATGATTTCAAAATTTAGTATTATCTTTATGCTTGAAAATTTTGGCTTATGATACATAATTATTCTATTATTAAGTTAAGAATCATAGGAATTTGGGTGATGATAATAAAAAAAACTTGGGAAAGACATAAACGACATATCTGTATAAGAATATATAAGTGGAGAATTGACAATGATGTGTTTTTCCTTTTCTATTTACCATTTCTAAAACTAGATTATGCTATTTTACAGTCTACACATACATAATTAAGTAATAAGACTATCCAAGACTCATATGTATTTGCCATTTTTATGAAATATATTATAGTTTTTTTTTTTTGAACTGGTATGTCATAGATATTTTTTTGCATGCTATCCAATGCATGCATTGATAGTTGCAAAGTGTTTGCTACTTTTTTTGCTAGATAACTACACAAGGGCTTATAATATTTTCATTTATAATTTATAAGTTTAAAATAAAAACAAGAAGATAATACGAGAAAACATTGGTATACTTAGATTTTTAAGAAAAGTAAGAAATTAATACATAACAGCCTGAAAAACTAATATAATTTATTTTGAGAGTTCTTCCACGCTTACTTCAATATTTATTTCATGTGATCTGGTACAAAATAAAGAACACAAGGTAAAGTTGATTATGTTTTATAAAAAAGTTAATGATATTTTGGATTAAAAAGGTTAGATCCGGCGACATTTCTGAGCTACTACTAATGATTAACGTTTGCTCGTGAGGGTTTAGTTTTATAGAAACACACGCATGGTTTGGAGTAGTATATACCAATGTCAAAAGTCTGAGAAGAATATAGTTTGGCATTGACATATAATCAGTGGCGGAGCTAGAAGTTTTGTTCACCGGGATCAATATTAATAAATCTATCTAATAATATTAAAAGAGGTGCAGAATTAAGATTTCAACATTTAACATGGGGTCAATTGCATCTAATTTGGCCAAATTTTTCATTTTATACTTGCAAACTTAACCTATAAACCAAAAATATATAAAAATCATAGGGGTCAGTTGACCTCCCTCCGCTGTAAGTAACTCGGCCACTGCATATAATCCTAGTATTTTAACAAAGGTTTTTAATAGTTGATGAGTCTAAAACATTATATAAACTGTCACCTTTCTAGGGGATTATTAGTTAGCCTTATGGTCCTATGGATGCTGATCATCTGTAGCTCGTCATTAGTTTTATAGACTATATATAAGAGTGGCGACGTGAATCGCTCTGCCGCATGAAAGTAATGGTCAAATGAGAATCAATGCAAAGTTGACATTCCCTTAACACGTAACTTTGGAATTTTTCTCTTCATGCATCATCACAAGTTACCATATGCATATCGGTCTCTGTACTGGTCTACACTAGTATCTTACTTAGATTTGTCAACTCTCGAGCATCATATCTTCATCACCTTCTCTTATCCACAATCCAACTCCCCGAAAATAAGATTCTCCATATTTAGCGTTGCACCATCATGAATCCAAGATGCCTCTACATGTTCATTAGATTACATGTCGGTGCGTGTATATATAGAGTTCCAAGACTCACCTCTCCAAAACAGACCATCAACACAAAATATCCAAGCAATACAAAGAAAAAACATATATCTACATACTAAAAGAGTAATAATATTACTAGAAAAATGGATGTGGTAGCAAGGTTAGCGACACAAAGTGCATTGGTAATATTCAGCAAGAGTACATGCTGCATGTCTCATGCAATTAAATGTCTGTTTTATGAGCAAGGCGTGAGCCCTGCGATTGTGGAGATCGATCAATACATGTGCGGTAAAGATATTGAGTGGGCTTTGGGCCGGTTAGGATGCAGCCCTCAGGTTCCCGTGGTTTTCATCGGAGGGAAATTAATAGGAACTGCTACTACCGTTATGACTCTTCATCTTGACGGGTCATTGAAAAGGCTGCTCAAGGAAGCTGGTGCTTTATGGCTTTAGCAAAAAGAGTTCGTATAATGTTTCCTTGAGAGTTTAGAAATATATAATATATGCTTTGGCTTTTGAAAGTTTCTTCACATTATATATGCACGTTTAATTAAAAGCATATATGAAGAACTACTTTTTTTTTTTTTGGGTGTTATGTATATCTTTATGGGTTGATTTTATGATTAACTACGACCAATTTCTGGATAGAAACTCTGTTTTATTTCCAGCTCCTTATAAGTTAATTGGTATCTATAAAAAGCAAAAATGTTAGTTAGTTTTTTTTTGATATATTTAGTTAGGAATAATTAGTAATTATTATTTTGTAATATTTCATTTTCTATGCTTAAATTGGTGGATTATATTAATAAGCAAAAAAAAGTGTATGAATGAATCTGCCAGGAAATGGATGAGGGTGAGATATAAACGCAAAATTATACAAAGTCCTTGAGAGTTTTTGCGAGGGAAAAACATGAAAAAAGGAGGAGGGGGGGGAAGGAAATATGGCATTTTTGTAGAAGAATATATAAGTGAAGAAATGGCAATAATGTATGTTCTGCTATTAATCTTCTTTTCTTTGTCAACAGATAATCGAAGAAAAAGGTAAAATTACTAGAAATGATTTGGGTAACTAAACTCATGATACAAAATCAATAACAGTATTTAGTACTGTTGGAAGAGATAATCATGCAATGTGTACCAAGTTGTTTGTCTTTGTATTCCTTAAAGGTGGAACAAATTTGATATCAATTTCTTTTTAAAGCCTTATATTTCTTGATCTCGTCTATATGTGATTAAACCGTAAACCACTCGGTAGGATTAGACACTGTCTTTCTATATTAAAAAATGTATGACCGTGAAATTTCTGATTGAAAATCACAAAACAGAAAAGTTTGGAAACAATAATATAAAACAATAAAATGTTAAAAATTTCTTAAAAATAAACAAATATGTGAAATTTAAATTTGATCTCTTAACTCAACTAAATAAATTGCATGTCATGTGTGATAGTATCAAAATGTTGTTTGTTTCTAATTTTGTTTTTTGCATCTAAATATTGCATTTAGATGCATTCTTTTTTTCTTTGTGAGTTTGTAACAATATCTAGATACATTTCATAGCAAATGAATAATAAAGACATGTATTTGTGTTAGATTATATTTTTTCACTAATGGTATATGAAAATTAAATAACATAAATTTTCATTAATAAAAATTAAATAACATAAATTTTCATTAATAAAAATTAAATAACATAAATTTTCTTAGACAAGCATAAGAAAACAATAAATATATTACTTATCATATTGATATGATCATCTTCTTATAAAAAATTATAAGAATTCTTTTAAGGAAAAATATTATGCACATTATATTGGACGAAATTTAATTTTGGAAATTCTTATTAAAACATAAATCAGATATTTACTTTGAAAAGAGAATGATCTAAAGGAGTTAAAATAAACCCATGGAAATCTGTAGTTATTTTTTTAAAAATATGATAACATTTATTAATCCAAATATACATTTTTGCAGATTTCACATAACTTTAAATTTCTATTAACTTCTAAAGTTCTTAATTCTACGCAAATCAATATCCCAATAACCCCCCCCCCCCTCCCTATACCCATTAAAAATTGATTCATATAACATAATCATAATAAACCTTTAATTTTTGAGAAATACTAAATTGATATTATATTTCATATATATTTTAGTTAAAGTGGAAAATGTTGGGTTCTCACCTTCCTTAAAAATCAACTCTTAAGATAGTATAAAATCTAGTGTTATTTAAAAAAAATAAGAAGTATTTTTATTTTAATAAATATTAAGAAACTGATCTGTACAAAATAGTTATAATGCACCTTAATATTACTTTAAAGGGAATGAATATCACAACTATTGGAATTGAATGAAACTTTTGAGGGAAAATATATTTCAATATTTGTCTTTACCTTACTAATTACTTTCATTGATTTATTTCATCTATTTTAGTTTTGAGAAACTACATAAGTTGAAAATGGTTGGTCCACGCCAGCTTATTTCAAAACTTTATTAGATCACTTTTGAAGAAAGAAATCTTTATAAATAAGATACCGGCAGCTCTTATTAAGAGACTCATTAATTCATACATATATTCAAAAATATCAAGAAGCCATACGTCTCTCTGGTCATGGATTCGAATGAGTGTTCATTCTTACCTCTCGAATTATGTGAGCAAATACTTTGCAGAGTTCCAACTAAATCTCTTATACGATTCAAGTTAACATGCAAACGATGGCTCTCTCTTTTCAATGACAAGAGATTCATCAACAAGCACTTGGCTCTCATCGACGAGCACTTCATACGGATCAATCATTATCGCAAGGTTACAATCATCAATCCCATGACCAGAGCTTGCTCATCATTTTCACTCCCACACGAGTTTCAAGCTAAACCTGATATTTATACTATGATTCACTGTGATGGCTTGTTGTTATGCATCTTAGAGTCGGCTGCGATGGCAGTTTGGAACCCATGTTTGAACCAAGTTCGATGGATCAAGGCCGAGAGTTATTATCCGTATTACTCCCTAGTCGCTGGCATTGGATACAACGGTCTATCTAGGGATGGTGGCTACAAAATCTTGAGGTTTGGGGGCAGTGCTTATTCTAGATACCAGCACACAAACACAGTGGTTGATATCTACGAACTCAAATCTAATTCTTGGAAAAAATATGAAGTTTCTTTGGATTGGCACGTGGTTACACCTTGTAGAGGAGTGTCACTCATGGGAAACATGTATTGGATTGCTAAATGGAACCAATCTGGCTTCTTCATCCAAAGTTTTAACTTCTCTACCGAGACATTTGAGCGCGTGGCATCTCTTCCGTTTGACTATGATGCATCGGATGATGTTGTCAACTTATCAGCTTTCAGAGGAAATCATCTTTCTTTGTCACAACATAACAAAGAAACTGAGAAAATCGATGTATGGGTTACAAACATGGTCAATAACCGTGTGTCGTGGACCAAGTTCTTTAGTGTTACAAGACCAGACTGCCCAGTATTTCGTGCTTCCGATGATATTGCTACTCAAGTGCATTTTATTGATAAGAATAATAAGGTTGTTGTATGTTGTGAGGAAGTAGCAGTGGATGAAAGGTATGTAAGTGTTAATATCTATCTTTTTGGAGAGGGTGAGATAAAAAAACAAGAGATAGAACTACATAAACGAGGTTTTAGCTGGCCTTGTATCCCCGGCTATGCATATCTTCCAAGTCTTGTTCCGGTTCTAACATAGGAGCATTAACCGATTGAAGCTTTTGAAGTTGTTTCGTGATGTATGTTCTTAACTATACATTTATAAAATCAAACATTTGGAATATTTTGCTAATTAGTCATATGATATTTTCGTCTAATGACATATATATATATAACAACTTAAGTTGAAGACAACTTTGTTCCCAACCTTGACGTAGACGAATGCTGATTATTTAAAATTTGTTTGATGAGACAAGATTGTGCAAACCACAAGTTTAATGCTTTGGATATTTTGGATGGATAAATTCCGAATGAGAAAAGTCTATGAGCTTCAAGATCAAGTGAAATTTGGGATCAAGCTTCAAGATCAAGTGATACTTAAAAGAAAAGCTGTGGAAAAAATATTAGGCTGATCATAGTGTGATTCATGAACCCACTTACATGGCAGTAGTGTTTATTAGAACAAAACGTTCGAACAAAATGCACAAAAAGAAACTCCTTGTTGACAATGATAAACATAAGCAAATGTCTCATACCATCATAACTGTGTTAAATGCACAATGATGAACAAGTATGATCAATAATATTTCATCTTATATTTTCGAAAAAATCCCTTAGATAGACCATTTTAGTTTGTTCTTCACAAAAATAGGTTTTAAGTAAGAAAATGACCAAAATAGTTTTTTTAGAAGCTAAATTTTTTATTTATATGCATTTATACCTCTATGGTTAACTAATTTAGACTTTAGGGTTTAAAGTTAAAGGGTGGGTTTGAGGATATGGTTTCAAATTTTTTAAAAAAATTAAAAAAATTGAAAATTAAAAAGAAAAAATTCTATTTTGGTCATTTTTTCTAGGACTATTTTTGTGGCAAAAACTTAAAAGAGGCTATGCAAGAGAATTGTCCGATATTTTCCTACAAATAACAAGCCTAGCTACAACGACAAGTGACATGCATCAACTAACACATTTTACTCCGGGCTGAAAATGTTATGGGCTTTGGTCCATAGCGTTTTGGGCTTTAAAAACGAGCAAACCCGTTGATCAAAGAAGAAAACAAAGACTTTTCATGTCCGGCGCGCGAGTTCGATTCCTTCCGGTCGCAATGTTTTTGTCACTTTTGTTTGGGTCTCTCTCTCCGTCTCTCAGAGCAGGCGCGTGTAAACACTTGGACGCGAACACGTTCCTCCATCCTCCTTGAAACCTAATATGAAGAAGGCAACAGAAGCTGCTTCCACTATCCTCTGAAGAGTTGGTCTTTCGATGGGTCAGCAACTACGTCGAGCCGTTGGGAAAGTCAAAGAAGTCGAGAGATTTCCATCAAGGGTCGCCGCCGCCGAACGGAGATCGCTTCCAAAGGAAGAGCTCACCGTCGCGAAATCTCCGTCTACCGCCGCCGGTGATGGTATTTCTTCTGGTAAAAGAAACCGTAATTTCATTATCTGAGCTATTGGGTATTCGAAAGTTTTCACCTTTATTATGAACATGATTCGTTGGTGTGCATATCTGTTAGATGAAGAAGCTCGAAGAGCAACGAGTGATGATAATGTTTTAGAAGAACGAGACGCAAAGTACGATACAATGTTGAACCAAATGGTTGGGAGGATAAAAGCTAAACCAGGAGGCAAAGCTGAGATGGGAGAGGTTAGTAGAGTGTCTGATTCTTAAGAACCGATCTCATCTGGAAAAGTTTATGTTTCTGCCTGCATTGATAGCTAATCTCTTAGCTCTAGTTTCACCGTTTTTTTTAATTATGTGTAGTTGTGTCTGAGACTGTTCTTGGAAAGCCTTTTGTGTGTGTCTTGAAGTTGCATTTTGTGGAGTTTGTTTCCACTAACCGTGTAAGCGTCTTGTGGCTGATTGGTTTTAGGTGAATGAATGCAAAAGTTGGTTAATCTTACGGTCTCTCCTATGCTCTAGAGTGTTATATTGGATTGAAACTACGTATTGAACACCAATAATATAGTTATAAAACTTTTGGAGTAAGCAAAAAAGGAAACAGATTGTGTGTCTCATCTCCTGCTGTTGACCTTAGAGTGCTAAGTATTGTTTGAGCTTGAGAGATGAAATGTGGACTATGGATAATGGAATAAACGAGAGTATGGCTTTGTGGATAAACATTATGAGTAGGTGTGTGTGTATTAGTTGCAGATTCTGGTATATATCCTATCTGTGTATAAACTAAGTTCAGACTTTGTGATTTATATATAGGCATCGGTAGTGGAGACGTCGAAGAGGCCGCTCCCTAAGCTCCGGAACACAACTCCTGAATCAACAAGGTATGAGGAGAAACCAGTGCCTCAAGGAACGTTGAACGTTGCACAAGTCAGACACATCATGCTTCTCTATCAGGGCAAGGCTCAGGATCACAAGGGTCCGATGAGTGTGGATGAGATAGCTAAAAACTACAGGATTGACGTCTCTCAGGTCCAGAAAATCACACAGTTCCTGTCTTTGCCTCCAGAGGTTACTGATAAGCAGAAGAAACGATATGAATAAAGGTTAAAAGACTCTGTTTGGTTCATTATAGAAAGTCTGGTGCGTCTGTCTGTGTGACACAAAACCAGAGATGACATTGACTTTGATTTTTTTCTCTTTCTCTGAGCAATAATGTAAAACAGTGTAGCTAAGAATACAAAGCTTTGTTTTTCAGTTAAGACATGATTCTTTGAAATTAGCAGCTACATTACATTGTCGATATAAATGAAAATGTTAAGTGAAAGCTCTATCTCATTGTCTCGTACACAGCATGACTCAGCACAATCAGTGTCTCTCCTCCAGACTTAAGCTCTATCTCACAGTAGAAGAACAAATTTGATGGAAACTCAGGAACCTAACACCATCATCATCAGAAAAGACATCTTCAAAGTCCAAACTTGAGACGTACATTAGATTCACCTACGATCCTATTTTATATTCAGGTAGAGCCTCTATTCAATTTAACACACTTGAGCCATCTCGTGATGAAAGTCTGTTGCTCATGTCACTATGAGTATATGTCTATCTGTGCTCATGGCGTGGTATGTTTTCTCTATTTTAGAGACTCTTAACGTATGGAAAACAAAACTATTTTGTGATGAATTACAATAAAACTATCAAAATCATTAAAAAGAAAATTCCAATGTAAGACTCCTATAGCTAACAATTTGTATTTATATATTTTTTTAACGTTGGATAATTATGTTTTTACAAACTATCATAAAAAAAAAAAAAAATCCATAGTTATTATAATTTGTAATGATATAATTATTCAGCATTAATTTTATTTATTTATTTATACAGACTCTAAATATTAGAGCTGATACATATTTTTCTTTTCCTTTTTCTAATACTAAGAAAATTGAAACCGAATCTATCTTTTCCAATTGAATTAACGACTTCTAGTTATTCGAGTTGGTATTGCAAACACACCACCATAAAATTGGATGGATTATATACAACGACATAACTAGATATTGAACACTACAGTTTATCGATCATGAGGAGATTGATCTTTAGTTTAACAATGTAAGAACACAAATTATATTAATTCATATTTAACTAAAGAGTTCGTTAAAATATTATGTCATCAGTATTATAAAATACTTATCGTCGTGTCGTAAGATACAGGGTCGATTTCTTCGGTGGTAGATAATTCTGCATTCAACTAGTTATCCGTAGTTTTTTTTTTTGAGAATTTATCCGTAAATTTTGATAGTCAAAGTTGCATGCATCTCATTGAGAATTGAGCTTCATATACATTTGACTTTTTTGTGTAACTCGAAAACTAGTTGACTTTTTCCACCAAACCTAAGCTTATCCTATATTTATAGACTCGATTATTTTATTTTTCCACCAAACCTAAGATGAATTTTGACTCAAATGATTCTTTTCATTTTTCCCTTCAAAAAATATTTTAAATATATTGTATTATTACTACTTATTATTAAATCCAAAATATTTATTAATTTATAAAACTTGCAAATTTTACCTAAGCAAAAATTTATTTAAACTAAATCTTCATTATACACATAAGTTTAGTTTCTAAAAAAAAGAGAAAGATTTATATAATTTTCCCTCATCATTAGAGAATTTTTTTTCTTATTTTTGATGCTTTACTTTCAAAATCAGAGGTTATTGGGGATAGTCTTAGGCAAATAAAATGAGGCAATTTTCTGAGATCTTCAACTTCATTTCATTTTTATTCCAAAATGAAATTTGAAATAAGAAATGATCCAACCCACTTTATTTTCCATTTCATGATGGAGTAAAAATAGAATTACTCCATAAATAATGTAATCTTTTTATTTTTTGTTCATTATTCTATTTTCATTTTAAAAAATGGAATATGGTTTGAACACACTCCATTTTGAAGGAAAATATAAAAATTTATACTGGAGTTGCTCTTGATCTTTTTAAAATGAAAATTTTGTGGCTCCACTTTTTCTATTAATTGGTTTAATAAACTGAGTTTAATTTCATTATTTAGTTAATATTTATATCACATAATTTAGTTAGTTAATTTCTTTAAGATAATATTTATTTTTGTTTGTCTTATTTCATTTATATACTAAATTTATTCTTTTACCTTTTAGTTATTTTATGTATATATATTTTAACTCATTTTACATACTTATATTTTCAATTAATAATATAAATTTGTAACTAGATAGTTTCATTTACATGTAATTTTATATATTTTAAAATAAAACGCAATTATCTATACATTTAATCATATTTTAACTAATTAAAAAATAAATTGAAAAATTTTATAAATAAATTTTAAATTATAAAGCGAAAACAATATTTATTGTGACAAAAAAATTAAGCCTAGAACTACAATTAATTCCAAAAGAAAGGAGTAAAAGACTTTTAGAACTTGTTAGCGGATACCCAAAAGTTTTCTTATTAGAAACACGAAGAGTACAGTTCTTGTTTACTTATTCGCACGTGCAAATATTACACATATATCAAACACTTCACATCATCCCCTTCGATAACAAAGTTCACAATCTTTAGGGACCACCAGGACAGCGACATGGGCAGCAATAGCCAGGTGGAGCCGGTGCGCAACACACACACTGTGGACACATGCGAACTGGTGGTGAAGGTGCCATCAGCTTACGGCCTCCACCTTTCCATCAAAACGTTATTTTCTATCCCTAAAACATAAATATAGAAGAGGGGGAAATTGAGAGATTAATTAGCTTACCTCCTAGAGAGACACTAGCTGCTTGACATGGGAGTATTGGAGACATGACCAGTACAAGAACAAGAACGTATAGGAGGACGCTGGATTTCGATGACTTGGTTTCCATCGCGGTTTTATGATGCGGATGGGTATGTGACTGAAGTTAACTGATTTTCTTTGGTTGAAACCACGGTGAGTGTATGTTTATATAGGAGGATAAAGAGAGGTAGTAGGCTTCCACAAGTTGGCCAAGAAAAGGATTAGCAATAAAATAACTGAGAGATCAAATCTAGTTACCATTGACCAACATAAGCCGTTAGTTTTGATGATGCAACACTCTTTTGAGTTCACATAGTAATTGTCAGTTTCTTTTATTATTTATTTATATTTCAAAATGATATATGTTTTAGAGTTTTTACAAATATTAATTTTATTCATTATGTTTTAAAATGTATGATGTTTAAGAAAAATTTTGATGTTTTAGAATATAAGATGTTTTCAGTAATTTAGATAACTTTTGATTTTATGAAAAATTGTACAACCAATTATATATTATGATATCTTTTGTAATTAGTTGACTTAATTTTAATATATATATATATATATATATATATATATATACTAATATTTTTAGCTAAAAGTAACTTTTTAAATATGAGAGCTTTCACTCAAAACATTTTATATTTTAGAATAGAGAGAAAGTATATTTTAATTTTAAATGCATTTTTATAATTAATTATTTTTCACAAATTTTTAAAAAATTAAAATTTAATAAGTATAATTAATTTTTCAGATTTTATAATTTACTATTGTTATTTAATAAAACACAATGGAAATATAAAAATTAATTTTTTAATTATGTTTTCTAAAATATAGATCATTTAGAAAGAGAGGAAGAGGAAGTACGTGATAATCACAATTAAATGCATCCTGCCATTATCGCAATTAGTTGACCTTGAGGTAGTTGCGATGAGATGACTTTCTTTTAGCAAAAGAAACTAATATATTCATATTGGTAGGATAAATACTTTGCTTTGTACCAATATATCTATATTAAAATTAGAAAATTGAAAAAGAAAGAAAGTAAAAGAGACTTTGCTAGTGCTTAAGAATTCAGTTTATCTGACATGCGAAGATGAAGACACAATATTGGTAAGCTACAACTTCATTCTTTTTTTTTTCGAATAATCTGACGGACCGAATTAAACAACAATCGACTAATTCTATGAGTTTATTTACCAATATCAGACAGACCTAATTGTTCGTAATAAAAATTAGATATCATGTCATTTGGTTATATAAACGGATAAATCTAAATTTAGTAAATTTTAAACCCAAAATGCTTAGCATTTTTCCAAACACGCCGCACTACTTGACCATAATTGTGTGATTTAGAACTTCATTCTTTTAGGTTCTATTTGCTACTATTAAAATAAAAATATTAGGAAGTAGAACCCTAATATATGCAAGTATAATTTTTTGGAGTTACAAATGCACCTTGCTATATAACGAGTTAATATAATAATACTAACTCGATTCATTTCCTTTAAATCAACCGTCTCACTAGCATGCTTTGACTTAGAAGACTCTTTCTGGTATCAGTCGGCATTTTGTTGATATAAAACATAAGCAGTAAATCAGTCGGCATTTTGTTGATATTTTCATTACAACTGATATCAATGAAAAGCGATACAGAGCCCATAGCCTCCAGGAAGAGACAAAGTCGTGAAAGGGTTGAAGCAAAACGAATATATAAGTGATTAATGATGACATTATGTATCAACTATTGAACTATATATAGTCCGATGATAAACTAATTAATTACAAGGAACATAAATAAATAGATCAAATAATTAATCATCGAATGAAACTAAACGCAAAGGTCAAAGTCAACGACCAATTGAACTTTGAAGCATTAGGTGGTTTGTGTGTTGCAAGCACGTCTCCTCTCTGGACCAGCGAAGGCAATTGCTACGTTTATTCTTTTAATTTTAAGTTTGTTTTAGTTTTGTGCGTTTTGGTATCATTTCGATCTTCCCAGTCTTTGCGTCTTTTAAAATTGTGTAAAATAACTTTTCCACGTTGTAGCAAATTTCTTTTCACTTGCAGAGAACCAATTTATTTTGTAACAATGGCGTAAACTAAACGGTACCGGAAGATTAAGGGAAATTATTGGATCATTGAGTTTAAAATTCTTATTGAATGTAAATCAATTTATACTTATGTAACTATGTTTTTAGTGGTTGCTGACAGCTGACTCTTCTTATTTATTTATTTCATAAATTGACCTCAAAAACTACATCGTGTGCATGTCTGCTTTCAACTACTATCTCCATTACTACAGCGATCTCTCAAAACCAGATTTAATTTTGTAAACGTCTATGTTCTTTGTACCATAGAAGAATAATGGAGAAACAGCCTCAAACACTTTTGTTATGTGCGTTGATATGTATTACACTTTCCCTTTTACATCTCGTTGAAGCTCAGGACCAAAAAGGTATTTACATACATTTTGTTGTCTTTATTCTACTTTCATTTAATACATTTCACTCACTGTCTTACCAGGATTTATCAGTTTGGACTGCGGGTTATCGTCAAACCAGCCTCCTTACAACGATCCTTTAACCGGAATAACATACTCAACAGACGATGGTTTCGTGCAAAGTGGCAAAACCGGAAAAATCCAAAAGGAGTTTGAGGAAATCTTCAATAAACCATCTTTGAAGCTTAGGTACTTCCCTGATGGAGTCCGAAACTGCTATACCGTGAATGTCACGGAAGGCACAAACTATCTGATCAAAGCCGTTTTCGTTTACGGTAACTACGATGGTCTTGACAACTACCCGAGCTTTGACCTTTACCTTGGTCCAAATCTTTGGTCAACAGTTGATATGAATGGACGGACCAATGGTACCATCGAGGAGATCATCCATAAGACCATTTCTAAGTCTCTGCAGGTCTGTCTTGTTAAGACAGGAACGAGTAATCCTTTTATTAATACCTTAGAGCTACGACCACTTAAGAACAATACTTACAATACTCAGAGCGGCTCGCTGAAGTATTTCTTCCGATATTATTTCAGCACGTCAGACCGCACCATAAGGTATCAATCACGCCCTTTTGAATTAACCAAGTTCAGTCTTGAGTTTCCGGTTCGGTTTAAGTTTTTGAGTTTTAGGAACTTAGAGCATGGTTAACCCAAGAATTCCTTATCGGATTCTTGAAAAAAAAAATTTAAAATAAAAAATAAAAAACGAATCAATCACGGACCGCCATGTGTCAGTGGGGTCCACGAACAGTGTAAAAACCCCATAAGAGCATCCACAATGGTGTACCCATTGTAGAGTCTTTAACTATTTTTTTTTTTCAGACTAAAAAAAAAAAATCAACCAATCGCGTGCCGCCACGTGTCGCAAATAGTGCAAGGATCGATCCTTATTTAGAGATTTTAAGGATCGAATCCTTAGGATTTGGTGGGGTCTACCGATTATTTAATTATTTTTTCCCTAAAGATTTCCCTTAGGGACTCCCCATTGGAGATGCCCTAAGAACCGGTTCTTAATTAACAATTTTTAGAACCGGTTCTTACACTATTTATGAAACTCATCCCTTAAGAATCCTCTCCAAGAACCCCTTTTAATCATGGTCTTATGTCCAAACCAGAACCTAATTTTTTTTAGATTTGGTTTGATTTTTCTTTTAGGTTTATTTGGCGTGGGATAATCTGTATTTTTTATTTTGTGGGTTCAAATATATATTTACGGTCAGGTTATACCACATCCCAGTTTGGTTTATTTTACAATCCAAATTATTACTATTATTTTGGTTTGGTTCGTTCTTATGTTCACCCATGTTTTAAATGTACTTTGATACACGGACTAATGATGTTTTTTTGGTTAGGTATCCCAATGATGTTAATGACCGTAAATGGTATCCGTTCTTTGATTCGAAAGAGTGGACAGAAGTAACTACCGATCTCAATGTAAACACTTCTAATGGTTATGCACCACCACAAACTGTAATGGCGTCAGCATCAACACCTATAAGTACTTTTTGGCCATGGAACTTCACCTGGTCGTTGCCGTCTTCCACGACCCAATTCTATGTATATTTACATTTTGCCGAGATTCAAACTCTAAAGCCCCTCGATACCCGAGAATTCAAAGTGACAATTAATGGGAAACTTTCCTATGAACGTTATAGTCCTAGAATCTTAGCCACAGAAACTATATTCTTCTCCCAACCACAACAATGTGACGGAGGAAAATGCATCTTGGAGCTAACAAAGACACCCAAGTCTACCCTGCCTCCTCTCATTAACGCTCTCGAGCTTTTCACTGTGATAGATTTTCCACAGTTGGAAACAAACCAAGATGATGGTATGTCTACATAAATTTTCCCTCTATATTATCCTTCAGTTTTGATCGGTTGGTTATTGATACTAACAATAATTTTACTCTAGTTGTTGCTATCAAGGGTATTCAAAATACTTATGGATTAACTAGAATGACATGGAACGGAGATCCATGCGTCCCTAAACAGTTTATGTGGGATGGTTTAAATTGCAACAGCTTAGATATTTCCACACCACCTATAGTCACTTATTTGTAAGATGAATCTTTAAATTATTTTGTTAGTCATGTCACATCATTTTGCTATCTTTACATGAAATGTGTTCATAATTATGTCTTCAGAAACTTATCCTCAAGTCAGCTAACAGGAATCATCGCACCTGGCATTAATGATCTAATTCACTTACAAGAATTGTAAGTGTCTCGATTTCGAAACTGATCATAATAAAACTTCTTGTTCACCTTAATTGCATCTTAGTTATGTATATACAAATGCTTAATTAGAGACTTGTCCAATAACAATTTGACGGGCGGAGTTCCAGAGTTTCTTGCCGGCATGAAATCACTTTTGGTCATGTGAGCCCCTTTGTGAAAAATACAATTTCTATTTTCTCTTAGCTTCCTTCTTTACAAGACTGTTATGTTCCTAACTTTGTATCTATCTTACAGAAATTTGAGTGGGAATAATCTTAATGGCACTGTTCCTCAAACCATTTTACAAAAGAAAGGACTTAAGTTAAAGTAATTATTTTCATCCTAAATTTTATATAAACCACTTGATTTGTTCAATTATAATAACTTACACTGCTGGTAATTAACCCACAGTCTTGAAGGAAACCCAAATCTTATTTGTCCGGATGGATTATGTGTAAACAAAACTGGAAAGGGTGGTTCCAAGAAAACAAATGTTGTAGTACCGGCTGTTGCATCGGTCGCGTTCCTGGTTGTTCTTGGATCTGCATTGGCTTTCTTTCTTGTTTTCAAAAAGAAAAAGACGTCAAACATTGAAGGTAGACACCCAAAAAGCTTTAAGATTGGCATAAACATTGCAATATATTCATAAAACATATATGAACAGTCATTTGAGTGATGCATTGTAACATTAGGTCCATCATCATATACGCAAGTATCAGATGATAGAACAACCAGATCTTCAGAACCAGCAATAATGACGAAAAACAAAAGATTTACTTACTCAGAGGTGGTAACAATGACAAATAACTTTGAAAGAGTCCTTGGTAAAGGAGGATTTGGAATGGTATATCATGGAACTGTAAACGGTACTGAACAAGTAGCCGTTAAAATGCTCTCACACTCATCTTCTCAAGGGTATAAAGAATTCAAAGCTGAGGTACATTTTAGCAAAGCTTTTACGAAAAGTGTAGACAACATTAATCTGCTTAAGGGATTCAAATTTTGATTGTATGGTTATTTTAATTTTCTAGGTGGAACTTCTCCTCAGAGTCCACCACAAAAATCTGGTTGGCCTCGTTGGATACTGTGATGAAGGTGAAAATTTGGCTCTCATCTATGAGTATATGGCTAACGGAGACTTAAGAGAACATATGTCAGGTAAGTATATTGAATAGCTACACACACCATATTTGTTTATAGGATTTTTCACATTTTCATATATTGGTTCAAATGTAGGAAAACGAGGTGGATCAATTCTGAATTGGGAAACTAGACTAAAAATAGTTGTTGAATCTGCACAAGGTTTGATATGATTTTTCATATATAGTTACTTGATTTCTTCCATTTATTTTCTTAAACCTTGATGAAAATGAATCTTACTGCATAGGGTTGGAATACTTACACAATGGATGCAAACCACCAATGGTTCATAGGGATGTCAAAACCACAAATATATTGTTGAATGAACATTTTCAGGCCAAATTAGCTGATTTTGGGCTTTCAAGATCTTTTCCGATTGAAGGAGAAACTCATGTGTCAACAGTTGTTGCTGGAACTCCTGGTTACCTTGATCCAGAGTAAGTTTCCTGAGGTCGTTGATTACTTTCTTTTGTTTTAAGTTAATATAAAGATTTGTTCTTTGTTTTTCATCATTTGTAGCTTAATGCATACCATTCTTTAATATTTTTGTATGTTCTTTTTCTTCTAATGGCATAAAGAATTTTTTTCTTGCAGATATTATCGAACAAATTGGTTGAATGAAAAAAGTGATGTCTACAGCTTCGGAATTGTACTATTAGAGCTCATCACAAATCAGCCAGTGATCAATCAAAGCCGTGAAAAACCACATATAGCAGAATGGGTTGGGTTAATGCTTACAAAAGGAGACATCAAAAACATCATGGATCCAAATCTCTATGGAGATTATGACTCTGGTTCTGTCTGGAGAGCAGTTGAACTAGCTATGTCGTGTCTAAATCCTTCTTCAGCTAGAAGACCAACCATGTCTCAAGTTGTTATGGAAATAAACGAATGTTTAGCATATGAAAACTCAAGGGGAGGAACGAGTCATAACATGAACTCACAGAGTTCCATAGAAGTGAGCATGAACTTTGATATTGGAATTACCCCGGGACCTCGCTAAACTACAAAAGCTACATCTTTCGTTCTATTGAGTGAAATTTTCTTTATTTAAAATAAATAGCTTTGTCATGAATTTCTATCATTGGTGAATGCATTTCTGTCATTGTTAATGTTATTTACTGTAATCAAGTTGAAACAGATTTTCCGAAAAATAACAAGTTGAGAAATATTTAAGTAAGGAGAATAAGGATGATACTGGAGAGGTATATCGTATAGGTTGATGATTGTGAACAACTGGATGCTGTTTTCTTTAATTATAAGCTAAGAACTTGCCAAGTTGATAAAGTAATGAAATATTCAGTTTCGTCATCTAATGTGTATCCTCTGATTTGAGAAGATACTTTGTTCTTGATTTTCTTTATTTCATTTCCCCCTATAATTATGGTCTTAGGACTACAAATAATAAATGTGCATGCGTATTATGAGGATTTTCTCTTGGAAGTCTAATGATTAGTAGGACCAAAATCTCGAATTTATTAAGATATAAAGGGTAATTGAGGTTATGCTAACCTTTACAAAAATAGGTTGCTTCACAGGAACATCTTTGTCTAAAACGTTAAATGGAGACAAACAAACAAACAAACAAACACCATAACCATTCAATTAGAAAGTCAACAAGCATGGTCGATTCTTCTTATCTCCCCAGCTTACAAACCTCCATCGAATCCTGACTTTTCTTTTGATTTTTTTTTTTTTTTTTTTGTAACACTTTCTTTTGATTATTATATAGACATTATAATATGATTGTTTTCTTAGAGTTTTCTGTTTGTTGGGAGTCAACTTGAATATAAGATCTTATGATATTATAAATGATTATATTTTATCTACCAAATCATCTAATGTAGATATTTGACAAATGTTTGTCGCTTTATAAATAAACCTTTTCCATAACAAATTACCAAACTTAGCCGGTTGTATCTCGGATTGTTACATTACTTGATATGGTGACTTTTAACTTAAAAGGATAGTTGCATATTTACATTGCACTATGTATTGACTTAATAATCGTTACCGGTCCAATTCATCGAATATACGTTAGATGAACCAATTTGATATCCCGTATATGTGGCACTGAAAATACACCCAAGTCAAAAAGAAAATCACATCCATCACAAGAACAATATAAAATACTATTAAACGAAGAAAATGGTGTTTAGGGAGATATTAGGGGGAAAATAAGACAAAGACCAAAGACAAAAAAGAAGAACAAAAAGAGAGGAATGTAAAGAGATATGCATGTGGTGGGCATTTTAGAATGTTTGAGTCAAGTGGAGTTATATTCTCAAGGCGCACGCCTTCGACATTCTTAACTCTTTGCTAATCTCCAAAGAATGTTTTGAATTAAACACTTCTGTGAAAATTAGATTCATAATAATTTTCTTCCACTAACACTATTCAGCAATCAGCATATACCTGCATATATACATACTGACTTTTGGTTATTATTATTATCTTGAAAGAAAAACAGATCTGAAATCAATATTTTTTATGGATAGTGTTGCCAAGTGCCAATATAAAAAAAATATAATATACAATTTAATAACCTTGCAATATATACATCTAACATCTATATATATAAAGATATTTGATATTATATACAGTTCNGAGTTGGGGTTTGCTCTAATGTTACTCTATTTTAGAGTGAAAAATAGAGTGATGAACAAAAAATAAACAACTTACTCTATATTTGGAGTAAACCTATTTTTCACTCTATTATAGAGTGAGAAATAGAGTACCATTGGAGCATTTTTACTCTAAACTCTATTTTAGAGTGGGAAATAGAGTGGGGTTGGAGATGCTCTAAACATATAGACAGAGGCACTTTCTAAACACTTTTGCAAATAATCATCGCTTCATAATTGCAATTATCTGATCATTTCTTTTCTCTAATACTAGTATACAATATTGCAAAGATAAATAAATTAGCCTCTTTTGGCTCTGTTTTCCAGAATTTCAACCCTGGAAATTCCATAGAAATTACAAAACTAAAAACTTTGTATAAAAAAATGCAAAAAACAAAGACTTAAAAATAGAAACAACACTACCCAATACACCATTCGTGCCTTTCTTGACAACTGCTAAAACAATCAAGACACTATGGTTACGTTAATGATGATGATAATGATGAACCAACATGTTGTTCAACACTCTTGGTGATGATGGATCTGATTAGGGTTTTGAAAGGGAAGAAAAGATGTGTAGAATAACGGAAACGAAGAGGGTGAAGAGAAGGAAAAATTGGTTGAGTCAAGCTTGGGTCTCAAGTTTTCTAAAGCCTTTACTTGCGCTCTAAGAAACTTGAGATAATTAGCAGCTTCATCAAGCATAGAAGCAGTGTCCATCTTAGTCCCACCTGGAACCAATGTCTGTAAAACCCTAATCTTCTCGCTTATCCTCTCTCTCCTCTGCCTCGCTGCTACCGTTTGAGGGTCCTTAGATATCTTCACGTTCTTCCTCTTAGGTTTCTCAGCAACCTCTAATCCGAGATTCACCGGTCTAAACGCAGCAGCTGTGTATATCATCTCTTTCATCTGCGCAATGGCTTCTGCATCATCTGGCTCGACATTATCAGACAAAGAAGTTGCATGTTGGAAACTGATGTTTGAAGAACCGCCTCTGTCTTTCTCTGTTCTTCTTGGTTTCTTGGATTTTGATTGATTCTCATCGTATATGAGTTTGAAGTTTCCTTTCTCTGAATCTTCTTGAGGATGATGAACAAGACGGAAGTGACTTCCTGTCTCGTCTCTGTTTCTCTTCAAAGACTTGGGCTCTGTTGTTGTCTCTCTGTTCTCAGACTCTGCAGATGAGACACCACCAAAGCTCCAAAGAGACTGACAATCTGAGAAAAGCACAGAGATTCCTTCTTCGTCTTCTATGGATGTGTTGTTGCTGTTCGTCGTCGCTGATAACAAACAATCGAGGGATGATGGATATATCGAAGCAGCTCTGTTTCCAACATGTTGCTGATGTTGAATCGTACCAATGACTCCAAGATCAGACATGAAACAGCTGCTAAGATTAGAGTTAATGAGTTGGTGAGAAGAAGAAGAAGAAGAACAGAGTTCTCGAGCCATTAGTTCATTTCCTCCCCAGATCAAAGCTGATCCTTGATGCTCCATGATTTGGCTTTCTCGGGTCATTCCATACATAGCTTGCGAGTAAACCGATTCTAACCCTTCCATTGGATCAAACACAACTCTGAGAAACCACACAGAAATGAAACTTTGATTTTTCTTGTTTCTTTAACCAACCTTCTTGTTTTAGAAGCAGCACATGAAATGGTAAGATCGGAAGAAGAGAACAAGCAGACGAGTGCACAGGGGACTGTAAATGTGTCTGCTGTAAAGAGATAAAACCCCCAAAAAGGAAAGATTGTTGAACAGATGAAAGAAACAGAAAGAAGAACTGCTCAGAAAGGAAAGAAAGTGAAACAGTCTGTAACTGAATTTATAGAAAGCTCTGTTTCTGTTCTATAATGAGCTCTGCTAAGAATTATGTTAGGACTCAAAAGCCTATGGACATCTATGCACATGTATATATATATATATAGAGAGAGATAGGTACATGATTTATTTATGAGAAAAAAAAAACACATATTTTTTAAAAAAGTCCCAGCTTTCTATGAGATCAATTGTTCCTCTGTATCAAGCACTAGTTCTGTAAACTTCATGGATGACAACAACTGAATGCAATTTTCTTTTTAAAATTCACCAAAATTTTATTTTCAATAATACCAAAACGTATATTAATTGAGATACCCATAAAACAAAAATTCTCAAATAAAGGGGGAACCAAAAATGTCGGTCGAGAACAACTTCTCACTTTTTAATTCACGAATTTGACTTCCTACTTCATGCATCCATTCAATGTACCAAAACTGGAATTCGACCGTGTCGGATTACTAAGTGAACTAGAGTGTAACTGTGAATAATGAAAGTTCATCATGAAAACAAAATAACGTGTAGTCCGGCCTCTTTTATACGTACATAATGGAATATAGATTGCATAATTCTACATGTTTTGCAACTGCTTCTTTCTAGAGAACCTTAAGAAATTAGTATACAAACACAACTTAAGGTTTTGCCGGGCGTATGTCCATGATTAAGAGATCAAAGTGGTCCATTATCTTTATATATGTCAAAATATGAAACATCTTCTTCGAGTTAAGAGAAAAACGATTACATTCTTTCTGCTACTTTGTCTCGGTACGGTCTAAATGGTCCAGA